>CM038466.1:5933420-6533420 GCA_021464415.1 Lonicera japonica
TGTTAATATTCACAATGTGCACAGAGCTATCTTTGAAACAGTAAGAGCAAGAGTTGAGTCCGAACTTATCTTCAAGCATGTCAGTCTTCATGTGTTGTATGGATAACCTTAAAAAACAAATCATCATTTGTAAAAAATGCCAAACAAACTTCTAAAACTTAAATTCCATCAATCATTCTATCTAAATGACAAATGTATCTTCAAAAGACACAGAATTGTCCTGGTTTATACAAGAATGCCATTGAGGAAATAGCTGGTTCCCCCCCCCCCAAAACCCGTTTTCTCCCTCTCTCGTAAGGACAGTTTCAAACATAATGGTTTGCTCAGTATTTAACGTATATCCCCAACGAAGTTAAACACCCTTTTGAGCAATCCTCAGTCGATTTTTGGCTACACCTAGTCATCAATATTCTTCCCTCTCGTTCCTTCAACATAGTTTCACACTCATGTTACCGCATTGGCCCTTTTTCCCCTTCCTTTGTGGCTCTCACTATTCAAATATATTCTCCGGGGTTCAGTGTCATACCTTCACATGGAGGATTTACTATTTCTAACAGAGGATATGTACTTAAAAGGTCTGACAGAGGTCAGACCTTAGAAGAAACTAAATGCAAGGTTTATAAATAAATCCATAAAAAAGTAGCTTTATTTTCTTAAATTGGGAGGGGAATCTCAAGTGCAAAAAGAAAACAAGTAGAACCTTCAATTCAGATTTAACACGAAAGGAAGAAGAGCAAAAAAGGAAAATGAAAGCGTCGAGTATGTGATATTTAAATTTTATGACTAGAACTTCAAGTGTATTAACATGTAGTGCAAAGTATGAGCAAGTGCAACAAAAGAAATCCAGATACATACTGTTTACAACATGGATGTTTTCCCCACTTTTTGGATTCCATATCCTCAAAGTTGCATCATCAGAACCAGTACATATTGTTTTTCCTTAAGCAAACAAGTGTAAAATATAATGTTCAATAATTTTCTCAGGTCAGCAGAAAGCTGTAAAAGAAGCACATCCCCCCCCCCCCCCCCAAAAAAAAAAAAAAAGAAAAGGAAAAAAAAGTCCCGGGAAAGAATAAATAAGATTCAGGTCAGAGAGATAAAAGGAAATAGTACCATCAGGGGTGAAATCCCCGCAGGTCACACTACTGCCATGACCGGAAAATATATTAGGGTAGGCATTCTTATCAGCATTCCACAGCCAAAAGTTGGAATCCTCTGACCCAGCCAATGCCAAACGTCCTCTTGGATGCCACCTGACCCACTGAACAATCTCGCAATTCATACCAGATCTTGGTAAAACACACCATAAGATAATAGAAAACAAAAAATGAAAATTCACCTCAATTCCACCTCCAGGACCTCAGTGTACACTTTGAGATTTCCTGAAGATATGTCCCACACTTGAATAAGTCCGTCAAAACTTCCAGATGCAAGCAACTGTCCATCAGCACTGAAGGCTAAACTAGATACAGAATCCTTATGACCTGCACAGAGATTTTCGAAAGATAGAACTTAAGAACGAGCAATCAAGGAAATTAATTACGTGAATCATAGAAAATAAAGGAAGAAGATCAATTGGGAGAATGTAAAAACATGTTGAAATCTCAGGAACCACTTGAACTTCGAACTGTGTTTGCGGTTTATTCAATACATACCTTGTAACTCAAGAGCCCAATCTCCTTGACCAATCTTAAAAAGAAAAGCTTTATCATCATCTCCCCCGGTTGCCACTAAGGAAGCATCTCTTGGGCTGCATGCAATTGTGTACAGTTCACCTAAACCCAAGAAAAATGGAAAAAAAAAAAAAAGAGAGAGGTGAATTAATGAGATACAGAGCAGGAACCAAAAATGTATGGCGCTAGCTTCTGTTTGCTGATGGAACAAGACCCAAGCAACATAGGTGCGAGTCACTCCCATCCGCAAATAGGGGACACAGCTTCTAGCCGTGGATGGTGAGGGGTATCGGCTGCAGGTAACAAAACACAACAAACAGAGATTTAAATTGTCATACAAGGGGATATCATTCCTGGCCATTGTAAAACTTCCAATTTATACACTTTCTCGGAACTCTCAGCAGATGTGTTCTATGGGAAGTAAAGTTTTACCAATGAGCATACAAGTGAGCAATTTACTGAAAACATCAGGGATATTAATTAGAGATGTTCCACAAAGAACAGGTTAGATTTGTCATATCATCAATTTGATAGCCTAACCAGCTTACAAAAGTATAAACACAAGCCGTATATAAAATCCTATTCTGAATCGGAGCTTGGTGCTGGCCTGCCATCCGCCTCGGGTTGAAGTGCTTCAGGCAAATGCCCATTCATCCAATCAAGCTCCTGCTGCTGACCCACAACTCTTCAAGCAGTGGGTTCAAAAATCTGGAAAAGGATGGAACAGAGTAGGGTTTTGGATCGGGAGGGCCATACTTAATATTCTCAAAATAAATTGAGGGTCAGACTTTTACATTTTTTTTAATAAAAAATAAAATAAAATTTTACTAGTATAACTAACTTACATTAATCTGCACATCGAAAATTCACATTTTTTTAATAAATAAAACCTTCTTTCACCTCCGACAAACAAACAGTGACCATGAAAAATTAGGTCGGAAAACTCCGCAATTCATGTTTAAATTAATATAGTAAAACCTCTATAAATTAAGATTGGGAATAATTGCACACACCAAAACACTCTAACACTGGCTCAGTCCTATATGACCGAGGTAATGTGCACATACTTGGTGCTAGAGGACCGAGCAAGTGCACATTACTTCAATCCTATAGAGCCGAGCCAGTGTATTTTTTTTCCCCCCCCAATAATGGCTCGGTCCTATAAAACCGAGATAATATACACATACTCAATGCTATAAGACAGAGAAAATGAGATAGTGTTGGAGAATGTTTTGGCTAAATTAATAATGTTGGAACCACGAAATTTGATAAATTTAGAAAAGCATTAATTAATCGATAAATTAATAATTTAAAGAGTGCTTTTAAAAATTTAAATTATGTTAGGGTTCTTTGTGTAGGGTCGTGGAAATTAGAATATCAGCACCCTTACACAAAGATGTTAAAACTCCAACAAAAGACATAACCAAAATAAAAAATAAAAAAATAGTGTAACTAAAAAGACAACCATGACCGTAGCAGATAAAGAAACATTAACCATCCCTACACTACATGTCGCAGATAAAGCAAAAGCAATACTTGGTTCAAAACATTGATCACCCCTACATGTCGCTGGAGATAAAGCAAGCAACATTTCTGGATTCATACTAGACAGATAGAGCAGTCCTACGCTAGGCGGCCTGCATTCAGTGATGAAATCTGCTATAGTGTGCTGCTAGGCAGAAGGGGGCTACTGCAGCACCGTCAGGCCCGCAGCAACAGGTACCACCGGTAGATCCAGCTCCAACAGGAGCGCCCGCTGTCATTGGAGCCAGATTGTTAGTGATTCCCGGAACCATTGGTTGAGCAGATGCTGTGTGCCTTTCAGACTTCCATAGCGAGATATTTCGACGTAAGAGTTTGAGTAGGTGGAAGGTGGAAACAGGCATCTCACCTCTAACTGACAGTTCATTCATAGCCTTGGTGTATGCCTGTTTAGAAAGAACGTATTTCAAAGAAAATAATCAACACAAAGACTAAAATGCTCCCAGTTAAGCCTAAAAAAAGAAAGAGTTTATACTTTACCCCCAAACTGTTAAAAGTTCCAATTATATTTTAGAATAATCAAATTATCACCAAGAAAACTTTGGTAACTAAACTACCCCCACACATGAATCATCTATCAAAAGATAATATTATTTATCAAAGTAAACTAAATCATTCAATCAGGCTGCAACACCCAAAAAGAAACACTCGTTGTAATGGGAAACTAGTTCTAGTTCAAGTAAATGCAAGGAAGCAATGAAGCATTCTTATGTATTATGTATCTATGAATAAATGCAACGAAGCATTCTTAATTTCATCCGCTCGTTCTAGTTTAAGTAGGATAAGAGAACATAAACCAACTAGTTTGTCCCAGTAGAATTAAGCCCGCCACTAGGATCTTGTTGGGGTCGTCATGGGGGTACTCTTCACGTTCGATTCTCGGCAGGACAATACGCTAAGTTGGCTGGCGGCAGGCACAGTATCATGAGCGGGGATTAGTCGAGGTGCCTGAAAACTGGCCGGTACACCTCGTGCAAGGAGCGAGAACTAAAGGATTAATATGAACACGAACACATATTCACAAGGAAATGTATATTTTAGAAACAAATTAAACAACATAAGCTTAGACAGTGAGAGGAGCGAAAACAGTTACTATCTTTCATTCCTTCCACAAAATCATACTAAAATCAACGGCTCATAATAAATCTAAAATAAAACCATAATATGATGAAAGCCTGAACAAAGAATTGGAGAACAAAGTATTAACATAAAGCTTGAATAAAGCTCAATTAACAAGAGGGACTAACTTCAGATCCAACCAAAAAGTAAAAAATGAAGCACTAGAACCATCTCCCTCCTCCCTCCCTCCCTAAATTTTATGGCAGTTACACAATAAATGATTATAGACACCCACACACGCAATCAAACGTACGTTTTTTGGTTCCCCAGTGTGTTCAGCTCAACATTCTCTTAAACTTCTTGATCTGTTTGCCACAACTGTAATTCTAATTATGGTGGCTAAGACTAGCGGGTGTTTGATTTTTATCTCTGGATGCTTAATACTAGAGTTTTAAGCATTCAAAGGTGCAATAAAGTGCTTGTTTTTTTAAATGATTAAGAGGGTAACGGTTATTTTTTTTAGTGATCAGGCATTCAACATTAAGGGAGTGTTTTAATTTACCTCTAAACTCTTAATATTAGAGTTCTAAGCATTCGGAGGTGCCATAAACTGTTTGTTCTTTAAAATGATTAAGAGGATAACGACTATTTTTTTAATAATTAAGCATGCAACATTAAGAGATATGAAGCCCATTGAATGCTTAATGTTGAATTTAAAACATTATATTAAACAAAAATCAAAGATTCAGAGGTTCATTCGGAACAAAAAAAAAGGCATTTAGAGTTTGAATTCAACATTTATCAATCAATATTCAGCATTTAGTAATCAAAGTTTTGTCTAAGAAGTATAAGCACCACTGACTGCTTAATGCTAAATCTGAAACACTATTTTAAACTAAAACTTAACATTCATAGGTTCATTCAAGTATTTGAATTCAGCATTTAGCACTCAGTAATTGGAGTTAAGAAGAAAAGGGCAGCCCAGCCGCCCAGGTGTAATATCGAATAAAATCTTTGACACACAAAGGTCTCATAACGAGCTGGGTCAATAATCATCACAGCATCGTACACTTTTTCCAATTTATTCTTATGGAAATTAGAAGAATACACAGTGAAATAATTCAAATGAAAATAAATATAATTTAAGAAACAAGCATAACAAAGAACGGTAGGTTAAACTGTCCGTAATAAAACCATTAAGAAAGAAACAGATGGATGCAATTTAAAACCCTAACAAACTGAATCGTGCAATCAAGTTGGTTACGCAAAGAACTGATGAAGCAATAACAGAATGAATATCATCGATGATATCTATAGAAGAATGTAATAATGATATGCATAAGTTGTTGATTAGATATGCAACATGACTGCAATTTACACATACCATTTCAGCATCTTTAATAGCCAAATCAGGTTTACGAAGGATGCTGCGCACGAAGACGGAGCAGTTAATCGCCCATATTAACCATACAGGATCAGATGCAGGCAGCAGGCTTACCAACACACGCTTCACGAAGATAAATGTCCAAATCAATCAAAATACTAGTCACATAAAAACTCTCAAAGTTTTGCCAATCAAATCTATACTTATATTTCCTTGCCGTAAATAATTTAGTTATGTCAAAGCTTAAATAATATTATGCAATTTAAGGGAAAAGAAACAATGAATTCAGAGTAGTAACCCGAGAAGCATTATAAGCGTCATTTGCAGAGATGGAAGCCATACTGCAGAGATGTGAATTGAAATCTCCCCTGATCCTCAGGTAATAACCTACCACTCGCTGATCTTCTTCCGTATTCGAAACTGAGGGCAACAATCTCTCGTCAATAAGGTTGCAAATGGAATTGCAGACCTTTCTGATCTCGCTTTCGGCTATTGAACGTTCCAAGCTTGCCGGTCCAGGACCTTCCACGCGCTCCCGAGCAGAGGCGGCCTCAAATGCAGTTACGAGATCATTGTAGACAGAAACGTATGCTGCTTCAAGCATGTGCCTCTCACGGGAGGTTAAAGAAGATGGTGGAACATAAAAAATAACCAGAGTCTTCATTAATTTCAAAGCCCTCTCGAATTGATTTTCCCTATGAGCCGCACACGCTTCTCTCAAACAAGTTTCTCTCTGCCCATGCTCCGGTACTTCGATATCTGGATATGGATACGTATGCATCGTAGGGTGATAAAGCGATCGAAGTTGGAGGATAGGAATGAGAATGAAGCAAACTCGACTGTGGGTGGGTGGGTGGGTGGAGGTGAAGAGAACGAGACTCCTTTAAGGAGAAAAACGAGCCCTAGTTGTGTGGGTGTGGAGCTGGGCCCTCCTCTCCTTACTAAGCCAAGATCTCAAAGTGAGACAATTGGGCCTATAAAAAGAGATTGTAGAATCTAGTAAAGGCCCTGACCCAATTACGGATGATTTTTATGCAGGGCCTTATTCGGAGACGAGGACATGAGAATTTAAGCAAAGCCTGAACTGTATTTCCAATGATATTTCAAAGCCCACGGAGTATTATATTACACAACCATTTGATGGAGAATTCAGGAAGAACATCCGCAATATACTCTTGAACTAGTTTGCAACCCGTGCGATTAGTTATAACAATTGGCTTACTTATTTTAATAGTTATAACAATTGGCTTACTTATTTAACATACCCAAAAGAAGGAACTGTTTAATGAAATGTAGTTTCGAAAAAATTATGTACAATTAAATATTGATGATATATAATTAGAGCAATTTGTATTGAAACACATCAGATCTTGTATCCTCCTCTTTTTTCAAAGAATATTTGTCATAAGCTTCCCATAAACCTATGTAAAAAAACAAAGAGTCATGAGTAAGATTGATAAGTAATAATAAAGTTATTTTAATTAATATTGAAAAAGAAAATTTTGTTAGTCGTTTGATGTTAAATTTGACTTACTCGTTCAAGTGTGATTTTTTGGCTGGATGTTGATTGTTATTTTTGATTGTGGCAGGACGGTTTCGTTTTTTGACTGGAGAGATGGTAGACTGTTGTACAAATGAAGCTTGAGTATGACTATCGTCACTTTGTGTTATTTCATCGGCGTCATCGTTCTTCAAGTTGGTAACCTGCGTTTATTAGAGGTTACAATTAGTTGTTTCCATGAGCTTGTGAATGCATAACTTATTAGAAGTTACGATTGTTTAACTTACGGGCTTATTTTCTGCTTCGGCAATCTTTGTCACTGTATAGTTCTTGAATCCAAGCCTTAAGTTGAATTTTGTAAGCTTTAGATGGAATGAATATTTTCTTCCGACAATTTTTTGTAGGAATTCAGGTATGTTATATTGTAGTTCCCGTTTTTAAATAAAGTAGTAATTATTTGTTAGTCAAAACTATTGTTAATAAAAAATATTGTAATAGTTTAGGGAAAGCACTTTACATCATTTACATTTGCGGTGTCGCATAGTTGGGATATAGGCTTTTATAAGATTTTCTCTGCTTCTCTATTAAATATGATGAATGAAGTTTCCACTGCTTCGTCTTCGACATGTACCTGCAACTTGTATCTAATGGAAAGATGACATTATTTATTTCTAGCATCAATGAGAAGTTAATTTAATATACATAATTATTATTCAAACCTGAGTTTTGGGAATGGTTCATCCGTTTTGCATTTATCACAATACAACGTCATCTCTGACTTTCTCAACTTTTTACAGCAATTTTTACACGAAATATAGTACCATCCATTTTTTGTATCAATCGCCGTTATCATGGTCTTACATATGATCATAATCTCTTATATATTGAAGTGTATTAGTTTGAAGTTAATGTGATACAAATTATGTAAGTATCTGGAACGATAGTAATTAATAAATATATACCTGTGAGTCTGATTCTACGCGCATAGTCAATATTTCTGCAATTGACTTCTCTTCAACTTGTATAGTGATTGGCTTGGTTATCGTAAGTTCTTTTATTTTTACACTGATTTGAATTAATATTATTTTATTTTTTTCTTTCTACGTTAATATATACATATATATATATATATTAAATATAATTTTTTGTCAGCATTTTTTTCCTGTGCATGAAATCTGAGACTTCTGGGATGTTTAGATTTATGTAAATTTTGCTCGTAGGTGTTGTTGAGAGGCATAATTCTCCTGCAATAGATAAAGTTGAATTTATTAAAATTTCAACGTTTAATAAGTGTACAACTTATTCTTCTAAATATATATGATTTTTAGTTGTGTTAATCTTACCTTTGAACATTTTAACTGTTGTTGATGTTACAATGAGAATAACTGGTTTTGAATCAACGGTTATATAGTTATCATTTATTTTTGATGCCTTTTCAGCCCAAAGCGTCATTTGTACTTTATCCCCCCTGTAATTAAAATTTCATAATGAATTTGTAAGCGATGATTATAATTTAGTTATTTCTAATATAAGAATATATTGCATTTGTTCATTCTTGAACCTTTTTGTTAAATTGGGAGAAGTATTTACCTTATTCCTTTAAGTTGTATCACTCTTTTCTTCACATTTGATTCTCTTACTTCTTGGTCCTGGATTTCTCCAATTTCACTTAATATGCATATACCATATGCTGCCAAAAGGTTAAACTTAGTATGGATAGCTAATGTTTGAAGTTTCTTATTTGCAGGCCCAGTCCAAATATATTTTTTTGAGAGTTGCATTTTATTGGTAAGGTGTGCATCATTATACAAACGACTTTGTAAGTCTTGGAGCTGTATAAACTCAAAGCGATGTAGAAGTATATAAATTTTTTAACTCTCCTTTTTCTGATTTCAAAGAGGTTGAGGGTAGGAAATTAACCATATAAAGATGAGTAACTATTTTGTAAGACATTTTTGCCTCCGAAACCTTGAAGTTTGTGATAGTGTAAACTTTTCTTTCTTATAGTAATTCGAAGAATCTCGGAAGTAGGTATTTCCGAATGGATGCATAGATGTGGTCTCCCTGTTACAAATGCTATTGTATTAGTTATATGCGAGATGCATATTTGTTGAAATAATAAGTTGTATTATTTATACTTACATTTTCATCAAGTAAAATAATGTCCATGGAGATTAATTCATTATTTGTTTTTAAGTTGTGCGATTCCCATTTTCTTGTAACTCTTGCCTGTATGGACCAGTCAACACACTCGGTTGTGAAATCCCTTAGTAAGCTATATCTGGGGGCCATTGACATCATCCACTTGTAATCAATTAGAGGAGATTAAAACAAACATAATTTTAATATTTATAATAATGGTAAAATTTTCATATATGATACAATTTTAGATTTTTATACACGTATTTTTACCGATGCTAAAAGTGTCAAAACCTCTTAGTATACAATATTCTTTGTGTAGTTTTGGCAGTTAGTGTCTTCACTTTCAGTATAAATTTTTATTCCCCGGCGTGAAGTTACACGTGACATTGCAACATAGAGCTGTCCATGGCTAAAAACCGGTTTTGGCAAGTATATGCATACTTGCTCCAAAGTTTGGCCTTGACTATTATTGATGGTCATAGCAAATGATGGACGAACATGAAATTGTCTTCACTTTAAAATGAAAGGCCATTTTGGATAAGTTGTGGTCATGATGATTCTAGGAATGAATACTTTTGTTCCAATGTGCGAACCAGTTATGATTTTGCCATCAACTACCCACTTTACTAGTCGTGTGATTATTAGTCGAGTTCCATTGCAAAGACATGCACTTTGATTTATATTTCTGAGTAACATGACTGGTACTCCAACTTTCAATTGTAACTCATGATTCGGAAGCCCACGAAACTTCAAGCTATTTAAAAACTCGACTAGGAATAAGAGATCTTGATTAAGCACGTTTCCTGATACTTTACAAACGGAGTCTAAGCTAAGATAACTGGATTGCTCTCCTGGAATGATGTTCATGATGTAGCAGTTTATTTCATCGACCATTTGATTTGTTGGAGTTAAAATTCCCCTGCTTTTTAAGTATTCTGGGTCTTTATAATTGTTTATCAAATCTGGATACGTGCTTGACCCAATATCTGCAATAAGATTTGCTCTTTGTGGAATAAGTATGTCGTTTGGAACATGAATCCATGATGGTTCTTCTTCTTCTTTTTGTAGACGGAATGTTGGCATTTTTTCATCTCTGACAGTGAAAAGCCATTCTTGGAAAGATAATGAGTCTTTTACTCGCATGTTATATGTGAGAGTGAATATTTTACAAACGTTATATATTGGAGATTTATTTATTGAAGCTCGAACCACATCTTCCCTTCTTCATTTTTGTATAATAGGGAGTGTTTGTCGAAAATCGCCCCCCAAAAGAACTGTCTTGCCTCTATAGGTTTTGATTGTCGAGTTTTCGTCATTAAATCGTATGTTATCTTTTAATGTCCTATCAACTGCCTCGAAAGCATGTCGATGGTCCATAGGTGCCTCGTCCCAAATTATTAAACTTGTTCTTTGTATGAGTTCTGCGAGATGAGTTCCTTGGCGGATTTCACATGTTAAATGGTCAGTGATGTTGATAGCTATGGCGAATCTTGAGTGGGCTGTTCGTCCTCCGGGTAACAATAAAGCTGCAATCTCCGATGAAGCAACGGTTAATACTATTTTACCTTCTGATCGTAATCGTGCTAGAATAGTCTTGTACAAATATGTTTTCCTAGTTCCACTGGCTTCGTAGACGAAATAAAGTCCTCCCTTATTTTGGTAAATTGAATTAAGAATATCATTGTAGATCCTCATTTGTTGGTGATTGAGTCCTTTATGAAGCTTTGTGTGCTCCTCAATCAGGTATTGTATATCATATGAAAGTTCTTCTCCAATGAATTATATAAAAGTCTAAAACATATATTAAGCATTCATTTCAAAGAATTAGAAGAAATTAATAATAAGTGTGCAAGCGTAGTTAATTGTTTTCTTAATAGCGTTTTCCTCGGTCATATTTTTGACTTCGGATATGTCCCCCCAAAATATTCTACTATCTATTTCACCATCTTAGAACAGCTCCACATATGCTCTATATAAGTCGCCATGCATTTCAAATCCATAAATGCATCGGGAGATGTTCAACTTGTTGATGATGTCAGTAAGAACAGTTTTGAAACATATTTTCACTAAAGAATTTGGAAACACCATTATATGTAGCGCACATATAAATACGCAAACATATTTGGTTATAGTTTGTTAATGAAATTTAAAAAGAGAGAAAATGACTGCATGATTTCCATTTTTATAAATTTTAAGTAACAGAAATATATAGTAAGAAAGTGCAATGTTTCAAGGCTATTTAATTGTAAAACTTTAATTTAATATAAGATTTGCTATGTTGCTTTACTTTTCTAAACTTGTTATGATTTTAATTGGGATTGATATTACAATCCCCGCCGCGGAATAGTGCACCTACACGCCTTCATCGACGTTGTTTTTTGACCGGAAGGCCGAGAGCTAACTATCGAGACTTTGGACTATCCGGTCACATACTTCGTGAAATGGTTCAAAATCACTATATGGTAAGATCTTGCTATTAAAATATTGAGTATGGTAGAATACAACTAAAATAAGCACACATTATTTCTTAGTGTGTACATATGTGTGTGTGCCATTAAACGTGAAAAGAAGTTCTAACCAATGCAACCTTGATTGAGCACTCTGCAACCTTCTTTAAGCAGCAACAATATAGTAATTCTGTGGGATTGAACGCCTACAATAGAAAGAAAGTACATCCTTAATTCACGTATAAAGTTTTGGTATTATTTAAATGAATGTAAGACATAATATTTGTAACATCAATATTAAAACCTTACATTATAATTTCTTGGATACACGTAGCAAAATGGTGAGGCAAGCCCCACCCAAACCCTTAAAAATTATAGTTAATATTCCTATAAATTTTAGGAATTTATTTTAGTGCCCATCTTATAATGTGCATCAAATTAAAAGGTAGTCTATGAAATTTTATTGTATTGAAATGATAAAATCAACTTTTGGAATGGAAATTTGAACATGTACAGAAACTAAGAAAGCCATATAATTAAATCATGTTAAATATTTGATGATAAAGATGGGGACAACTCAACAACTATAGACTTTTTAACTCACCAAAGGAAATGCTTTTAGTTCATGTGTTGAACCACTAAATGTGAAAATGTCTTCAATAACAAAGTTAAAACCAATTTCATAGTTCATGACTACGATCCTGGGAAAGTATTACCACTGGGAAGCTGAAAATTAAGACTTGTAAATTATCTCCTTTTATGTTCTTAAGTAGTTTATTCTCGGATATATCACATAGTTAATTAAATATATACAACACATACTTCAAGTATGTTTTGCACACAATAAAAAAATAACCATTTTTTCAAATTTCTCTCTCAACGTGGATGCTTGACTTATGTTCTTTTTCTTTATGCAGCTTTAAGTTTTTTGATATTTCCAAACTTCCACTAATACCAAAGAATTTTGAGACACCAAAAGCATTGTTTTCCAAAAGTGATGGTTGACTTATAAGAGAAAGAAGGCGTGCATGCTTAAAATTAAGAGTAAATGTAAGCACAATCACCTTAAGCACAAACATAGCATTTTGTCAACATATAAAAAAAATTGCAGAAATTACAATGCAGCAAAGTAATGTATCATATATATAGCTTTAATTACATAATTACACATTAATTTATAGTTTTAAATTTTCTCACATACATGAAGATAATTAAATTCTTTAAATTCCATCATTTCAACATATGCTAAACACATAATATGTTCATAACTACTACCATGGAAAAGTATTGCCACTAAGAACTGGAAATTAAGACTTGAAAATTCTTTTTAAATTTGATATGCATTTTAACAAACAACTTATATGCATTCAACTTCGAGAAAAGGCAGAACATAAATTTTAAATCAAATGCACCCACCCTCCATTCAGAACTATATAAATGCAAATGATATAGAACCCAACAACTATGTTGGCACTTCATTATCCACAATAGTGTTTGCTGTATGGCTTTAGCAATGTCAAGAAAAACACTACAATGTATAATACTTTTTGCAAGAATTATTATGTTTTGCACACAATAAAAAATATGACCATTTTTCCAAATTTCTCTCTCAACGTGGATGCTTGAGGTCAATTCTTTTTCTTTGTGCAATTTTAAGTTTTCTGATATTTCCAAACTTCCACTCATAACAAAGAATTTTGAGACACCAAAAGCAAATTTTTCCAAAAGTGATGGTTGACTTATAACAGGAAGAAGACGTGCATGCTTAAAATTAATAGTAAATGTAAGCACAATCACCTTAAGCACAAACATAGCATCTTGTCAACATATAAAAAAAATGCAGAAATTACAACGCAACAAATTAATATATCATATATAGCTTTAATTACATAATTACACATTAATTCATAATTTTAAATTTTAAATTTTCTCACATACATGAAGATAATCAAATTCTTTAAATTCCATCATTTCAACCTATGCTAGACACATAATCTGTTCATAACTATTGCCATGGAAAAGTATTGTTAGTGGGAAGCAGGAAATTAAGACTTGAAAATTCTTTTTAAATCTAATATGCATTTTAATAAACAACTTATACGCATTCACTTTTCAATGAGAAAGTGGGAAACAATTTAATATGTACCTTGAAAATTTAGCCCAATCTATTTTTTTAGCAGCAATAGTACATGAAAGAAATAATACAACCACAATTAGAGCAGGATTAAGATTATTTAAATAGCATATATATAGAAGGAAAAATTGAAAAGTATTACGTCAAAGGTGAACATTGGGAAGAAAATTACCTGGAAGAAATTGAAGCGTGTAATGTTTCTACTCCATCCTATGGGATTTATAGGTTCAGAGAGCGGCTTGATTTATGTGCAAAACGAATGGATAGCTTTGAGAGGTTAAGCAAGAGGTGCATGAATCTAGCTGTATTGAAATTTTAAGCAAAGGGAGAAGAGGAGGCTGGTGAGATTAGGGAGACTGAGAAGTGGAAAAGGGCACCATAATTAAATGGAAATTAATTAGGAGAGAGAAGAGTTATTACGGAGGATTTCCTCCGTAATACTATAATAGTATTAGATTTATAAAAATATTATTCTGTGTCTTACGGCGTATAAACTTTAGCGAGTAAATTTACTTGTATATGATATATCATAACTAATATTATTAGTCTGCTAAGTTTTAACCATACAGTGAAGTTTACTTGAAAAAGTTATACGAGAGAAAGTAACCCATAAAAAAAAAAAAACACAAACGATAATAGAAATTGCTTATACAAGCATGGGTCACTCAAATAAGCCATAAAGATTGAAAAAAATAGAAATTGCTTATATGAGTGACCCTCACTCATATAAGCCATAAAGTGAATCAAACTCATATGGCTTATACGAATGAGCCATGCTTGTATAAGCCTTTTTTTTTCAGGTAGAATTTTTATACGGGTTTGAGTCACCCATATGACTATTTTTTCACGCTACCCGCTGTGGCCACTTAAATAACTTAACGCTATATTTGCAAATTTATTCTTAAATTTTACAAATACATTACAGATCGATGCTCTAAGCTGTGAGCTAAAGTTAGACATTTGTCCCAATATTGCTAGTGGCAAAAGTGACGCCCTCATTGTTTCAGAATTTAACTGATTGTCCCTTCACAAACACAAAAGTGAGAGTACCCCAGCTACAGAATTAACAAATCCTCAAAATTTGAAACGGATAGTGCTATAACTAAACATGTGAACGATATAGAAGATGATGTTGGAACTCCTGAAAATTCCTCTTCCCATCAAATCATTGTTCCAGAAAAAGAGAGAGCTGAGAGAATCGGCGTCTAGAAATGTGGGTAAATCACGAAACCATGTCCTGGACGAAATGCATCAAATCTCGGGGGGAATTCTAAGTTAAAGAGTTATATGATGATAACAACAAAAGGGTTGTGGTGGCTAACCCAATTCAGCCACAAACGCAGTTGTAGTTCTGGCGTGGAATTGTCAGGGACCCGGGCGAGCCTGAAAAATTCTCGGCTTGAAAAGGACATTATCTGGTTCTATCACCTATCGATCGTTTTCTTCTTGGAGACAAAAAATAAAGATAAAATAATTAGAAGAAATTTTTAAAAAAAGGGCAAGTTTTAACCATTTCTGTTATCTTCCTCCCTTTGACACAGCGGTGGGAGGATTGGTTCTATGGTGGAACGAGGATATTATCGTTTCAATATAGAAGAGAAGACATTATGAAATTTCAGTAAATTATGAGTTTGTAAATGAAGGCTTCTTTTGTAGCTACTTTTGTGCATGCTCATGCGGATGTGGACATAAGAAAACCCATGTGGACGTGTACAAATTCGAGCAAATGGCTGCAAAACTCAACTCCCTTTAAATTATTATTGGGGATGTAAATGTTATAGGGGCTCTGTAGAAGAGTAGGAGATTTCCTATTATTACTAATAAAGAGGAAAATGGATCCTAGTTAATGGCTAAGACGGTTGTGCTGAGGCAGTTGAGCCGGTTTCTTCCTCGCTTCATTGCTAGTTGTAACCAGTCAAATTTGGTCAAGTTCTTGCAAGGGTCAACATGTTGGAGGCCGACACAAATCAAGCTTGGACTGGCATGATATTGATAGCAGCTCAAATTATAGCCTTGGTGGTTCGTTTGGTTGGAGTTTTAGGAAAGGAATTGGCATTTTAGATTCTGAAACACCTCTTTTTCCTGACATGCTTGATTTCTTTCCGGTGTTTAGTTCAGGCTAAAATTCTCCCTGTTCGGCATCCTAAATCTCTTTCTAGTATTTGGTTTAAATAGATCTATGAAAGGAATAAACAAATTATTTTTTCCAAAAATGCCCTTCCTCACAAAAATAAATGTGAATACCAAGTCCAAACCTAAATATACATAGATTTGGCGGATATATACATGATATATATAGATTTGGCGGGTATATACATTGGATGATGGCTAAGGACTAATTATCTCCACCTTTGATTTCTCTCCCACTTCCCTCCCTCTTTTTTTGGTGGGGAGGTTAAGATACGTATTTTTCAAACTTCCTCAATGTGGACAACCCATTTTGTGATTTTCACAAGAAGCATCCACTTCCAGCATCGCGCACAATTTCAAACATGAAGTCCGGGTCAAACCGGAGTCATTACACGCATAGGGGCATCAATGTTAGCACGTCGGATGACTCGGTACGGGCGATGGGCTTCCACCACGCCATTTTGGACTCGTGGCAGACAAAATATAGGGGAAGAAAACACCACTGTCATGACGATAGTAAAATTAGGAAACTATTCCTTAAAGTATACAAAGAACCACTATCGTCACGACAGTGACATTTGGTAAGTGTTCCCTAAAAGCATCACAAGACACTGTTGTGCCGACTAAGGCTTTGTCGTGACGACAAAAGCACCAATCCTCAGATTCCTATAAATAGCAGCTTCCGAATGATCCAAATCAACAACACCTCCTTGAAAATCATGAGGAGTAAGCTTCAAGCAAATCTCGAGGTGTAAACACTCAACTTTTCACTCTCCTGTGGTAAATTTCGGTGTAGCATTCCTACATTTACTTTTTCTAGTATTTTTCGCTTCTTTGTAATTATGCCACTTGCATGAGTAATCAATATCACTTGATGCCTTTCTAAAACCTCTTCTAAACCACTTTTCAAAAAAAATCAAAAGGCGTATAACATGCCATAATCCTATTTTTTCATATTATCATCAAATAGATCATAAAAATTAGGTCTTCTCCACTAAGTAACATAGAAAAACGAAAATGCTATTTAGAGGCTAAAGCATTCTTTTCAAGAATCAACGCCAATATATTACTGTTTGATTTTATCTACTACATTTAACATATATAGATCTTCTTTTCCTATTTTTTTTGGACTAGAAGAGGAGTAAGGCCTAAACTACATCACTAACTCAACAACCTTGAGCGGACTAGCAGATGGACATCAAATTTTACTGCCTGACTACCCATCTGGTGTCCAGTGTCCTATACATCGTCTTTAGTTGGGGGTCGGTTCAACCTTTTTATGCTTGTTGACACGTTAAAAGGTTACTTTTCTAGAATTAGTACATCACTAGAATGCATGAGAGTCAAATATATATATATATATATATATCTCTGTGTGTCTAGAAACTCTTAATTTTTTTGATACAAATCATACAATTTATCCCAAATCAAGTGAAGTCAAAACGACTAACCATTCTAGGAATAAAGAATTTTATATTTTCAATTCAGAAATAGATAAAGCAAAATGCGCTAAAGAATGCGCAACTTTATTTTCCTCTCCAGGAACAAAACGAAAGCTATGATGATGATCAAGACAACTAGCATTAATATTATCAATTATTCTACCAAGCTCATTGAGAGAGGATACGCTTGAGTTGAGAAGATTCACAATTTTTGAGCCATCACTCTCAAACTCTACCTGTTGAAATCCCCGCCGCAACGCTTCCTCTGCTGCCAATAAGATAGAAAGAGCTTCAGCAACATCCACTCAGAAAGTACCAATGAACCGGCGCTCCGCAGCAACAACTGAAAGCCCTTCACTATTTTTACTAATATAACCCGCACCTTGATTACGTGAGTCACAAGGACCTGTTGCATCTGTATTAATTCGAATACAAAGGGCAATACGCTTAGACCACTTCACCAACACTTCACTCCTGTGCGGCTTTGTAAAACTGTGAATACTCTTGAAAATATTATGAAAACTAGTAGCTTTCGCCACCACGAAATCAGCTTCCAAATAAACCCCTTCAAAAAGACCTTTATTTCTATCCCTCCAAATCCACCAACAAAGAGTTAAAAAAATGCAACATAGAGCACCATCCTCAACTTACCAAAAAAATGATATAGCATCCCAAAATTTGCGCGAAGAGACTTTACTCCAATAATCACAGATCGGTGAAGCTAACCAAATTTGCTTCAATTTATGGCAACCAAAGAAAACATGGTGGGGAGTTTCATCACGGTTTTTATTGCACCGAAGGCATATCGTGGACACCCAAACACCTTTCCGTCGAAGAAGAGTTCCAACTAGGAGGCAATTATTTAAACTATGCCACGCAAAAATTAAAATATTCTTCGGTAGTGGCAAATGCCATAATTTCTTCCAAAAACGGCCTAACATTCTCTTATCTTGCAGATGCCCCTACAAGATAAGAGAACTAAAATGAAGGACAAGCAAAAGTCATTCGTAGAGAGGCCTCCTGATGATATGTGTACCTATCACATTCATACGGGGTCCTAATACACATGTCGATCGATCCCACTTCAAAACTGTGGACCTTACTTCTCATAACAAAATAAAATATGACAACAACATATAACATTCATTGAAAGTTTGCTTTCTATTAAAAGAGATTTTGAATTTTTATTCCTAAATTCATCGAGGCTACATATGGATTATTGGTACACAAAACTCATTATGTTCTACCTCTTACTACTCCACTATAAAAAATGTACTTGCACGCAAAACTCAAATAAAAAGAGTCTACTCAAAATCAAAAAAGAAATATGTAATTATTACTCAAAAAGTAATTAACTTGCTATTTTAACTAATCCGATACTCATCGTTCTCTTAAGACGAAATGAATCGGTCAATCGCCTTCAATTCAGATGCCCCTGCAAGATGAGAAAACCAAAATGAAGGACAAGCAAAAGTCATTTGTAGAGAGGCCTCCTGATGATATGTGTACCTATCACATTCATACGGGGTCCTAAAACACATGTTAATTGATCCCACTTCAAAAAGCAATAGTAAGCATGACCGGCCAACCTTTCCAGCATTTGATCATTGTAAAGAAGGGGAAAGTGATATTTTCTAGTCATCGAATTTAATTTTTGATAGTCAATACAAACACGCCATCTTGTTTGAACACGAGATGGAACTAGCTCATTATGCTTGTTGGCTACCACTGTAATTCCCGATTTCTTAGAAACTACTTGCACAGGGCTCACCTATTTACTATCAGACATTGGGTAAATAATACCCACATTAAGAAGTTTAAGTACCTCAGCCCTAATGACTTCTTGTATTACTAGATTCAACCTCTTTTATGGTTCACGAGAAGGTTTTGCATTCTTCTTTGTGAATCTTGTGCATGATAATTGACGGGCTAATTCTTTTCAAATCCGCAATAGACCATCAAATAGCTTCCTTATGCTTATTAAGTACTCAAGTAGTTTTATTTCTTGATTATTATCAAGGTTAGAAGCTATGATAACAAGCAAGGATTCCGTTCACTACAAGAAACATGACCTTTGCCGGCGCGTCGTTTTAAACGCGTCAGGAAAAAGTACCTATGCCAACGCGTTTTGAACACGTGTGCTGGTATAGAAACAGTGTAGTTAAAAAAATTGAAGTACTTATGCTGGCGCAATAGTTGCATCATTAAAAGTCAAAATTTATTTTTCCCGGCGCGTTAATATTAACACGTCGTCAAATATTACCTTTCCCGACGCATTTATTTAAACACGTCGCCGTAGAGTGCCTAAAAATAATTGGCGCAAACATTACGCGCCTTTGATTTCGCGAAAATACAAATTTTCATATATATTTTTTTATTAATTGATCTCATTTTCTATCATCTCTTTCAACTCTCCTAGTTTCTCTTGTATCTCGCAACTCACCACCGTCTCTGTTGGTCGGAAAACAACCCTAGAGGGGGGTGAATAGGGTTTAAAAACTTTAATGCGGAATTAAAAACTTTTTCAAAATGTTTAAGTAAAACAATTTAGTTAAATAAGTTTATCAAGGAAAACAATCAATCAAACAATCAATCCCAAGAATAAACAACAATATGAGCAACTTCAATCAATCAATATAACAAATAAATAAAGAGATTGAGTAAGAAAGATTGAACCAATTTGAAGTCCAAGGCTTTTTGTCCTCACAGTTCGGTTTCTTCAACCATACATCCGCGCTCAGTTTGTTCCCCGAGAACTTCCACTATTCAATCTTCTTCGGGTGAAGATCAAACCTCAATACAAATGTTGTTATGCACACAACACTCACAATGTAGCTATACCCACTACACTTCTCACAAGATATGATCTTTTGCTTTACAAAGAGACAAACTCTCTTTTGAAATAAAAAATGAATTGTTTATGGTGATACACACCAATACAATAACACTCAAGCGTATTTGAAGATTACAAATGAAGCTCACTCTAGAGTTATCAAGATTGATAAAAAATATATAGCTCAAAAGATGAAAGATTGATCAATGAAATGAATTGAATACTTGAATAACTTTGTATATATGTAAAATGAGTTTGTAGAATGATTCAAGTGTGTTATAACATGTCTAGGACCTCATATTTATAGCTTACAAAAACATATGGCCGTTGGGAATGATTAAGAAAGGTTTTGGCTCCAAGGTATACATTTTCAAACTTTCTAACATCAAGTTTTAACAAAAAATTAAAATTTGTTTTATTAATTTCTACCAATTTGACCGTTGGATCATGCTCAAATTTTAGTCAAAATTTCCAGGAGATGTTTTCTAACTACTGTAAAAATTTCAAAATGTTCGCAGTTCGGGAAGGCCTCCATCTTACCGTTAGATCAAAATTGGGCAAAAATTGAGCGAATTTTAAATGTAAAATAAAAATATTTTTGCAATTTAACAATTTAGTTCCAAATAAAATTCTAATGATTTTTGAACCTCAAAGATATGTTTCTAAGATACCTATTTTTATTAGAGCTTAAAATATGATCATTTAAAATTAATATAAATTTATTTTGAAACTCGGTCTTTGTAAAATGATGTTTTTCAAATAAATTCAATTTCAAGCTTGTTTGAATCAATCTTTTAAAAGATGCATGAATATGTTTGAGCTATAAGAATTTGATCAATAAAGTAACTTTACATAAATCTTAAGCACTCACTCAATTACTAAATTAATGAATCTTCGAATGCTTTGATTTGTTTCTTCAGATTAATCTTCATTTGAAACTTTTTCCTTGAA
This sequence comes from Lonicera japonica, assembly GCA_021464415.1. Classification (NCBI taxonomy): domain Eukaryota; kingdom Viridiplantae; phylum Streptophyta; class Magnoliopsida; order Dipsacales; family Caprifoliaceae; genus Lonicera; species Lonicera japonica. The sequence goes on from CM038466.1 coordinate 5,954,659, forward strand.
GCTTTTCATATAGTTTTTTGATCTTTTGTGCTTCATGATTTGCATTGAGAGATTTGATCTTCCTTATCTTGTCCAATGATTGAATAGTGAAAGAGTGATCATTGTCATGTTTTTCTTGAATTTTCCAAGTAAATGAACTGTATACTTATATCAAGAAACATGTTAAATTACACATGACTAATTTATTGTTATTATCAAAATAAGATTAAGACCTTAGGTCAACAGTCTCTTATCTCTCTCAACCCCACAGTTGACTCTCCTATTATCTCCCAATCCCAACGCAATGAAACCGGTCGATTTCATCTCTCTCACATAAAATCCCCATCGATTTCATCTCTCTCACTCGCGATTTACGAAGCTAGGGCTTAAAGATTTTGATTCAAAATTAAGGCTTCAAGAATCACGATTTACAACTAGGGCTTCAAGATCACTATTAAAATCAGTAAGTACTTTCGAAATCATAAGATCTTCAATGTTATTTTTCCTCAAATTTTGGATTATTGACAGAGCTTTTGAAAATTAGGATTGGGGAATTTGAGAGTTCGTAAGAGATTTTCTTTGGTTGGTTGGTGTTATTATATTTTCTTCTTCCTTACTATTAAACTAATTATTTGGAGGGACATATGTTGTAATCGATTGTCCCTTCTTTCACAATTGGGACTGTTTTGTCCTAAATCATTTCCTTAGTCATTATCAGGGGGAATTGGAATTTTCCTTTTACGATTTAAAAATATATAAATGAAAAAGATTATAGGCATCTCGACTCGAAATATTTCAATTGCACATGCTTAAATGGAGTGCTCACGTTTTATTATTAGTCTACCTCTCTTATCATGCTTGTGTTGTATTTGTTGTCCCTCTTTCGAATGAGCAGATTCGCTTCTTAGTAATAAAAAGAAAGACTTGTCATGATGAGAGTTTTTTTTTTTATAAGTATTATTGAAATAATTTAAACACAGATTGAAAAGGAAGAGGAAATGAATTACAAAATTAAGAAGAAATTAAAGTAGAGAGATAAGTAAGATTAGGAGGGAATGAGGGACGCAGTGGCGGATGCAGGGGGGCCCGGGTCCCCCCGAGATATTTTAAACCCCCATTAGTATTAGTATTTTTTTTATAAATATAGTTGTTGGCACTCTTTAAATAAAATTATTTATTTTTATTTTATTATAAATTTTTTTATTTCTAAAAATTTTTTTAGAGTGTTGATTTTTTTTATGGGGTGTCAATAGTTATATCCATTATTATTTATATTATAAGTATTCAATAAATTTAAGTGGTTGTGGTTCCTCTTAATAAATTTATAAAGCATCATATTTTTTATTTCGTGTTTTGGCCTATGATGCACGGACACTCTCTCGGAGGGCACGTGTCCTGCCCGACACGTGTCGGACACGCCGACATGCTCTAACACGTAAGGGACACACGTGTCGGAGAGTGTCCCATTGTTTATTATTATTTTTTTATCACTGACACGCCGGGAACAACGTAATTACATAAACTAATTGATGAATCAAGCTAAAAGAGGATAGAGCAAGTCGAAATAGAAAACAGAGGACAGGGGGTCCAACGTGTAATTACATAAACTAATTGTTTTGTTTTTAAGTTTTATTATTATTATTTTCACCCCATATTTTTAGTTATTTTAGATATTCACCCCATAATTATGGTCCTTATGGAACAACGTACTATCATGTTTTGAATATTTGCCATTTGGGCTATTAATACAATCTATTTTCATTTTATTGAATTCTTAAATATTTATAATGTTTATTGCACATATATAATTAATTAATTAATTAAGAACGTGTCCCCTCTACGTGTCGTGTCCTACATTTTGGAAAAATTGAGTGTCGCGTGTCACGTGTCGTGTCGAAACGCGTATCGCGTGTCGCGTATGTGCTTCATAGGTTTTGACCCCCTCGTACTCCAAATCCTGGATCCGCCCCTGGAGGGACGTGGATAGGTTAGGTTGGGTTGGGTTGGGTAAACCCCTCTGCTTCCCCTGATTTGTTGTTGTTGCTGCTACTGCTGCTCCACTCATTGCTTCACGTAAGCTTTCTTTCAATGTAATTAGTGTAGTAGTGTTGGCTGACTTTAGAAATTGAGATGAGAGTAGTTAGAGGTTTGATTTCTTTCAATGTAATTCATAGTAAAAAGCAAACATGTTAATTATAGATTACACTAGAATATTGTTAAACAGAAGGAAGTCAAAATAATAAAAAAATTAATAGGAAACGAAGGAAAAAAATAATGTAACAGTCAACATTGTATGTAATGGAAAGAAGAAATGTAACATTTGAAAGTTTTTTTTTTAACCAGTAAAGGTGTTCGGGACAGTTTACAAACATCAATCCCAACTAATTACTTCTTAGTGGCAAACTATCCTCCAAATTAAGGTATCCTCCAAGGTATACTATTTCGTAATTTTCGAAACATATGGTTCTATTTTGACTTTGGTACTTTTTAAGAAAATGTTAGTTTCAATCTAATGAATGGCTATGGACTCATGGTGAATGAAACTGCTTGTTTTCGTTGTAACATTCTGTACATTAACTATGTCTTAGACCATTTGCACATCTCCACCAAGTATGGTAAATTGCTAAATTTAGCATTTGCACATCTCCACCAAGTATGGTAAATTTCTAATAATGTTGCATACATCTGAATATTTGGTTGTTTTAATTGTTAAATTTATGTTTTGAGAATTGGTATGTGTTGATTGTTTTAGGTTTTTTTGGGTATTGATTGAGAATTTGGAAAAAATTGGGGTAACTAGAAGCATGCTTTGATTTCAGTTTTGGTGGTGGTAATTCACTACATTCAGGTAACTGGAAGGCACTCTGCATTCATTAAGATAGTTGATTTTTGTCTCAAGGCCTTCACTACCAATTTTTAAGTTTTTATTTGGTCTGAAATCAAGTGGGTTCACTCTCAAAGGATTTGATTTTTTCTGCTCTCAAAAGAGGTAAGCCTTTCTTCAACTTTAACTATCTTTCATATTTTCCATATATATATATATGTGTGTGTGTGCGTGTCATTGAATGCATAACATATACTTACAATATATTCTTTCAATAGAGGGATTTTTATTGTTTATTTGTTCTAAATATAATCAATGATGAATTAGTGTGAATTATCCATTTTTTAAGAGCAACTCCAGTTCTAAGTTAATAGTGAAACATTCTCTTGTACTTCTGTCAAAATTTAATATTTCATTTTACATGAAACTTCTCATACATGCAAAAACAAATTACCCATTATATTGGTTGATGATAATACATTGAATCTATCTTTGAAGCTTTCTGATTGTTGCTGTAATTTTTAAATGCTACTTATAATTTTTATTGTTTATATTGATACATGATTAGAGTTCTCTTGATAGGGATACAAGTGTGGATGGTGACAGGCTCCATCCCACCCTGTCACCATCCTGAGATAATTTTCCTACAATTTAAAAAAAAATGACTTTATGGAATAATATTTTTTTATTAACACTATCTGATCACTGGGAGACACCTTGTGTCACTAGGCTATATAACCTATAACAACTCGTATTCCAACATGAATTTGATTAGTGGGAGATGTGTTTCTTAGACCTACTCGATACTGTGATTTTGTGTTTAATTATACTATTAGGCCTGTGATGGTAACTCCAGAGTTGATGCATATGTCACTAAAGTTGGAGTGAGAATTGGATTTTTGCTGTTGCATTCAGTGTTACTAAATGATTTTTTTTGTTCTTCACCCGGTTCATTCTTTAACAATCATTACTATTGGACAAAGTTAATTTTTTTTTAAACATTAGTTGGCAGAATTGAAGGCTAAGGTATGATTCTCATTTATTTCCCAAGAATTAAATAAAAAATCACTGGTCCTTACCATTAAGCCACATTATCTATATTGAATCACATCACATATATACGATTGCGTGGGTACAAAAAGTTAGAACTTGTGCACGTTGCACGCTTCCTGAATTTTGCTCTCAATCCTTACAACTTCACCCCAACTTATGCGGTCCAATACAGTGACTCATGTAAATTTTTGTGTTTGTGTGCATGATCAAGTAGTTGTTGTTGCTCTGTTTTTGGTTTTTTACGAGTTATGTTAACGTGTGGCTTAATTAAGGACAATCATTAGACCAGGCACGTGAACTCATAGAGTCTTGCTCTTTTTATTAAGGAGGTATTTAACAACCCAGATCTTAGATCTTGTGTAAGCTTATTATTTTCATAATTTAATATCAGATGAAGGTGATTGGAACTCAAATTGATACTCACAAGAAAAAGGTATTCTTCGTGAACACTATATATAATTCCTTATATCCCTGCATTATGGTTTCTTCACGGCTCTCGATAAAAGTTGAGTTTTATCTTACTCTTTTGCAGCTAAGAAACTTGGAAGAAATTCACAGAAATCTCCTCCATGAATTTGTAAGCATTTTCTATTTCACATTCTAGTTTTGAATGTTCAAAGTTTAAAAAGTCAATTTTTTTCTATATGACATAATCAACGCACCAAATCTTAGATAGTGATATAAATTCTGTTCTAAATATTTATTTTGTTGAGATTAGTGAATTTAACCTTTTATTACTAAGTTCAAAAGTCAAATATGAAACTTAATTTGGACAGAGTGACTATTATTTTCATTATGGAATTACATGATGAGAGATTTGATCATATATAAGCTCCATTTGATAAATAGTTAGAAAATGATAATAAAAACAATTGATTTGTGTGAGGCTCTCCATTTCATTCTTATTTTTAAGAGTAGATGTCCCCTATCCTTTGTTATCATTTCCTATCTTGTTATTGTTCAGAGTCATAGAGTTCAGGGTAATACTAAGGATACAAAATGTGAACAAAAAATTTGTATAAAAAATGAAGTATCAATTGTGTGATCAGTCAAATATTTATGTGGAACCCACCACTTCCATGTGGACCTAAGCTATCCATCTGGTCATCCGAATAACACATCATTTTCAACACAAACTTTTTGTTCACATTCTATGTCTACACTTTTACTTAAAAATTTATTTATGTTAGGATTTTAGATATACTTGGGTTATATCTATTGTTAAGGTAAATATAGCTTTGCTAGAGAGCATAGTACTACTACTCTTGAAAGTTATACCATATATTTAATAATTGTACATTACTTTGACTATAGCATAGCTGTATTTTGTCACCTTGTATGCTTGAGGGTGAATTGTGATTTGGATGATGTTTTTTGTGTGGTGTATGATAGAGAGGAAGATCCACACTATGGGTATGTGGATAATAACGAGGATTATGAATCTATAATAGGATAGTCATCACATGGAGGAGGCCCTCGGATATTAGCCTTGAGATTGCAGCCAGATCAGCCGCAGTGGAACATGTGGCTCTGATCTCACCACTTTTGTTTTGCTTGAGTAGTAGACTAGTACTACTTCTTTGATGATTTAATATCTCCTTTTAATGTTCACAATGACACTAATCTTGAAATGGGGATACATTTTTTAGATTGTCAATGGTACTTGTAACCATAGCTTTGAAAGTCAGTCAGGTCTTTTATGAAGAGGAGTCTCCTTCATATACCTATGAAAGGGCGCATTCAACTGGTACTCTTTTTTTTCTTTGGGTTCTTTCCCTTCTATCCCAAGAAGAAAAGTCTCACCTTAGATAATTATTTGCTTTTCTCACTAGTAAATTGATTCTCTTTTGATAGGTTCTTAACAACCCCGAAAAGTCTCCAAGCGTGGGTGTAATGATTTGAATGGCAAATATGTACGAAGTCCTTCAAAAGTGAATGATGTTGTCATGATTTTCCATTTCCATTCGAATAATAAGGTCATTTCAGATAGTTATTGCCATGTTTTGTAAAAATTTGTAAATCTAAAACCTTTGTATCCTCTAGTGGAAGATGATAAAGAGGAGAAGGTTGTGCCAACATTATTTGGAGCTTCTTGTTAATTTTGCCAATTATCTTTTTAGAGAATCATCGTGCAGATATACTTAATTAAATTAGCAACTATGTATTAGTAGTTGTACTCTATAAAATGTGCTTGGTACTTTAATTTGTCCATGTATCCGTGGGATTATATAAATCTCACTCTTATTTGTAATTCGCTCTTAACATAGTAGCATTTACTCCTTTTATCAGTCACTCGTGTTTGGAAAATGAGGTATGAGTGATTAGATTTTCATTTTTTGAAATAAAATACAGTCGTTTTAGTTGCATTGAAATGATTAGTTGACACAAATTTATTAATTTGGTTTGTTTGTATAACTAAAATGCAATAAACTAATAACTAGCATTTCTATTAATATAAAAAATAAAATCCTTATATTTAAATTTTATATATATAAAAAAAATAAAATCTTTCACCTATACTAGCACATTTTTGCGCCACTAAAAAGAACTTTTTACGATGCATTTAACACAAAGCGTCGGCAAAAGTCACTTTTTTCGATTGCGATTTTGCCTTTTACCGGCGCGTTCAACACGTCAGCAAAAGTGATCTTTCCCGGCGCGTCTGAAACGCGTTAGCAAAAGTGATCTTTCCCGGCTCGTTTAACTCGCCATTAAAGGCACAAAATGCGTTAGCAAAAGTATGTTTTCAAGACACGATGTTATACACTTTTAATGGCCATTGCTTTTTATCGGCGCGTTTTTGCGCCACTAAAGAGGACTTTTGCCGACACATTTACTTTCACGTCAGTAAATGTTAATTATTGACTTTTACCGGCGGACTTTTGCTGGCGCTCTTTGCTGGAGTGAAAACGCGTCGCCAAAGGTTTTTCGACTTTTGCCGACGCGTTTTCAGTACTTTTTCCGGCGCGTTGATGCGCCACTAAAAGTCTTTATTTTTATAGTGGTTAGACCTAGAAAAGCGTACTTCAGATCATCAGGCAATGGCTTTAGGTCCAACTTTGGTGGTTTTTCAATAGAGGGAGGTCGAGGAGTTTATGAGAGATTGAGAGGCTCTAGTTATAGTTGGAAAGAATGTGTATCCATGACAAGTACCGAATCTAAGAGTGCATTGACTTACTCTATAGAGTTATCTATGTCAAAATCTAAACCAAAATAGAATAGACATGCCTTTAGTGGGTCTTCATTACAAATTTGCATGAAAGATTCCTCAATTAGACTATCAATCAAATGGACTTATGCAAAATCATCATCATCAGTGTCTATCGAGGTTTTACTGATGTCAAAAATAGTCAGCTCAGCTGTGAGATTCCTAAATGAAATTTTCATCACTCTATTTCTACAATTAATTAGGGCATTGGATGTAGTAAGAAATGGTTGCCCTAGAATTACATGAATTTGACCTTTTATGTTCTGAACAGGCTCAGTATTAAGGACAACAAAGTCCACAAGGAAGTAAAAAATGTCTTCCTTGATCAGAACATCTTCAATGACACCCGTAAGAGTTTTCACTGATCTATCTGCAAGTTGGATTGTCATTGGCGTGGGCTTCAACTCTCCTAAATGTAATTGCACATATACAAAATATGGAAATAAATTCACATTACCCCCCAGATCTATCAAAGCTCGAATAATCTGATGATCATCTATTTTGCGTGAAATTGTTGAACAACCATTCTTTATACTTGATAGGGATCTTACATTGAATAATGGAGCTTACTTGTTCATCTAGGAACGCCTTTTTTGGAACATTTGTCCTTCTATTTTGAGTGACCAAGTCTTTGAGAAACTTGGCATAAGAAGGTCCTTGCTTAATGGCATCAAGCAGTGGGATGTTTATTTGAACTTGCTTAAATACCTCTAAGATTTCTTCTAATTAAGTATCCTTCTTATTGTCTTTCAACCTATGAGGAAATGGGGATTTAGGAACAAATATCCTAGTCGAGGATCTTTATTTGCTTGCTTAACACGAGGAGCCGATTTCACAGCTTTAGGTGAAGGTTCAACCTCAGCTAGAAGATGTTTTTCTTATTTCTCTTCCTCCTCGTTATCAGGCGTCCCTTCTTTATTATCAATCTCATTTCCCGACCTAAGTGTGATGATGGTTTGAATTTGCCTATGTGGGTTAGGAACTGTCCCACTTGAGGAAACACCTTTAGGATTCGGAATTGACTGACTCAAAAACTTACTATTCTCTCTCACCCAATTGACTCTCTATTTGACCCGTTTGACTCTCTAACCTGATAATAGCTTGAGTGTTCATGAGGCCATTATTCTTGACTTCTTGTAAAACTTGACTCGATGCCTGATTAGTTTGAGTTGTTGCTTGGATGAATTGTTTGAGAGTGTCCTCCAAAGATGCGAATTGTTGTGGAGTGACATAGGGCGGTGGAGCAGAAGAAGCAGATTGAAATAATGGATAAGAATTTATTGAAGGTCAAAAACTAGGGAATGGCTGATGTCATGGGACATTAGCTGACGGGGCACCCATATTAGACATAGGTTGAGCTTGTGTCCACGAGAAATTTGGGTTATTTCTCTACCTTGGATTATACTTATCTGTGACTTGGTTATTATATTGCTTCTTGTAATCATTTATCACATTTCCTTATTGTGGCGTGAATTCAGAGAATCTTACCATAGAGGGGCAAATTTATGATGTATGCATAGGACTAGCATACAGAGAGCATCCTTCAACTTGAACTTGATTGACCGAATTGCCATCTAACCGCAATATTAATGCTTCAAGTTTCTTTGAGAGACTATCTAACCGCCTTCTAGTCTCTGTTCTTTCAGTGAGTTCATAAATACCTTCTTTCTTGACCTCCTTCCTAGTTTGAGACGATGAATTTCTATGAGAAGAGAAATCCCATTATTGAGAACTCTCGAAAAGATTCTCAAGAAAAATATAAGTTTCTTCTTTTGTAAGACTAAGAAAAGTTCCACTATTCATTGACTAAATCATATTTCAATTGGTTTGAGTTAATCCATTGTAAAAATATTGGAGTGATGGGGACATCTTAGAAGTACGTCCTTAAATCTTTCCCAAGCTTTATAGAATTTTTCATAATCTTCTTGACAAAAATCAAATATCTACCTTTGAAGTTTATTTGTCTTTGACATAGGAAAAAAATTAGTTAAAAATTTTGAAACCAAAGTTTCCTAACCAATAATGGACCAAAAAGGTAATGAGTTAAGCCATGCCTTTGCTTTCCTTTTTAGGGAGAAATGAAATAAGCATAGGCAAACTGACTCATCAGAAGAATTTTGAAATTTGAATGTGGCCCAAATTTCTAAAAAATCCTCAATATGGAGATAAGGATCTTTTTAATTGTTCCCATGAAAGGTGGGAAGAAGTTGTCTCACTTGCAGTTTAAGCTCAAAATTATTTGCGGTAGTTAGAGGCAAAATGATGCATGACGGTGTATTAGTAGTGATAGGAGAGAAAAGCTCCTTTAACGTCTTCAATTTTTCTTGTTCTCCCGCAATTTTTTCTTCATCAAATAAAGGATTAAGTTCTAAGTTCTCTATCCTATTCAACCTTTTAACACCCCGCTTTCAAACAATGCTTATGCACTATATAATTTTATTTTATTTTTTGAAAAAGAACTAGTAAAAGGAACTAATTTAAAAAATAGTGAGTTAGTAGAAAACAAATTTTAAGTATCCGGCAACGCTACCAAAAACTTGTTATGAAATTTTAATTACTTGTAAGTGCACAAATCAATTTATAGTATAATTAAGGCAAGTGTGAGGTCGTACCTAAGGGACTTTACGGATGGAACGAGTATTTTCTCACTCATTAATTTTAATCAATTCCTAATCTACTTTAAAAAATTTGGTTGATGGTGAACTAATTAAAAAATGCGAATAAAATTATCAGTAATAACATACGAGGGTGGCGGCGTCATATATTTGATATTATTTTTCTAATATTCATGCCTGATAAAACTTTAATATTATCTCGCACTAATTTTGGTCTCTCGAATTGACTACACTCAAAAAGTGAGAAATATTATGCCCAAGTGCAAGCGGTCAAGTTATAATATACTTGGGAAGTTCAAGGTCGAACCACAAGGAAGGGAAGGAACCTTATTTCTTCTAGTTATCTCTCTTAGGGGAAATAAGGGAAAGGAAAAAAAATGATTGAAATGAGGAATAGAAAAGGAAAAATGAAACTAAATTAAACTATTAACTAAATTAAACTAAAACTAAAGGCAAATCTAGTCTTATGGTGCAAAATTAAAGGGAATCCACAAGCGCAAGTTTTCTACCAAAAAGGCTTCCTAAATGCATTAGGGGAAGATGCAATTAAACTAAAAATAAATAAATGAAATAAAACAGCATACTAATTGAACAAAACATAATATTAAATGTACTTAAACCAGCAAGACACAAACGTTAGGGGTATCCGTAGCTAGGGAATACGAAACTAGTCCAATCGGGTAATCCAAATTTTAGTTTAAATAGGATTTTTCACTAAAGTTCAGCTCTTAGACCTTCCAACCATCCTAATTGTATTGCTACTATAAGTATATCATAGCCCATGCGTGACAAAGACCATATAGACTAGATTCGAGCAATAGAATTCGATAGTGAAGCTTTTTGACTTTGAAAAAGTGTAATTTGAGACCTAGTATTGCTAGTGCGTGACAAAAACAATCCAAGTTGATTAAACTCTCCAAAAATTAGTATCTTAACACTCTCCTAAGGTTTGAATATGCTTGAACATGATTCAAGTCAAATCCGTCTTAGATAGAACGTTGAAAGTCAAAACTAGCACTTTCTCAGCAGTTATGTGAATAAATGCCAAAACAGTGTCAAATTAGCCAATTCACTTATTAAACTAACTTAACTAATTAGAGGATAAAGATTGTCCTTAAATCAGCCACGTTAGGGTTTTGGTGAGAAAATCCGTAAATTAACAGTTTTACGGTCCTTAATCAAATAGAATTTTTGAGTTAACTTATGGAAACATGTTTCTTAGGCATGAAAAGATAAGAAACTACTCATACATTCAGTAGGTGATCTATAACCAATGAAAAAATCAGATTCAAACCTAAATTGGATTACATTCAAAGATTAATTTCGCATATTTTACTACGGACCCCTAACTAACGATTTAGCTAGACATATTCAAATTAAACATGCAAACAAGCTTTGAAATTATGAAAAACAGTAGACACATATTTAATATTGAATAAAATCAGATTTGAAAACTTTTGACTTTGGAATTACTCAATTTCGATTTAAAAACAAAGATTTTACGCTTAAAACGGTAAACAAACTCAAAACGATCATAAACTGATGAATTTCGACTAAAACCCTAAAATTTCTGAAAAATAAGATTTCTTATGATTAACAAAGAATCACATATGAATAGCATTGAAAAACGATAAACTATTTGAATATAGAACGATAAACTGGCATAAATTGATGAAAAACCGAAAAATCGACAAAACGGGTCTATAAACCCTAGAACCAGCCCTTAAAACGTGGGTTTAGGGTTAATTCCAGAATATATATGAACCCTAACAATTAATCTATGAATATCTAAGCAAACAAAGGATTAAAAGCAATTAAATTGAAGAAATTAAAAAATTACGGTTTACCCAGATGAAGAACAGTAACTGCAATTGCAACTTGATATAATGATTAATTGAATCTTGATTACACCAATGGTCCAGACTCAATATTCCATAAACAAACTAAACTAACAATTATTTTTGATGGGGTTAAATACTAATTTTACCATTGACCTACAAAGGTAATTCAACACTTTTACCTCCAGTAAAATTCCATTTTTTACCCCCTTATGTGACCTAAGCATACACATCATCTACATTACATGTGACCTAAGCATACACATCATCTACATTCTACATTACATGTGATCTAAGCATACACATCATATACATAACCTTTTTGCCCTTCATTTTTACCAAATTTACCTTTTTGCCATTCTACATTTACCTATAAATACCCCCTCATTCATTCATTCAAGACACACCAAAAAAACATATATTCTTTCTCTCTCAATATCCATCCATCTCTTCTAAGAGATATAAATCCATTGGCAATATAAATACAAGACAATTTTCGAGGGTCTTATACTCTCTCTTTCCATACCCCAAAAAATATCAATCCTTATACGCTCTCTCTCCTACACAGTTTATTATTTATTCTGTTGAAATATTTGTAATCCTAATTATATACTTATAAATAGAATTAAGGAAATTATAGAGAGAGAGAGAGATTGGTAACTTGTATTATCATCCAAATTGATTGCCTTTGAGCTAATACAAAGCAATCACACACAAAAGGAAGACGTACTGCCGGACTAGCATAAACGCTACCGGGGGAACCTACTTTAATAAAAAATGTCTCGTGTTCATCTTCATTTTTAATCAGTTTCTATCGGTACTGTTCACATATACGGTGGTACTGTTCACAATCACTGTTCACATATACGGTGATACTGTTCACAATCACTGTTTACATAAACGGTGGTATTGTTTACATATACGATGATACTGTTCACAATCACTGTTTACATAAACGGTGGTACTATTCACAATCACTGTTCACAAATACGGTGGTACTGTTCACAATCACTGTTCACAGTTACAATCCGTTATTAAACCTCTAATCCACCACTATTCATTGATTGATCGGTCGTTAACTATCTGTTCTAGATTTTGACACTATCAATTTGGCGTCGTTTGTGGGAAAGACATTTCTTTAAAAGTCACACGCTTTTCAAAAAACCATACTTTCGCCATGTCCCAGTCAGAAAACACCCAAACAGACCCTTTGATAACCTTAGTGACTCAACAAACTGCTTTTCAGGTCCAGATTGACAGATTGATGGTTCAAAGAGAATCCCCTTCATACAGTTCAAGAGATGGATCGCCTCCGACCCCTGTTTCTGCCACTCGGCTCCCCAAGCCCCTGCGCGAAATCCCGAACATTGAAAGGCTGGGGGAGCGCCACCAGAGGTATAGGAGAAGTCGAGGCAGGCTCAGCGGGTCTGATACCAACCAATCCAGTTATGAACAAGGAGATTCTTATGATGAGTTCTCTGTTACTGCTCCCCCATCATCTCCAAAAAGAAATCCACAAGTTAATGTTGTTCGAGAAAGACGCTCTGAAGGAGAGGCTAAAAGACAAAGTGTGAGCAGAGGAGGTCGACCCCCCATTCCACCAGTTTTGGAGACAAATGCTAGGCCTCGAGGGTCCGTGTTCGACAGGGTCTCGAACAAGAGCTCTGTTGAAGAAGTAGAGCAGAGGCTCAGATCAAAAATGAAAGCCCAGCTGGCCGAAATGATGAAAACCATAGGCCACGTTGGAGGGAGCTCGGCAGCAACTCTGGTAAGAAATTCTAAATTCCCATTTGCAACGCACATCTAGACCTGTGATGTCCCGAAAAGATTTAAATTACCTCATCTAGAGTCATATGATGGCTCAACCGATCCAATGGACCATTGGCAGCAATTTGGAAATATGATGGGCTCCAGAATGTCCCAGATGGTATCATATGCAGGGCTTTTGTCACAACTCTCAAGAGGGCAGCTCAGATGTGGTGCAATAGCCTATCTCCAGGCTCGATTTAGAGCTCGCACGAGCTTGGTACGAGGTTCGTAACTCACTTCCTGGGGACTAAAAAACAGTTTAAGACTTCCACCCACCTCTTCACAATCAAACAAAGTTCGAACGAAGGTCTGAAAGACTACACTTGGCCGATTCAACCAAGAAAGCCTCATGATCAACGATCTCAATGAAGGTGTGGCCGTAGCTGCATTTATGAACGGAGTAAGCTCTCCCTACTGCTTAATGACCTTAGCTAGAATGGCTCCAAAGACCATGTCTGAGCTCCTGGACAAGGTCAACAAACAGATTGGGGTGGAAGAGACACTCTAAGGACGCAACCTGTCGGGGTTTTTTGCGCTCTGGTCCCCTTCCAAGCGCTAGGGGGAATATAGCCTTTCTTCTGGCCAAGAGAGGGAGACCAAGAAGAACAAAAAGAATACCAAAAAGTTTAAATCTAACGAGGACAGAGCTCATCGGAAGTTCACTCCCCTTACAGCTCCACTGAGCGAGGTCTATGCCCAATTGGAACTAGGAGAGGTACCTAAGCCTAAAAAGATGAGCACTCCAGAGAGGAAGAAGGACTCTACCCAGTACTGCCGGTATAACAAGGACCACGAACACGAAATTAATAATTGCTGGAAGCTCAAGGAAGAAATTGCAAAGCTTATCCAGCAAGGTCAGCTCCGACAGTACATAAAGAAATAAAAGGATGTTCCCCCAAAAGCCAATGGGAAGGAACATGCCAAAGAAATATTCATGATTGAGGGAGGTTCATCATTCTCTGGAAATAGCAACAGGTCCCGAAAGGCCTACATCAGGCAGGCTAAGTTTTCGAGTACAGAAGCAGAATTCTTCAGTTCGAGGCCTTCAAAGATGGCCAAGTACGAGGTCTTCCGAGGTCACCTTCACTGATGCGGATATGAACGGGGTAGAGTACCCCCATGATGACCCGTTAGTAGTAACAGCAATGATAAGCAACCACAACATCCATCGTATCCTTATCGACACAGGAGCGACCTCGAACCTCATGTACTACAATGCTTTCAAAGCGATGGGTCTCACTAAAGAACACTTAGTCCAATCGCCAGTCACATTGGTAGGATTTTTTGGGGAAAAGACAAGGTCCTTGGGGGTAATCAAGCTTTCAGTAACTCTAGGGACGGCTCCAAAGCAGGTCACGACCATGGCAGAATTCCTAATTCTTGACTCAGCTCCCCATTATAATGCTATCTTAGGCAGAGGAACCCTCAACGAAATCAGAGCTGCCATATCAACCTGCAGCTTAACCATGAGGTTCCCAACCCTCCATGGGATCGGGGAGGTCAGAGGTAACCAAATGGAGGTGAGGCACTGTCAATTCGGAACTTTGAAAGAAGTCAGAACCACGGAGATCGCCACCGTGGAGCTCGAGGTAACAACTACTGAAGGGGTGAACAATACAGGAGAATCCACCACCTCTGAGAGATTGGAAATTGATACCCTAGACCCCCGGGATGAAGAAAAAGAGCTCAGGGGAAAGTCTGTTGAAGATCTGGTAGACTTGCTCTTGGATCCTTCACTACCTGAAAGGGTGCTTAAGATCAGCAACCAACTCAACTCGGAGGTCAGACGGAAGCTCTCCCAATGCCTTAGAGCTAACGCCGATATATATCTTTGCGTGGTCCCATGATGACATGAAAGGGCTCAACCTAGAGGTCATGGTGCACAGGCTCAACGCTGACCCGGCCTTCAAACCCATAAGGCAGAAAAAGAGAAACTTTGCAGCATAAAGGAATCTGGCCGCCAAAGAAGAGGTCCAAAAATTGCTCCAAGCCAGTTTTATCAGGGAGGTCCACTACCCGAAATGGATTTCCAATGTGGTACTTGTGAAGAAACACAGCGGGAAGTGGAGGATGTGTGTGGATTTCAAAGACCTCAACAAGGCTTGTCCGAAAGACAGCTTTTCGCTCCCGAAGATTGAATCAGCTCGTGGATGCGACCACTGGACATGAAATGCTAAGCTTCATGGACGCTTATTCTGGATATAATCAGGTAAGGATGGCCCCTGAGGACGAAGAAAAGACATATTGCATCACCAATGAAAGGACCTACTGCTACAAGGTGTGAGAATCCGGACCCATACCCCGAGAAGGAGAAAAAAGTCATCCGTTCTCGGTTTTATTTGAAAACGTGTTTTGTAGAGTCGCCAGTTTGTTTTACGAGAAAACAAACAAAAGACCGTACGAAGGACAATTCGAAAACGAATTATCTTTCATACGTTTGAAACCAGAGAATTATTTTGAAAATTTACTTTGCTAGGGTTCGGGAACTACGTTACGAATTGGGAAGGTGTTAGGCACCCAATTCGCCCTTTCGGTCTCTTAATGGATCATGTATCTAATTCCTATTTTAGATATCTTGCAAGTAGTTTGAATGGTTTTCAGAATAGTCCTTTCCGGATAAGTTCAGTTTAAAACAGTATTTTGAAATCAGACTCGAGCTTTGCGAGCGCCTACGTATTCATTCGTAGAATGAAATCAGAGTCTCGTAGTTCCTTTCATTGGAAACTGTTTTTGTATTTTTGTTTGTTTTGAAAACGTGTCAAAACAGGTTTTAGATTTCTTGTAAAACTTAGAAAGGATTTGTTTCGAAAGCAGTGAACTTCTTTGCAAGTTATCTAATTTCTATATTAAAATTGAAATTAAATGCAGTATTGAAATTAAGGAGGGTCTTAGAAAATATACCTGATGCGCTTGAAGATAGGAGGACTTTGCCTTGACTTCTTCTCTCTCTAAAGCTTTCTCTCTCTAGAGCTTTCTCTCACTAGCCTTCTCTCTCACTAGCCTTCTCTCAGAATTTCTCTAAAAATGACTTTCTAGAGACTTTGACAAAGCTCCTACTTACCCAAAATACTATTCAATGTTCATGATCCCAAAATGGGATCCCAAGGGTCCTATTTATAGCAACATCTCGCCAAAAACGCTCCAAAGGAGGCCAACCGCAGGGGGTAGCCGCAGGGCATGCGGCTGGGGCGTGCGACAGGGGTGTGCCAGCCGTACGGCTGGCAGGTAGCCGTACGGTTGGGCGTGCGGCTAGGGGGTGCGGTTAGAAGGTGCCAACCGTACGGTTGGCAGGAAGCCGTACGGTTGGGCGTGCGACAGGGGGGTGCGGCTGGCTCATAAAAAATGCGCAGGAGCGCTCGGAAAAAACCAAATTCAGGTCGATCCCCGTCCTAGTAAGCGAAGAGGCAACAAGGGTTATCTTAGACTCCCAACGCGTCCAAAATTGGAGTCTTTCCTATCAGTCTTTCTACATGTATGATGATTCATGATTAAATGCAGGATGCTTAAAGAAAATCAGTATTCGCACGAGAGTCGTGAATTGGGGTGTTCACACAAGGCGATGCCCTTTGGTTTGAGGAATGCAGGAGCTACCTATCAAACGGTGATGAACTCCCTGTTCAAAGAACAGATAGGCCAAAATATGGAGGTCTACGATGACGACATGCTCGTCAAGAGCCTCAAGGTTTCTAGCCATGTTTCCGACCTCAATGAAGCCTTTTCTATACTTAGACAAAATGGTATCTCCCTCAACCCAGCTAAGTGTGCTTTTGGGGTAAAAGGTGGCAAATTTTTGGGCTTCATGGTAACACAAAGGAGAATCGAAGCTAACCCCGAGAAGATACAAGCTCTAATTGACATGAAGTCTCCCACCAAACCAAAGGAAGTCCAGAGCTTAGCAGGTCGAGTGGCAGCCCTTAAAAGGTTCATCTCTAAGGCTACTGATAAATGCCACCCATTCTTCAAAACTCTAAAAAAGGCCTTCGAGTGGACGGAAGAATGTGAGCTCGCTTTTCAACAGCTCAAGCAATACCTCGGAACTCCTCCTTTACTGAGTTCTCCAAAGAAGGGTGAAATTCTCTGCTTTTACTTGGCTGTTTCCCAAACAGCGGTCAGCTTAGCCCTCATGAGGAACGAAGAGGGGGTGCAACTCCCTGTCTACTACACGAGCCGAGCTCTGCACGTGGCCAAGCTTAATTACCCAAGGTTGGAAAAATTGGCATACGCTCTTCTCATCACTTCTAGGAAACTGAGGCCCTACTTTCAGGCTCATGCCATTGATGTACTCACAGACCAACCACTACGACGAATTCTTGACAAACCAGATCAGTCAGGAAGGTTAGCTATCTGGGCTGTAGAACTCAGGCAATTTGTGATCAGTTACAAACCACGGGTGTCAATCAAAGGGCAGGCTGTGGCTGACTTCATAGTCCGAGTTTACTTACACAGAGGAACAGGTTGCCGAACTTCTAAAGCTACTGCCAACAGTAGACCCAAGCGCCTCGAGCCCTCTTACCTCAATAGGCCTGATGCCAGAAATTCCAGTATGGATACTCCACGTAGATGGAGCCTCTAACTCTCAAGGTTCTGGAGCTGGTCTAGTATTGATCACCCCTGAGGCTAACACATTGGAGATAGCCCTCAAGTTCCTTTTCAAGGCATCAAACAACGAAGCAGAATATGAAGCTATCATAGCAGGTCTGAGGATTGCTGAAGACTTGGGGGCAAAACAGATGATGATTTACAATGACTCTGCAGTCGTAGTTGGCCAAATACTGGGCCACAATATGGCTAAAGAAGATCACATGGCCGCTTACTTGGCTAAAACTCAAACGGCAGCTCGAAAGTTTACAAATGTGGTATTCATCAAAGTTCCCCGAGCTCAGAATAACAAGGCAGACCGCCTGACGAAGCTAGCTTCATCAACAGAGGCACCAAGCAGTGTCCACATTGAATATTTGAAAAGCAAAGCCATCAATGAGCTTGAAGAAGTGGATACAGCCCCAGTACAAGTCTGCAAGAGCTAGATTGACCGAATTCTGGACTACCTCACAAATGGAGTTTTGCCAGAAGAAAAGAAGATGGCCAAAAGGATCAAATACATCTCCAACAGATATGTAGTCATAAAAGCAACCCTGTACAGAGAGGGTATGTTCTTCCTTTCTTACTCTGCCTACACCCCCATCAAGCTCAGGCGACCCTATTAGAGATCCATGAGGGGTTGTGTGGCGGGCACCCGGCAACTCGTTCCTTAGCTCTCAAAGTTGGACGACAAGTTTACTTTTGGCCAACCATCCTACAAGATGCCAAAGAACTGGTAAAGAAGTGTGACAAGTGCCAACGGTTTGCCAATGTCCAATAGCTCCTAGCAGAGCTCATGACTCCTGTCAGCAACCCATGGCCTTTTTCTCAGTGGAGGATGGACATTGTTGGTCCTTTCCCCTTGGGTAAAGGACAGACCAAGTTCGCAGTTGTAGCCATTGACTACTTCATCAAATAGGCTGAGGCAGAAGCATTGACCACCATCACCACTATGAAAATTCAAAGCTTTGTATGGAGAAATATCATCTGTCGTTTCGGCCTCCCAAAGATTTTGATCACTGATAATGGCAAGCAATTTGATTGTGATCTCTTCAGAAATTTTTATGAAGATCATGAAATAGAGAATCACTACAGTTCGCCTGTCCATCCCCAAGCAAATGGCCAAGCAGAAGTCACCAACAGAACTCTCCTGAACTCGCTGAAGAAAACACTCGACGATGCTAAAGGAAATTGGTCCTGAAGAACTCCCCTCAATTTTTTGGGCTTACAGGACTACGATCCGAGGGCCTATGGGGGAAACTCCTTTCTCTCTGACCTATGGAACTGAAGCGGTGATTCCAGTAGAAATGGAAATGCCAACATACAGAATCAACCATCATGACCCAGCTCAGAATGACGAAGGACTCTTAGCCAATTTAGACCTCCTCAAAGAAAAAAGAGAACAAGCTTGGATTCAAGAAGATGCCTACAAAAGGAACATGGTCAAAAGTTATAACAAAAAGGTCAGGCACCGAAGCCTAACTGTGGGCAACTTGGTGCTCCGAAAAGTCATTCTAACCACCAAAATTTCCCAACATGGGAAGCTAGCTGCCAAATGGGAGGGTCCATATGTGGTAACCAAAGTCAGCAGACCTGGTACCTACTACTTAAGAACCATGGATGGAATGGAGCTCATGAGGCCATGGAACATAGAGCACCTCAAGAGATACTATCCCTGAGCGAAGTACTTTGTAATCTTGTAATGACTTGCTCCGAAGAAAAATATGTGAAATTTTACTTTGGTATATCGTTGTTTACGAAGAAGAAAAACTCTCACAAAGAGGTCGGCAATACGCTGAAGAGGCTGTATAAAAAAATAGGAAAGCTGTCATAATTTGCTTAAGTCAAAAGGAGGCATGACATTTCTGTAGACTTAACCAAAAAGCACACGTTTTCCTTTTATACATCAACGACCTCGAAAAAAATCCTACCGCCATGTAGGTTAGCCACCCAAGCATATAACGTCTAAGTGCAAGACTTGCTGAGAGCTGAGAAATTCCTCTAATTAAAGAGGTCAGTTTGTTGGTGCACAACTCTCTTACATGAGCACACTTACACTTTGAGGAGTTTAATTGGCGTTCGGAAAGAATCTTACAAAATTTGGTTAAAGTCAATGGGGCACAACTCTTATAGACTTAGCCAAAATAAGAATAATTTCTTACGTACAAATGACCCAATGAAAACCTATTGCACACCAGGTCCCTCCTGGGAAACTGTCAAAAAGACCTCTAAGACAGGCATCTTTACTGGATTTATTTTATCTCTTTTGCCTTTACTGTTTTGCTTTGAGTGTAGGGGAAAAAGGGATAACCATTCATAAATGGCTTGTTCAATCTCACAATAACAACTCAAAACAAAACATAAAAAGAGCACACAGAAGATACAAAATTTTTTTGAAACAAAACTTGTTTATTTACTGATGAAAAGTTACAGGTGGAATATCTACGGAACACTTGTTTAAAGAACAAAAAACCCTCACTAGAGGTGCATACATGGTTTGGGCTGAACAGTATGCTATTGAATGATAAGCAGATAAATATTGGACCCCTTCTTCGCAAACAAACAGACATGAAAGTGGAGGGGTAGATAACTTATCTAATCAAAGAAAAGGCTGAAAGAATCCGAAGATCATCAGCATCAAAATTCAAAATAGTATTTAAATCAGAAGAAGAATAATCAGAAAAATCGTGGCGAATATCCCCTAAAGCTGTCCAGTCAGGGCCCGTTTGTTCGGCAAAATCCGTAACAAAATCATCTAGCGAAGATTACAATAAAAAACTATCCGAGGCAGCCTGGTAAATGGCGTCCAAGGTAGCCTAGTCATAGGACGGATTCAGAAATGACGGTAAATTCACTTCAGTCAGAAGAGCCCCATTTTCTATAAAATTCGTGGTAGTCGAAAAGATATCTTGTACACTATCTTCCGACATAAGGAGCCTTCAAAAACTTTCGGGAACAAGTTCTGGAAGATTCACGGTAGTCGGAATAACATCAAGGTACGAATATTTTCTGCCAACGAAGGGAACCTCGAAGAACCTCCAGGAGGAACAGAGGAGCATAACGGGTTAACACAGGAAGACCCCATTCTAACCGAGCCTCTAATGCCGTCACCCGTGCTTGTAACTCTTCCACCTTCTGTTCAAGAGAAGCAAGGAGAGCAATACAGCCTTTAGTGGGATTTTCGATTCTCGCCGTGGCATCAAAAAGAAATGAATTGAGAGTCTCAAGATATTGATGTTCGGGAATATTTCGTAAAATATCTGCAACACTCTTCACCCTAAAAACAGTGAAGATTGTGCGATAATCCTGACGACTAATCACATTTCAAAAAATTTGCGCATATTCACACCATGGCTGACATCCCTTGCGTCTATAAGAGCAAGCAGCACAAGAAGAACCTGTACAACGGAAGATATTCGGCATACTTGTGATTTACTTTCCCTTATTCATGGGTATCCCCTGTAAAAGGTATAAGAAGAAGATGGATCTTGAGGGAGATGACAAGAAAGAGGGGAAAAGAGGCATCTAGCATTGAAACAATCCCGAAGACGAAAAGCTGTCTTCTTAAAAAGTCAAAATATACAGCCCCCCCCGCGTACATCTAGATTACACCGCCCTAGATCCCTCTTTGATGTCGCCATAGGGGAAGAAAATATGTGTATGATGTTGATGTTGCGGCATTTATCCTTCACATTCAGCTTTCAGCATAAAAATAAAGGATATGGGGCAATTGATGGGGTTAAATACTAATTTTACCATTGACCTACAAAGGTAATTCAACACTTTTACCTTCAGTAAAATTCTATTTTTTACCCCCTATGCGACCTAAGCATACACATCATATACATAACCTTTTTGCCCTTCATTTTTTACCAAATTTAACTTTTTGCCATTCTACATTTACCTATAAATACCCCCCTCATTCATTCATTTAAGACACACCAAAAAAACATATATTCTTTCTCTCTCAATATCCATCCATCTCTTCTAAGAGATATAAATCCATTGGCAATATAAATACAAGCCAATTTTCAAGGGTCTTATACTCTCTCTTTCCATACCCCAAAAAATACCAATCCTTATACGCTCTCTCTCCTACACAGTTTATTATTTATTCTATTGAAATATTTGTAATCCTAATTCTATACTTATAAATAGAATTAAGGAAATTATAAAAAGAGAGAGAGAGATTGGTAGCTTGTATTATCATCCAAATTGATTTCCTTTGAGCTAATACAAAGCAAGCACACACAAAAGGAGTACTTACTGCCGGACTAGCATAAGCACTACCGGGGAAACCTACTTTAATAAAAAATGTCTCGTGTTCATCTTCATTTTTAATCAGTTTCTGTCGGTACTGTTCACATATACGGTGGTACTGTTCAAAGTCACTGTTCACATATACGGTGATACTATTCACAATCACTGTTTACATAAACGGCGGTACTGTTCACATATATGGTGGTAATGTTCACATATACGGTGGTACTGTTCACAATTACAATCCGTTATTAAACCTTTAATCCACCACTATTCATTGATTGATCGGTCGTTAACTATCTGTTCTAGATTTTAACACCATCAATTTTGAAGAAAGAAAAGAAAAATCACTCAAGTTTGATCGTTAGATGCAGCGCAAAAGCTCCCAAGAACGTACGGTGCTCTCTGCCTTTCTACTAATCAATTCTAAAATATTGTGTACCCTAAAATATGATATATATGTCTCTTTATACATTACATAAGTGTCTCAAGTCGTGGTTTTAGTAATCCTTGAAGAAACGGGCCGAAACATGGCTTAAAATTGAATTTTAGCCTAAAATTGGGCTCATTTTCTTTATGATGCCTTCTTCTTTTACTTATAACTTTTTGCTCCGAACTCCGATTAACGTACCATTTTGTCCTACGCGTAGGTAATTTAATTATCTACAACTTATATTTCTGGAGATTTCTTCATATTCTCATTGTAGAAAAACTTTGATTAGCTGCAATCTCGGGCTTATTACGGCAGTTCTCAGTTTTGCTCGGAAACTTCCATAATTGATTCGTTTGAGCTTCTTTCCTCTTGGGATCACTCTTGGACACTTGAATTCACTTCATTCATGCTTGGGGAGTTGCTATTCTCTTATTGCTAGTGTTTTAGGGGTAGTTTGCGGAGTTTTTCTCGTCTCGGGTATCAGAATAGATATTGAATTGTTCTTCGGACCTTCTTCTTCTACTTTTTCGCTTTCAACCTTATATCTTGCATACAACTTCAGTTGCTTAACCACTTTAGGCCTGTAAAATGGCTTAGTAACACAGAAATACAATGCAATGCCTTCTTTTTATGCTTAAACTGAATTTACATGCAATTTTCGGTTTTAGATGGTAACTAGAAGCTAATTGAGCCTTATTTAAGGGATTAGAAATGCAATTTCTGGGCTCAATCACGAATTTATTAGACGCAGAAAATAAAATCATGGAGGTTCAATTAATTTATAAAATTCAATTCTTAATTTTTTCGTAGCCAAACATATATATAGATTCGAAACACTTAATATACTCATCAAACACAGTTTATATCCACTTTTAACAAATAATAAACTAAATATAACAAATTATAATAAGAATCCAATTCTATTTTTTCAGTTAAAATAGGGCATCCACGAAGAAAAATTACTTTTTAACGTTAAAGTATTAAATTGGCAAAGTCAATTGGTATGAATAGGTGCAATGAAATCAATCATATATAATTATCTTTCACCATATAAAATAATCTAGCCTAGCACGATTATAATTAAAATATAAAATATAATTAAATAAAATAAATACTTACCGGAACACGTGAAATTAATGGAAGATGAGAAAATTCTGAATTAATGAAGTACAATCCACGCCAAAATAAATGCACCCTACTCCAAATATTTGAAGAGAAAAATGAATAAACAACACTCATATAATGGAAAAAAGAATGAAGAAAGAGAGAAACTAAAAATCTCCCCTTTCTTTTTCTCTGCCTTCTCCTCTCTTTATAACAAACTAAACAGAATACATGATAAAAAGGGGGAAGCAAGCATGCTCCCACTTGGTTGTCATTTTCCTTAGCTTGGTCCAATCACTCACTAAAAAATGAATGAATCTTGGCAAGTGGAATGAATTTGCTAGCCACTTGGATTTGAAATAAGAGATGCAAAAGCTAATATCTTCTTTTTCATCTTCTTGCTGCGGTGGCATGCTTTGAATAATCAGATTTTGCTTGATTGCTTGTCAATTTAGAGGCTTGGAGAGGAAATGACACTTGGGACCCAATTTTCGCGTATCTTTATACACCGCAGATTTATCACTATTTTCGACTAAGAAAATTTTAAAATTTGAAAAAATTCAAAACACGAAAATTGTAGGCCTTTTGATTATCTTTCCAACCATATAAAGGTTACCAAAATCCAAGTTCAGAGCAAAAATATGTGATCAAAATACTCACTGCTGCTTTGGTTTCCCATTTGCCTTCAAATCTTAT
The DNA here is from genome assembly GCA_021464415.1 of Lonicera japonica. Classification (NCBI taxonomy): domain Eukaryota; kingdom Viridiplantae; phylum Streptophyta; class Magnoliopsida; order Dipsacales; family Caprifoliaceae; genus Lonicera; species Lonicera japonica. Next base: position 5,979,056 of record CM038466.1, read on the forward strand.
TTTCATCATCTTTTCTCTAATTAAATTTCGAATTACATCATTTAAAATCCAAAACTTCATCCATCCTTCCATAATACCTAAAAATTACTAAAAATTACAAAATATGTAATAATATATGCTCTTTAAAATATAAATTAAGAAGGTAAATTATATCAATCGTTTGGTACATCAAAAAAAATGTGAATACCAAGTCCAAGTCCAAGTCCAAATTCAAACCTAAATATAAATATATGTATATAAATAGATTTGGCATATATATACATAGGATGATATATATATATATAGATTTGACGGATATATAGATAGGATGATGGCTAAGGACTGATTATCTCCACCTTCAATTTCTCTCACCTTTCTCTCCCCTTCCCTCCCTTTCTTTTAATTTTCTTTCTTTTTTCCTTTTTTGGTGGGGTGTTAAGATATGTATTTTTCAAACTCTTTCAATGTGGACACCCTATTTTGTGACTCTCACAAGAAGCATCCACTTCCAACATCGTGCACAATTTCAAACATGAAGTGACGCGAACCCGGATCGTCTTTCCTAGCCAGGCTAATGGATCCTTGACCCGTAGTCTATAAACAGACTAGAACCTTGGAATCACGCGAAAGATGGAAGGCGGAAACCTCAACCCAACGCTTAAAGAAGCGCGAACCTCGGTATAATGAATGACGCCACAATCTAGTGTGATTGCTAGATTGATAAGTCAAGAACAATTGAATTAATCAATTCAACATGTTCAACATGCTCTTAGAGAACACAAAGAGAAAACTCTCAATTTAATTAATCATCATACTCATTTTAATAAAACAATAATGTGCCTCCTTTAAATAGGAGTAAACAAAGCCTTAATCCTAATTCAAAAAGGAAACTATTTCCTACTTAGAAAAGGAAAATAATAACTCCTAGAATATTCCTAATGCAATAAGGAAACTAATAATAAATAATAAGGAAACTTATTCAAAAAGGAAACTACTAATCTAATTCCTAATTGAATAATAAAATAAGACAACTAAAATAAACTCCTAAATAATTAAGGAAATAATATAGGAGTCTTGAAATTCTATGGAATTTCTTTGAATTTCCATGCTCTATCCTTGTAATTCATCATGTGTGGATCATCATTTGGAATGCCATGAATCATCATGGTTGAATAGAAACTGGAGCTAAACCGGATCATATCATACCCCTCTTCTTCAAGAAGATTCGTCCTCGAATCTTTGCTAAGCATTGTTTGATTCATCCCACATCTTTCAATTTGCTGCTTGGCCTTTTTTGACAAACGGAATTCATTGAACTTGAGGCGATGCTTCAACTCGATCATCTTTAGTTCATTGAAGAAACTTCCTAGCTGATGTTGTGGATGGAAATCGTACTTGTCCACTCCAATGAAGTCTACGTAGTCCACGTCATCAACTTTCATATCCGGTTCTTTGGCTAGAATTTCTTCTATTTCCTTTGCGATCCTCCTCACTTCCATGGCTGCCTTAGAAATCCCTTGCTTTTCGCTGCACCTAACCTCCACATTCTTGTCGAACCATGCAAGCTCTACGATTGCCATGCTATTCAATTTCTCCACTGCGACCTGCTTACTAACACCTTGCTCTAAAGTTTGCTTTCCATGTTCTAAGTCAACTTTTCCTTGGTGTTGATCTCCAATTCCCTGCAAATAAGGCACAACAGATATAGGCAAAGCAGGATTAAGATTTTTAGTGTTTGAAAATACTTCCTCCGATTCGTTCTTTTTTGCCTCAATCTCCCTCACTTCACTTAAGTCTTTTTCAAACTTATTCTCACTAGAGATCACTGAATTTTCTTTTTCTCTTTCTTTTACCTCAGCCTCTCCCTTTTCATTACTCTATTTTATTTTTCTCTATTTCCTTCTTTCTTTTCATCTTCGCTCTCTTTCCTTTCCACTCCTTCACCAATTTTCTCTTGTTTTCGCTCACTCTCTCTCTTTTGATCACTCTCCTTTTGTAACTTCATTTGATCTTCATAAGCTTGCTTTGGTGGCAATGGAACAAGAGCAATGGTTCTCTCATTCATCTTGAAAGAGTACTTATTGGAAACGCCATTGTAAGTGGCTTGCCTATCAAGCTGCCATTGTCGACCCAAAATTATGTGGCCGGCTTGCATTGGAACCACATCGCATAAAACTTCATCATTGTACTTCCCAATGCTAAAAGAAATAAGCACTTGCTTGTTCACCCTTATCACTCCATTATCATTCAGCCATTGTAACTTATAAGGACTCGGGTGCTTGAACGTAGGCAGTTTCAACTTCTCAATCATTGTTGTGCTAGCAAAGTTTGAGTAAACTCCCCCATCAATTATCAAACTACACACATTCTCTTGCACGAGGCATCTAGTTCGAAATATATTTGCTCGCATGCTTGGGTCACCACATTCATCTAGTAATTCACCTTCTACGGCTTGCTCTTCAATTTGGTTTGCCACAAAACTTTCCCTCCTCTTAAATTGCTCATAAGTTTTGGCAAACAGTTCGTTAAACTTAGAACAATCATCAAACAAGGAAGCCTTTTTCGTGCTACTACCCAAATTTTGTTTTCTCCTGTCCCCATTAGGAGTTTCATTTAACCACTTGCGCCGTCTAATTTCTAAATTTCTTAGTCGCGCACTATGCTTTCTAAACTCCTCATCACACAAACTTTCATGATGCTTAAAATTAAAATAAGACATTATCGCTGCAAAACAAAGATTAGTGCAATAAAGATAATCCTCACCACACTCCTTTTCGTGTTTAGCTCGATTGATGTCACTCTTCTTTTACCGCTCGTGTTTGTCACTCAAGTAATAATAAACCTCACAATTTTCTCTTTGGAACTCCAAAACACGTTGAATAAAATGAATATCACAAGTCCTCAACAACCAATCGCACACCCAACAATTAGATTTAGATGCGTTCGATAATGTAATACGAAGGACTAAAAAAACCAAATTCTAGCAAGATTAATGAGCCAAACGAATTTCTAGAATTGCTAGAATAATTGCAAGCAGATTTCCAAACAATGGGCAACAAACAAATCCCTAATTAACACAAATCAAATTCCTATGGCTTTCTATATTTTTCAACCAAAATAGACTTATATGGAGCAAAGCAGAAAAATAAGAATCCCAAATATAATAAAGATGCAACAATGATCAATAAACCCCAAACGATTGAATATTATTAGGATTCTTCTAGGGTTCAATGGGAATCCTCAATTTCAACAATAGAGCACAAATTTGCAGCAATTAAAATGCTATTCGACGAAGAATAAACAACCTAGGATTTTTGTTTCAATATTCAAACTTTGATGTATTCCAATTTGAAACAACTAAACCCTATACACTCTTTTTTTTTTCCTTCCTCCTTTTTTTTTTAAAAAAATCACTGTTCACGCGGTACTGTTCATGCGATTACTGTTCACGCGGTACTGTTCATCGATTACTGTTCATCACTACTGTTCACGCACACTGTTCACTTTTTCATTTTTTCAAAAATCACTGTTCACACGATTACTGTTCATAGCAGAAAACAATGTTCACGACACTGTTCATCGCACTGTTCACGCGATTACTGTTCACAACAGAAAACACTGTTCACAGCACTGTTCACGTTTTTTTTGTTTTTTTTTTTTTCAGAATCTATAAACCCTAACAAGATTTTTTGAATAAGATTAACAAGAATGAAAACCTAGGGTTTCAAGAATCTACTACAAAATTGAAAGAACAAGAAACTAAGATAGAAAACCTGGATAGAAAAGTTTCCTCTTATACCAATGACGCGAACCCGGATCGTCTTTCCTAGCTAGGCTAATGGATCCTTGACCCGTAGTCTATAAACAGACTAGAACCTTGGAATCACGCGAAAGATGGAAGGCGGAAACCTCAACCCAACGCTTAAAAAAGCGCGAACCTCGGTATAATGAATGACGCCACAATCTAGTGTGATTGCTAGATTGATAAGTCAAGAACAATTGAATTAATCAATTCAACATGTTCAACATGCTCTTAGAGAACACAAAGAGAAAACTCTCAATTTAATTAATCATCATACTCATTTTAATAAAACAATAATGTGCCTCCTTTAAATAGGAGTAAACAAAGCCTTAATCCTAATTCAAAAAGGAAACTATTTCCTACTTAGAAAAGGAAAATAATAACTCCTAGAATATTCCTAATGCAATAAGGAAACTAATAATAAATAATAAGGAAACTTATTCAAAAAGGAAACTACTAATCTAATTCCTAATTGAATAATAAAATAAGACAACTAAAATAAACTCCTAAATAATTAAGGAAATAATATAGGAGTCTTGAAATTCTATGGAATTTCTTTGAATTTCCATGCTCTATCCTTGTAATTCATCATGTGTGGATCATCATTTGGAATGCCATGAATCATCATGGTTGAATAAAAACTGGAGCTAAACCGGATCATATCATGAAGTTTGGGTCAAACCGGAGTCATTACACGCACATGGAACAGCAAGGTCTAGCACGTCAGATGACTCAGTATGGGTGGTGGGCTTCCAGCATGCCATTTTGAACTCGTGGCAGACAAAATATGGGGGGAGAAAATACCACTGTCATGATGATAAAAGAATTAGGTAACTATTCCTTAAAGTATACACAGAACCACTATCGTCACGACAGTGACATTTGGTAACTGTTCCCTAAAAGCATCACAAGACACTGTTGTGAAGACTGAGGCTCTGTGATGACGACAAAAGCACCAATCCCCAGATTCCTAAAAATAGTAGCTTCCGAATGATCCAAATCAACAACACCACCTGAATCACCTATCAAAGATAATGTATTTTTCAAAGTAAACTAAATCTTTCAACCCGGCTGCAACACCCAAAAAGAAACAATCATTGTAACGAGAAACTAGTGCTAGTTCAAGTAAATGCAAGGAAGCAATGAAGCATTCTTATGTATTATGTATCTATGGATAAATGCAATGAAGCATTTTTAATTTCATTCACTCGTTCTAGTTTAAGTAGGATAAGAGAACATAAACAAACTAGTTTGCCCCAGTGGAATTAAGCCCGCCACAAGGATCATGTTGGGGTGGTCGTCCTAGAAGGGTACTTTTCATGTTCGATTGCCATTAGGAAAAAATGCTAAGTTGGCCAGCGACAGGCGCAATACCATGAGCGGAGATTAATCGAGGTGCGTGAAAACTGACACAGACACCTCGTACAAGAAGCAAAAAAGGATAAGAGAACTAAAGGATTAACATGATCTTGAACACATATTCACAAGGAAATGTATATTTCAGAAACAAAATTAAACAACATAAGCTTGGACAGTGAGAACGAAAACAATTACTATCTTTCATTCCTTCCACAAAATCATACTAAAATCAACCGTTCATAATAAATCTAAAATAAAACCATAATTTGATGAAAGCTTAAACAAAGAATTGGGGAACAATGTATTAAAATAAAGTTCGAATAAAGCTTAATTAAAAGAGGAACTAATTTCAAATCCAACCAAAAAGTAAAAAATGAAGCACTAGAACAATCTCCCTCCCTAAATTTTATGGCAGTTACACAATAAATGATTATAGACAACGCAATCAAACGTACCTTTTTTGGTTCCCCAGTGTGTTCAGCTCAACATTCTCTTAAACTTCTCGATCTGTTTGCCACCATTGTACTTTTAATTATGGTGGCTAAGACTAGCGGGTGTTTGATTTTTATCTTTGGATGCTTAATACAAGAGTTTTAAGCATTCAATGTTAGAACTGTAAATTCCATATCAATTCAATGAATAGAGAAAAAAAAAATTAAACACGGATGTGTACCCGAGTCCATTTGGAAGATGATTGAGCAGAAGCAAATCTCTTTTGGTCTTCCAATTAATACGTACTTTCTCAATCCTTTCACTTTGTAGATGGGGTTACAGAAGAAGAAGAAGCGTACGTTCATTTGGGGACCAAAACCCAGTATATTAGAAAACTACATTGGTAACTACCAAAGTGGTTACTAATTTTAGTATTTATAAATTGGCCCCTCATCAATTTATAAATACAATCTGGTCTCTATACATTAATTCCATAACAAAAAAATACCCTTAAGCCTACTTAAAACTTAATTAGATCACTTAATTAGAAGGCTTCTTAATGATAACACACATTAATAATTTACATGTGTGGTCCCAATTAAAATTAATATAAAATTAATCTAACAATCTCCCACTGGACCACATATGTAACCTGATAAATGCGTTTAACTTTAGTGAGCTCTTTAATTCGTTATCATAACTTGAGGGTATCCCAACAATCTCGTTCATTGGCTATATTAATATAGGATCAAAGCGGTCTTTGTTACATTAATCATAACTCAACCCATCAATGGTCACGTATACCAACACAATCAAACAACATAGATCAATCATCGATGTGTAGCATGAAAATTACATGTAAATGTAATCCACACATGCCTATTTCCAACTGGTCCTACTTAACTTTATTGAGATCAATACTTCAAAATACTTAACAGAGTATGTGATAAACTGAATACTTTATCTTTGCAGAAAATAAACTGAATGTAACTGTAGTTAACATAAAGTAACAAGCTAAATACAAACTCCCACTAAACTAAAGTATCCTCAAATAGACTGACACCCATATGAGCAATATGCTCGTGAAAGACCTTGGGTGGTAATCCCTTGGTAAGTGGATCTGCTATCATGCAGTTTGTTCCAATGTGTTCTATGAAAATCTGACCACTCTGTACTCTTTCCTTCGCAACGAGAAACTTGATGTCAATAAGCTTTGACTTTGTCGAGCTTCTGTTGTTATTAGAATATAGAACCGCTGATTTATTATCACAATATAGTTTGAGTGGTCTTTCAACACCCTCCAAAATTCGTAGCCCAGTGACAAAATTTCGCAACCATATTCCATGATTAGACTCCTCGTAACATGCTATAAACTTTGCAGCCATGGTGGACGAAGCAATGAGCGTCTGCTTAGCAGACCTCCACGAAATCGCTCCACCAGCTAACAAATAAACATAGCCTGAAGTGGATTTCCTGCTGTCTTGGCATCCAGCAAAATCGGAATACCTAATGATCTCTAACTGATCCGATCTCCTATATGTGAGCATGTACTCCTTTGTTCTCTGTAAATACCTCATAACCCGCTTGGCTGCCTTCCAATGATCCATGCCAGGGTTACTTAAATATCTTTCTAACATGTCGACTATGAACGCAATATCTGGACTCATACACACTTGAGCATACATTAGACTCCCTACAGCTGACACATAGGGAATTTTATGCATTTCCTTAATTTCAAGGCTATTCTTTGGGAATTGACTGAGACTAAATTTGTCTCCTTTAGCGACCGGGGTTGCACCTGGTTTGCAATTTTTTATGCCAAATCTATTGAGAACTTTCTCAATAGAGTTCCTTTGTGATAATCCCAATATACCCCGAGAACGATCTCGATGTATCTCAATTCCTAATACAAAGGAAGCATTACCAAGATCTTTCATTTCAAAATTCTTTGACAGAAATCTTTTGGTGTCATGCAACATGCCTATGTCATTTGTGGCAAGCAATATGTCATCGACGTACAAAACCAGAAAAATGTGTTTACTCCCACTGAACTTATGATACATACATTATCAACAATATTCGTTTCAAAACCATATGAAACAATGACTTGATGAAATTTGAAGTACCACTGACGAGAAGCCTATTTGAGTCCATAAATGGATTTTGTCAATTTGCAAACCATATTCTTTGAGTCTCCTGACACAAAATTTTATGGCTGCACCATATAAATTGTTTCTTCAATGTCACCATTAAGAAACGCTGTTTTAACATCCTCTTAGACTTCGGCGACGATCTTATTTCTTCTTCTGGATATTCTCGTTCCCGGAGTGTATTCTTTGGGATTCCCGATACCTCTTAGACTTCGTAAAGCGTTATTTTCATGATTTTTTATCTCTCAATTTCGTGGGTTTTTCTGTCTTTGTTGATGTCCTCCGCCAATGTTTGAATGCAGCTATTTATACTGCATGGGGGTGATCTGTCAGACCACATTTATCCCTAAAAGGGGATTTGTTGCGCGACAGATCCCTTTATGTCTGCCATTATTGCCCTAGTACTCGAGTGTGTCTGCCACAGTGCTTAAAATATAGAAGTGTCGTGCGACAGATCCCCCTATGTCTGCCATTATTGCACTAGTGCTGGAAGTGTGTCTGCCACAGTGATTAAAATATAGAAGTGTCGCGTGATAATACAGAAATGTCGTGCAACAAATCTCCTAAATAGGCATATGTCGCCCTACAAATCATCTTCCTGTTGCCAAGGATCTTCGGGAGTCCTTTTTTTTAGTGTTTTTGCGGGAGTCGTCAATTGGGGTGTCTAGAGTAATCAAAGTTTTTTTTTTTTTTTTTGAGCAGTCTAAGAAGTATAAGCACCACTGCTGACTGTTTAATGCTAAATTTAAAACATTATTTTAAACTAAAACTTAACATTCAGAGGTTTATTCAAGTGCTTGAATTCAGCATTTAGCACTCGGTAATTAGAGATTAAAAAAAAAGGGCAGCCCAGCCATCGAGGTGTAATATCAAATAAAATCTTTGACATACAAAGGTTTCATAATGAGCTGGGTCATATATTCATCACAGCACCATACACTTTTTCCAATTTATTCTTGTGGAAATTAGAAGAATACACAGTGAAATAATTCAAATGAATATAAATATAAAAATACTAATTTAAAAAATAAGCATAAAAAAGAACGGTAGGTTAAACTGTCCGTAATCAATTTAAAATAAAACCATTAAGAAAGAAATAGATGGATGCAATTTAAAACCCAAACAAACTGAATCGTGCAGTCATGTTGGTTACGCAAAGAACTGATAAAGCAATAACAGTATGAATATCATCGATGAATTTATACAGGAATGTAACATTGACATGGATAAGTTGTTGATTGGATATGCAACATGACTGGAATTACACATACCCTTTCATCATCTTTAATAGCCAAATCAGGTTTACGAAGGATGCTGCGCACGAAGTTCCAACGTATGTTTCCTGAAGATAAATGTCCAAATCAATCAAAATAATAGTCACATAAAAACTCTCAAAGTTTTTCCAATCAAATCTATACTTATACTTCCTTGCCATAAGTAATTTAGTCATGCTTAAATAATATTATGCAATTTAAGGGAAAAGAAACAATGAATTCAGAGTAGAGACCCGAGAAGCATTATAAGCGTCATTTGCGGGGATGGAAGCCATATTACAGAGATAAAAATTGAAATCTCCCTTTGTTATTTCTATTTCTTTTTATAAAAATCTTGGATTAGCAGTATTGTTTAACGAATGAATCACAAACACTATATATGCAATGCAACCAATAGATTGTGGTGTATACGTGACAAATACTCGATAATGAAAATGCTAGGTACATCTATATTAGTCTAATTAATGGGCTATGGTGTACGATGGGCTAATTCGCCTCATACTACGTCGAATACAAGATTTCACATTCAATCAGTTTTTGAAAAGCTCGAAATTTTATAAAATCACTTATTTCATTATGTCTGCTACTGTCCAAAAAAACTATTCTTCAAATCACAACACTAAATTTCCATAAATCATCAGGCAAAGTAAGAAACATATCGTTTTCATCCCTTCCCCAAAATCCCATTTTCTGAAACAAAATAAAGTTGTAATAATAATAATAATAATAATAATAATAATAATAATAATAATAATAATAATAATAACGTGCAAGTTTCTAATTATAAACACACATATTCAACTTTAAAGACTGAAAGGGCGAATTGGGTGCCTGACACATTCCCGATTCGTAACTTAATCCCCCAACCTCTGAATCTACTAGTTTCACATACGCTGTGTTTAAGAGGTTATTTAATCCCTAGATACTCTTCTTTTACACGAATTTTTGTTTGTTTAATAAAACAAATTGGCGACTCTGATTCCTTTCAAACCAAATCCTTTCCTACAAAGGAAACGCCGACAGAATCGCCACACCATTGGGAACTCAAGATTTTCTCGAGGTTCTCATAGTGGCGACTCTGCTGGGGAGATGGGTTTTTTAAGGAAAAAAAAACAAGAAGATAATTAGGCTCTAAACAAAAATAAAATATATCTCAATGACTTGTTTCTCTGTGCGTGCTATTACTTTCCACATTTATGTCAACCTTAGTTTTAGGATAACATAGATGCAATTAAGTGGATACTCGGCCTTCCTTTTACTTGTAATTATTGTTTGAGGAAAATCTTTTAATAAATAGAAAATTCAAGACACTCAAACACATATTGATCGCTCATCATAATAATATCGCTATAATTGTTATTTCGCACACACGCACTATTCTCATGCATCATCACGAGTGTGAAATTACTCCATTCAATTCGGAAATATTGTTTAGGGAGTATAGAGTTGGTTAGTATGGGTCAACATAAATCAAAAACTCTTATTTTCGCTCTCCTTAGCCACGTACCAACCGAGGTATATCAAATGACCAGAACACTCATGTACCCGGAACGTATATCAAAAGGTCCTTGCACATACTCGCCTCTAGGTATATAGCAAGGTCTAGCCAAATAGGAGGGAACCTTAATCTTACCCCTCAAACCACGTTTGCATCTAGGGTGAGTCAACCTAGATGTAAACCTTACCCCCTTAAACCACGTCTACATATTTTTTTAACCAACAGTCGCGAGGAAAATGAATAAAGGCCTTGTCATGCATACCAACCCTTCGGTTTTTGAAAGTACAACTAGAGGCTATACAACCTCACCCCGTAAAAAATTCCTCACTAACATCCATTAGTGAGAATTTTCATATCACTTTTCTTATGAAAAACAACTTCAAGAGGAGAGAATTTTCCGATTTTCCAACAAAAAATGTTTCTCAAAATGCGTTTTTAACAAAACTAAGTCTTTTCCAAATCTCTCTAAAATGATTTCTAAAATCGAAAAGTTAAAATGGGCACCCCAGGAATTTACATCGTTACCTTAAACCTATCTGCGAGGCTCCCAGAGTTGTTACAGTTGGTCAGTTTTTGATTTAAAAACCCAAAAGTGATTTTTGATTTTTTTCCACTTTGAGTTTTTCCGAGAATTATGTAACCAAAAGAGTAAGTCACTGATTCCTCAATCCCTAGATTTTCTCCCTATTTCTTGCTACTTTCAGGCTATATACTATTAACACTGGTTAGCTGGATTGGTAGAATCATACTAAAAGACTCATAAGGCCCGACTCACCATCAATCATGCATCCCCGACATAACGAGAACTTGCCTATTAACCCAACTGAGGGTGCTCTGGCTAAAATACATAGTGCAGTTGATCTGCCGTCTGGTCCCACATTTTTCTGTGATGAAATGAACAACTGGGCCCCCGATTAATTATTTGCTATAATGCAAAACTTAACACAATCCATGGCCCTCATGGCAGATCACCAAAGAACAACCCAAACACAACTCAATGCTTTAGCCATTGCCATTACCCCTATTAAATAGAACCCCACTAACTATCAGAACTAGGCACCATCAGCCCAAAACACTAATCACTATCAAGCACCCCCTCCTACAAACCCAGTTGACATAAACCCGCCACTAGATCCAGTAATTGCCTGGCTGCATCCTAAGCAAAACCAGCCACGATATTACCATAACCCCCTATACATACCAGATGAGGTAGATGTCGACTAGAAAGTTCAGCCTGGGCCCGTATGCTGAGTCGGTCATCAAATTACCTAAGGAGAATGAAGCCATTGCCCAACTCGGAGAATAAATAAAGGTACTTGGCTAAAAGCTCGTAATAAAATAAGATGATAAAATGGACCTTCAGGATTTTTTTTTACATCTTGATGCCTACTTACCAATTAGGTTTAAGCTCCCGCACATCGAGAAATTCTCCAAAAACAAACCCCCTTATTTGCATCTTAGGGCCTACATCCAGACCATGTAACTTATAGGTTACGCGAGACCTACCTAGCATTTTAGAGATTATATCCTATTGACCTAAAAGGTTATTAATTTTATTTTGATAATGACAATAAGATAATCATGTGTAATTTAACATGTTTGTTAATATGTTTTAGAAATAAACTTATCAATTCCATAATTAATTATACTGGAAGAAACATTGATTAAATCAACAATCTAAAAGCTGAGAAAATCAAACCATCTAGATGAAGATTCCACAAGGCTCAAACATCTTCACTTTACCTAATCAGAAGTAAAACACACATTCATATAAACATCATTGTCCAATAAATCAAGTGAAGAAATAAAAACTATCACAAGCATTCAAAAAATAGAAAAATCCAAGAAATGAGTGAATGCTTATGTTTTTTTGTAAAGTTTCTTTATTGATCAAATTCTTAGCTCAAACATGTTCATGCATCATCATAAGACTGAATTAAATTAAGTTGGCATAAGCATCACTTTGAAAATAACATTTTTTGTTAACCAATTTTATAAATAAATTCATACGGATAAATTTTGGCTCAAGAACAAAACTAGGAGTCTTACAATCATGTAAAGAACACACTCTAAGCACCGAAATTGATTTCAAAGCTAAAATTCAAAAAATAAAAATTTACATTTTTCGTGGGCAAGTCAAAGCCCATTAGTCAACTGACAGTCGACTAATAGGGCCTTGCCTTAGTCGACTAATGAGCCTGAAACTAGTCGTTGAAAAAAACTATTTTTAGCTTTTTGACCTATACTTCTCCTATACTCTCTCAAATGGCTATATTACGCTATAAATACATGTCTTAAACACATTTAAACATACTTGAATCTTCTTTAGCCATTATTATGCATCAATCTTAAAACTCTCATTGACTAAAGTTTTCATTGATCATTCGTTTCATATTTGAGCTATTCTTATTTGATCAATATTTAATAACTCTAATGTAAGGTTCAATTATAAATTGTAATCGCTTAGAAATTATTGTTCATTAGTGTTTATCACCAAACAATCTCTATTATTCAAATTGTGAGAGGTTTCTTATTGTTTAACAAGAGAGGATTCTTGTGAGCATTGTATTATGTATAATCACAATTGTGTGAGTGTTCTATGCATAACAACATTTATGGAACAATAAGATCTTCACCCATAAAGAAGTTTGTTGCAAGAGGTTTGTTCCTCACCATAAGAGGATAAATAGTGGAATTTCTCCGGGTACTACACAAGCGCAGATGTATGGTCTAAATAATCAAACCAGGTAAATAAAACGCCATTGGCTCATACGGCTATATCTCTCTAAATTTAAGCTTTATCTTATCATAATTATTAATATTGAATTTATATTGATTACTTATTGATTGTATATCACTTAGTATATTGTTGAATATTTATTGATTGAAATATTTATCCAAGCGATTTTTTAAATTTCACATCTAGCCTATAAACCCTATCAACCCCCTATAGGGCTAATATCGGACCAACAATTAGTATTATAGCTTGAACTCTTGTTTTGATTTAATAATCTTAGAGTATAAGATCATGGCATTCTATAACGAAACTGGTCTTTTTGAAGGTGCGTCTACCTCTAGACCACCATTGTTTGATGGAAAAAATTATAACTTTTGAAAAGTTCAAATGAGAATCTTCTTTAGAGCTAGTGATTATCAGCAATGGGAAGTCATATTAAATGATTTATATCAAATCACCAAAAAGAATGACAAAGGAAAATTTATCCCCAAACTTACAGAAGAATGGGTGATGATGATTTTAAGCAATTTTCATTTAATGAAAAAGTCTTAAATTCCCTACATTATACATTGAATATGGATGAGTATAATAAAGTTTATAGTTGTACTACAGCTAAAGAAATTTGGGACAAACTAGAAGTTGTTTATGAGGAAACCTCTCAAGTTAAGGAAGATAATATCATTATGCTTGTTCATGATTATAAATTGTTTAAAATAGAGCCTAATGAATATCTTGCTTCTATGTACAATAATTTTTTTGTTTTTACTAATGCTATGGATCTTTTTGTAAAGGTTTATAATAATGAAGAAAAAATAAGAAAAATTATCAGGATTCTTCCAAAGAAGTGGAGACCCAAAGTGATAGCTATTCAAGAGGTTAAGAACCTCAAAACTTTGTCTATGGATGAACTCTTAGGTTCATTCAAAATCCATGAAAATGAACTTGAAAGAGAAGAGGATGCCGATACAAAAGCAAATAATACACTTTCTTTAAAATTCACTCAACAAAAAGACGATGCCATATTAATAGATATAGATGAAGATATATCTATGATTTTCAGAAAATTCATGAAATTTTTGGCCAACAAAAGAAACAATCAAAGAAAGAAAAATAACAATTCATCATTTTTAAGAAGAAACAATGATAGAGATATTCCAACAAAGGTTGAAACTGAAGAATCAAGAAAATGTTATCATTCTCATTAATCGGGGCATTTCAAATCAAATTGCCCATCTAGAAAAAAGGAGAAGAGGGAAAGAATGTTTAGACAAGTCAAATTAGCCCTCAAAGGAACATAAAGTAGTTCAGACGAAGAAAATTCTAATGCCGATTCTAGCGATGACGAAATGGCCAATATTTACCTTGTTGCTAATGAGGATGAGGTACATTATATCTATAACTCATATAGTGATAGTGATAATGATAGTGATAGTGATAACGATATGATCAACAATTACGATGAACTATATGAAATGTTCAAATAATTACATGTCAAATTTGAAGAATATCAAAAAGATATGCAAATCTTAAGAAAGACAATGTAATCATTTCTAGTAAGTGTAAAATCATTTTAAAAGAAAACATAGATTTTAAAAATAAAATCAATATTTTAAAGAATGTAAAGAAATGGAAATTCCCAACTTACTTGCACTAGAGAATAATTCATTGAAGGATCAAATGAAAGACTTAACCAATAGTCTAACCAAATTAACAAAAGGAAAGGATAATTTGGATAAACTATTAGGTATGCAAAGATGTATTTCTGATAAACCAGATTAAGATATAATCCAAATGAAAATTAAAAGGATTATAAAAACTTATTTAAATTTAATATGTCTCGTGATCTTAGTAATTCCTGTTCCTATTGGGGAAGAAATATTTATAACCTACAATCTTGTTACTACAAGAGAAAAAGGTTTTTGAAAAAAAAAACTTGCTTAGGTTCCAAAAGGAACCATCATGTATGCTAACACTAATGGATCCAACTTATTTTGGGTACCAAAGGAGAAATTAGTTAAGGTTATGGTGTATGATTGCTTTAAAGCAAGAGGAAGAAAAACAAAATAGTGTTCGGATAACGGATGTTTAAAGCATATGACGAGAAGCAAGAAAAACTTCCTAAGTCACACTCCTAAAGAAGGAGGAAATGTGACTTTTGGAGATAATGCTAAAAGGAAGATCATTGGAATTGGAAAAGTTGGTAATAATTCTACCTTTATTGATGATGTATTGCTAGTTAAAGGTTTGAATTATAGTTAATTAGCATTAGTCAAGTATGTGATAAAAATTATGAAGTTACTTTTAAATCCGATTCTTACATTATCAAAAATATTAGTGATAATTCTATCTTACTTATTGCACATAAAAATGGTAATGTTTATACTTTTGTACTTGGTGGACTTGTACAACAAGATATCAAATGCTTATCCGCTCTAAACGAAATTTCTTGGTTATGGCATAAAAGATTAGGACATGCTAATATAGATTTGATTCATCTTTTGTCTAAGAAATAATTAGTTAAAGGATTGCCGATCACTAAATATATGAAAGATAAAATTTATAATGCATGTCAATTAGGTAAACAACATAAGTCTTCATTTAGATTTAAGAAAGAGATTATATCATCTAGACTATTTGATTTATTGCATTTAAATTTATTTGGACCCAATTTGGTTGCAAGCATGGGTGGTAAATTGTATACTTTTGATATTATTTAATGATTTTTCTAGATATACTTGGGTATTATTTCTTACTAGTAAAAGTGAAATTCCACATGTATTTGCCAAATTTTGTAAAAATGTTCAAAATGAATAAGGTGTTTCTATCGAAAATGTTAAATGTGATAGAGGCAGAGTATTTGATAATATTGATGTTGAAATTTTTTGTGATGAGCATAGCATTGGACATATTTTTTTTGCACTTGGGACATTTTAACAAAATGGTATTGTTGAAAGGAAAAATCGATCTCTTCAAGAGATATATAGAACCATTTTGAATGAACATTCCACGCCAAAATATTTTTGGGCAAAAGCCTTTAATACCGTATGCTATGTAATTAATTATGTTATTATAAGAAAAAGTTTAAATAAAACTCCATACGAATTAGGGAATGGCAAGAAACCCAACATTGCATATTTTAAAGTTTTTGAATGCAAATATTTTATTTTCAATGATTGTGATCGCTTAGGAAAATTTGATGTCAAATGTGATGAGGGAATATTTCTTGGTTATGCCTTAAATAGTAAGGCTTATAGAGTTTTTAATAAGAAATCTTTGGTTGTTCAAAAATCTATGCATGTTGTTTTTGACGAAACAAATCCTTTTATTCCCAAAGTGAACTCTGATGAAGATGTTGAAATTGTGCAAAGTAATTAGCAAATTTAAATTAATAATTCATTTAAGAAGGAACCATTGAGTGTTTCACCTCTTTCTAAAGAGGAAGAAATCGAACAAAACTCAAATGATTTACTTATGAGTTGAAAATTTGTATCTAACCACCCTAATGACCAAATTTTTAGAGAACCTTCTAATAAGGTCATGACACAATCGTCATTTAGAAATGTGTGCAATAATGTGACATTAATTTCTCAATACTAGGCTAAAAATATTAAAGAAATCGAATAAGATGAATCTTGGATGATATCTATGCAAGAAGAGCTTAATCAATCTGAAGAGAAACAAAGCTTGGACATTTGTTCCCAAACCAAGTGATCATACTATAATTGGGACTAAATAGGTGTTTCATAATAAGAAACATGAAAATGGCATTATTGTTAGAGATAAAAGTAGACTTGTTACCCAAGGATACAATCGAGAAAAGGGCATTGATTATGAAGAAACATATACACTCGTTGCATGCCTAAAAGCTATTCACATGCTACTTACTTATTCATGCTTTAAATGGATGTGAAAAGTGATTTCTTAAATGATTTTATTGAACATAAAGTTTATATAAAACAACCTCCCAGTTTTAAAGATTATGTTCATCCGAATTATGTGTTTAAGTTATCTAAGGCTTTGTATGGATTGAAACAAGCACCTAGAACATGGTATGATAGATTAATTGCATTTTTAATTAACAATAATTTTGCTAGAGGTAAAGTTGACACTACATTATTTATCAAGAATCATGATAATGAGATGCTTACTTGTTCCAATTTATGTTGATGATATTATTTTTGGTTATACTAACGAAAATTTGTGCAAGGAATTCTCCACATGTATGTAAAAGGAATTTGAAATGATTATGATGGGAGAAATGTATTACTTTCTCATACTACAAGCCAAACTATGCAAATATGGCATTTTTATCAATCAAGAGAAATATGTGAAGTAGCAATTGAAGAAATTTGACTTAGAATGAGTCAAACCGATGAATACTCCAATGAGATCTTCATTGAAAATCGATAAAAACAAAAAAGTTAAAAATATAGACATCAAAAGGTATCAAGGTATGATTGGTAGTTTATTATACTTAACGGCTAATAGACCGAATATGGTATCCTAGATAAACTAATTTTAATCTAATTAGTTATTCCGACGTGGATTTCATCCGGATGTAAAATTGATAGGAAAAGCACTAGTAGTACTTGTCATGTCCTAGGACACACACTAGTATCTTGGTCAAGCAAGAAACAAAATTCAGTATCATTATCCATGGCTAAAGCATAATACATGACAACTAAAAATTGTCGTGCACAAATTCTTTATATTAAATAATAATTAAAAGACTTTGGTATAAGTCTAAGCCACATTCCTACAAAATGTGATAACACAAGTGTTATAAGCTTGACCAAGAACCACATACAACACTCTCGTACAGAGCACATTGAGATAAGATATCACTTTATTCGTGATCATGTACAAAATGGTGATATTGATATTGAATTTGTTAACACTGAATTGCAATTTATGAATATTTTCACTAAATCATTTCCAGATGATTGATTTTGTGCTATATAATGTGAACTTGGTATGACTAGAGCTATAATATCTAGTTCAACCATAATGTTCATTAATACATTCATAAATTACTTTAAACGCATACACTTTTGAAGCTTTAAATTATTTGACGTATTTTTGTCTTAAGATATTACATTGCTCGAATCCACTTTGCGTGTTATTATGAGTACTAAAAGGTGTTTTGTAGCTATAGCAATGCTAGAGATAACATTTTAGGCTTTCTAAAGCAGTTTGGAAAATTGCAGGTAAAAGAATGCAAAAAATGAGCCATCAGTTGACTGATCCTTATACCTCAATTGACTAAGGGGGGTGTATTCAATTGAGATTTTAAAAGATTATTTATGGATAATTTAGTCCAGTGGATTTTAAAAGACTATTAAGAATGTAATGACTTATAAGAATTTTTTAAAAGATTTTTTATACTTGGGATTTTTTATGTTTGGATTTTAAAGATTATATCATTAGAATTTATAAGATTTGAAAGGACCACATGGATTTTTTATACTCAGGACTTTTTATGTATGGATTTTATGATGAGTAATGTTTAGTTTAATGATGCACGAATTCTCCAGCATCAGCCTCTACAATCCAAGCTTTCCAAATGATGATATAATTTTTCCTTACCAAAGGTTCTATAAAACCCGCTACCATTTCTTAATAAAAGAAACGAAAACAAAGTTAATAAACATTATGATTCTTGTGAAAGGCAGAGAGTGCCGGTTTTGGTTTTTATGCCCATCAATGAAATTTATTTAAAATATCAAAAAAATTATGCAAGCAATCTTCAAAATGGGGTTCAATTGAAGAGCCCCACTCTTCAATGGCAAGAAGGCACTAAAGGGAAAAAATAAATTGAAATATGATGGGGTTAAATATTAATTTTACCATTGGCCTACAAAAGTAATTCAACATTTTTATCTCCGATAAAATCTCATTTTTACCTCCGGTAAAATCTCATTTTAGCCCCGGTAAAATCTCATTTTTACCCCCGGTAAAATCTCATTTTTACCTCCACACCTCACCTACCACACCTACCATATCTCACCTACCTCACCTACCTCTATAAAAAATTACCTTTTTGCCCTTCATTTTTACCAAATTTACCTTTTTGCCATTCTCCATTTACCTATAAATACCTCCCACCATTCATTCATTAAACACACAACAAAAACACACAATTCTTCTCATCTAAGATTCATCCCTCTCATCAAAGAGATATAAAGTCATTGGCAATATAAATACAAGCCAATTCAAGAAGAAATAGAAGAGTCATATACTCTCTCTTTTCATATCCCCCAGAAATAGAAGGGTCTTATACTCTCTATTTTCATACCCCAAAAATAGAAGGGTCTTATACTCTCTATTTTCATACTCCAAAAAATACCAACAACCTTTATACACTCTCTCTCCTACACAGTTTATTATTTATTCTGTTGAAATATATGTTATCCTAATTCTATACTTATAAATAGAATTAAGGAAATTATAGAGAGAGAGAAGTTTTTTTTTTTTTTTTAGAGGTCTAAGTTCTCCCTTAATCCTACAAATAAAGGTCGAACCCTTGCTCAAGGCAAGGGTGTATTAGAGAGAGAGAGAAGTTGGTAGCATCTCCAAATTGATCGCCTTTGAGCTAATACAAAGCAAGCACACACAAAAGGAGGACGTACCACTGGAATAGCATAAGCGCTACCAGGGGAACCTACCTTAAAAAAAAGTCATGTGATCATCATTGCGCCGCATTTATTTTTTATTCACCGATATTCGCTTATTGATTGGTTAATTATCTATTTCTAGATTTTGACAACCATCAAAATACATAAAAATAGTTCAAATCTCAAAGAATATGAAAATGTACACATACATACATATATGTATATATATAAAGAGAGATGAAATATACATACCTATTTGATAAACATAAGCATTGGTGAAGTTGTGAAGGGAAATGGGTGAAAGGAAGATGTAAATGTAGATAAAAGAGATGAGAGAATTGGTAAATCTCTAGCAGAAAACAAAAGTATCACATGAAAAGTCTCATCGATTATGGTGAGATTCTTTATAGGGCTTGGTATTTATACTTTCCACTAAAAAGTCACGCAAATTCCTAATTTTAAAAAAAAATCTATTGAAATTAACAAGTTTTTGAATACCAAAAGACTTTTTGTTACTTGTTTAAAGTCCTGATTGAATACCACTAGATTTAGAAACCTCTTTAAAATATCTGAATAATCCTGATTGAATACCACAAGACTTATTTAGATTATTTAAAA
This sequence comes from Lonicera japonica, assembly GCA_021464415.1. Taxonomy (NCBI): domain Eukaryota; kingdom Viridiplantae; phylum Streptophyta; class Magnoliopsida; order Dipsacales; family Caprifoliaceae; genus Lonicera; species Lonicera japonica. Next base: position 5,999,519 of record CM038466.1, read on the forward strand.
GTCTTAACTGAATACCACAAGACTTATTTATCCCAAAATAGTCTTTTAAAACCCTAATTGAATACACTCCCCTAAAGGAGCTTAGACGACTCAGGCTTTATGCCTCAGTCGACTGATGGGATCCTGAAGGAACTGTTCATTTAAAATTTGAATTTTTTTCATCTTTTTCATTCCTTCTCTTTCCCACGTCAAAAATACTCATATCATACCCTCTTCAATCCTTTTAAAACCAAAATCTCATCCCCAAACCTTATTCCAAAAGGATTAGACAATATATTTTCATCATTAATCTAACATAATCACCTTCAAATTCATCCTAAATGAACCCAAATAACAACTTTCTCTCTCTAGATCAACCTTAACCCATATTCCAAAAAACCTTAAATTTACACCAAATTTTCTTAATTTTTTGTTCATAAATCTTTATAGAACTTTAATTAAACTTCATAACATTTTCCACAACCAAATCCCTCCATTTCTCACCCAATCTCATCTTTTCTTTCAAACCCTAAGCTTCATATTTCAATATCAATAACTTCAAGTTCTAAGCGAAGAGTGATTTGGGAGGAGTCACCGAAGGAAGAGGTATTGCAAGCCCCTCAAACACTGCTCTTCTTCTCCAATGAGTTTGAGACCAAATTCAACACCGATTATGCAAGTCAAACAATTGTGGAAAGTAAACCATTCAACCTTGAATTATTTTTATCTAATGGATTTAAAATACATGATTTATTCAGCAAACAATGCATTGTTAATTTTCTCTCTATCAAGGAGAATGTTTAGCATATTGGATAGATTATTTTATGTTGATTTGCACCATTCGATCAATGACAATGGTGAAACCGACAAGAACACTCTTATCACTTTACAGAATGGTCATACCATTAGCTTCACAAAATTAAACTTGGTTGGTATTTTTGGATTCCCTATAACCAATATGATGGAAGTTCCATCTAATTTCGAGAATTTACTTAGGTTTGATCGGCACTTCATTTGCTCTTAAAGGTAAATATATAGTGCACAGTAATAACATAGGGGGTGGAAATCATGACTTCTATGGTTAAACTATAAAGCCGTTTGATTCATTCAATCATGGGATATTGCATTGTTCCACATCGAAGGGGTCGAGCTTCGGTAAACCAACTCGATGTGTTTTAATGTGGACTATTACAAAGGGTTATAAACTTGATTATGCTAACCTTATGTTCCATCACCTTTTAGCAATCACTACTTGGTCAAAACAAGGGCTTGTCCTTGGCATAGTTTTAGCCCGATTCTTCAAATTCCACAACATCCCTATAGAGGAAGAAACCGACATTATAATCCCAACGAAGAATGATGTTTATATGGTTAAAACTATTTAGTTAATGAAATATAAGGTTGTTGGAGGGAATTGGGTGTCGAATGATGCTCTTGATAAGGATCGTGGTAGTGATGACGAGGAAGAGATGGAAACCGAGGTTCAAAAAGAGCATGCACCTACACAAGCTCCACAGCCACTCGTGAGTCCACACAAGAATAGGGTTATCCTTGAAGTAATCAATAACCTTTTCATCCAAATGGCGACAAACCAACAAGTGATGCACAATTGATTCAATTGCATTGAGGATTAGTAAATGGGTCCATGAACGTCATTTTTTTCATTATTATTTGAAGTTTGTCTTTCTGGAGTAGCAAGTATAAGCTCAAGGATAACAAGGATGGCAATCGTGGCCCCAATCTCTTCTCGAAGACTTATGTTTTTTGAAGAAAACAAAGGGGGAGAAGAACAATGTGTGTGTATGAGTGATAATGGTACACACTCGAGCATATTTAATTCTCAAAATTCTCTTTACTTTTTGAAGTTTGGTTTAAATACTTTGGTTTTGTAAGTTTTCTTTTGGATTATGCTACTTAAGTACATTATTAAATTTTGAACTCTTATTACTTTTTGTTGGGATTGTTTGTTCATCATGCATTGTTGTAATCTATAATTCAAAGCCATGCACATATTAAGGGGGAGCTTTTTAATCTTCATAGTTTTGAAAAATTAGATATTTCAAGCCTTTATTGCAAACACACATTAACTTATTGTCATCATAAAAAAGGGGGAGATTGTTAACCTAAAAGCTCATTGATCTTGTTTTTATTATAACAATAAGATAATCATGTGTAATTTAACATATTTGTTTATATGTTTTAAAGATAAACTTATTAATTCTACAGTATACGAGAAGAAACATTGATCAAACCGACAATCTAAAAACCTAGAAGATCAAACTGTCTATATAAAGATTACACAAGACCCAAACATCTTCACTTTACTTGATCAAGAAGCAAAACACACATTCATTTAAAGATCATTGTCGAAGAAATCAAGTGAAGAAATGAAGAACCATCACAAGCATTCATTGACTCAAAAAATCCAAGAAATACGTGTCTACATAGGTTTTTGTGTAAAGTTTATTTACTAATCAATTTTTTTGCTCAAACATGTTCATGCATTATCAAAAGATTGACTCAAATCAAGTTGCATAAGCATTGCTTTTAAAACAACATTTTTCATTAATTGGTTTTTGAAATAAATTCATATGGATGAATTTCGACTCAGGGAACAAAAATAAGAGTCTTATAATCATGTAACAAACATGCTCCAAGTATCAAAATTGATTTGAAGTTAAAACTCAAAAGATAAAAAAATTGTATTTTTGGTGGGAAAATCAAAACCCATCAATTGACTGACGAGGCTATGCCTCAGTATACTGGTGGGGCTTGCTTCAGTCGGCTGATGAGCCTGAAATTAGCCATTAAAAAAAGTTGTTTTCATCCTTTTGATCGTACTTCTCCCATACTCTCCCAAACGGCTACATTACTTTTATAAACTATAAATACATATTTTAGACACATTTAAAAATAATTGAATATTCTCTAAGTATTATTATTCATCAATCTCAAAACTCTCATTGATTCAAAGTTTTCATTAATCATTTATTTCATATTTGAGCTATTCTCATTTGATCAATATTTGATAACTCTAATGAGAAGTTCAATTGTATATTGTAATCTCTTAGAAGTTATTGTTGATTGGTGTTTGTCACCAAACAATCTCTATTATTCAAATTGTTAAAGGTTTTCATTATTTAGCAAGAGAGAATTCTTGTGAGCAACTATAGTGTGTATAATCACAATTATGTGAGTGTTATGTGAATAGCAACATTTGTGGAACAGTATGTGTGAACACCTCATTTTACGACCCTCGAAAGAATCCCGATCTCTAAGAAAATGAACACGCATGCATGTACGAGCATTACTAGATGCATACATACTATCTACATGTGATATAGGTCAAAGAAGAAAGCCAAAAGGACACCCGGGCGAGAAGTTACGAGAATTACCAAAAACTGCCAAACCTGAAAACTGTCAAAATTCCTAGAAACTTTTAAAAAGAGAGTTACCCATTTCTGATCATCCTTAAACTTTTAGGGTTATTATACATTGCCATAAGGAGAAACATATCTTGAAAATCAGCTGAATCCGACGGCTGGATCTCCGAAAATTTAAAAAAATGAGAGTTTACTTCAGGTAATCAAAAGGCGGCCTTCCCGAAGTCCAAATGAGCTAAAATTTGTTCAATAAATAGGGTATATAATGGGGAATAACATACTAAAAAATAATATCAATCCGAACAATCCGTTTGACAATAATTAAAGAAAACCGCCCACAGACAAACACCCCTAAAGGTGTGTCCACACGACACACAAGGTGTGTGTCGTTTAGATACAATTCCTAGGATGTGTGTCCACACGACAAACACCTGAGTGTGTCATGGGGACACGCTTCTAGGGGTTTATGTCCGCGGACAAACCTTTCTCAACTGATTTTGCCCTTTTTCGCATATCGATACTTCTCGACCTCTTAAAATCATGAAATTTTATGAAGAGTTAGGAAATGGTACAGGTAGTAACATAATCAAAAATCATCTTTATCCGATGGCCGAATCTCCAAGAATTTTAAAAACCAAAAATTCGGCTCGAAAAATCAAATATAGGCCTTCCTGATGTCCAAAAATTCTGAAATTTGGACAATAGGTAGGTCTCAACATGGGTAACAACATGCTATAAAATCAAATCAATCCGATATTTTGTTTGACCGTAATTGCAAAAACCATCGCATACTAAACAGGGTTTATCCGCAGACAAACAATTCCAGGCCCGTCCCATTAATTATTCTACAGATATAAATACACCTACAAATACCCCATTTGAAGCATTAGTCAGCTTTGGGACTTCGAAAACAGTGCTATAAAATAGTATTATACTATTTTTAAGGCTCTCAGGTAATTTTTATCTCAGTTCGGCTTTAATTTTTTATCTGTCTTTATTTTTATCAGTTATGATTGATTAATCGCATGTAAAAACGAGCTGTAAACCATTTTAAACATATTTTTATCAGTCAATTTTATAAAATCTCATTTTTATCAGTCTCGATTTACGAAGGAATCAATAAGCATTTGTACCCGATTTAATCTATAATCGCGGTGCTTACCTAAATATCTAATATGAGAGTACTAAATTCTTCAATGCCGGTTTAAATAATTAAACTGTGGTCACTATTGACGAACAAATCTCGAGGATTACTGGATATCTGATTCCAAATCGAATTAGCTTCCGAAAAATCCTAAATCTTTCCGAAAGCACCTATTTTGCTATCTATGATTATCAAAATCATTTCTCAAATCACATACACACATTGATTTCTAAAATTAAAGGGTGAATTACGAAGCATACGCTTTTCATCCCCACCGCAAAATCCCATCTTTCCCTAAATTATGGGCTGATTTACGATTACATCAATTAGTATGCGAATGTTCGATTATAATGCCACGCATATCCTACTCAGAGACCGAAAAGGAGAATTGGGTGCCTAACACCTTCCCGATTCCTAACTTAATCCCCGAACCTTTGAAATCAGCTGGTTTCGTATTAATTGTGTTTAAGAGGTCGTTTAATCTATAAATATTCCTCTTTTATATAGACTTTTTTTTGTTTAGTCAAACAAACTAGCGACTCTAATTTCCTTTTACAAATCGTCACCTTTTCTTTATAATAAAATAAATCGTTTTTAAAATTAACCGGAAAACCAGAGGAATTGCCGCCAGGGGGCGGTATCGAAAGCGCGGGTTCTCACAGTATGATCTGCATCCATAAAGAAGATTGTTGTAAGTGGCTTGTTCCTCACCCGTAAGAGGATCAATAATGAAAGTTCCCGGGTTAATATCAGACCAACATATTATATTGCCAGATTTACGAAAAAAAAAAAGAAATAAATTGTATAACTAATTTGCCGTTCTCTTTCTTAAATGTTGAGTTTTTTATATCATCAGAGGTGACAAACAATTAGGAGAAGGTCAATTCATATTTTTTGTTCCTCCCCATGAAAAGTCCCTTGTAAATTTTGTTTGAACCCCTGGACATTCTCTTACAATTAGCTAATTTAGCGCTTATTTAATATATATATATATATAAATATATAGATATATAGAATTTCCTTTTCGTCCTTTTCTTTTAAATTTGTCAAACTATTGCTTTGGAGATAGTACAATCTTCCAAATTTCCATTTACCTTTTATCTCCAACATGGATTCAGCTTACAACCTTTTGAAAAGGTAAGTTTTGTAGACAATTTCAATTTGTTTTTTATATTTTTTTGGTTTAGATTTTTCTTCCGTTTTTTTTTTGGTGTATAAGAATTAGATTTTCGTAATTTTTCTTTCGTTTATGTTATGATGTTGTATGCATATATATATAGTTTGGTCACAACACAAATTTGAATGCTTTATACTACATATTATTTAATTCACTCCACCAATATAATGTTTACTCAAATAAAAATATATATTTAATCACAATTGGTTTAAAGTTGAGTTAGTACTACTAATTTTCATATTACAAGTTCCTCATTTGCATCTAGCATAATGCACATAAAGTGTTTGATAAAAATCTGTTATGAAAATAAAAATTCCATATGATATTTTTTTAATTTAAATTATGTTAATTATTCATATTAGTTTGGGTCTATGCTTTAAACTTTGAATTTTAGAAAATGATTTCTCTTACATAACCCAATTTATCTATTACCTTATAGTAATAGGAGGAAATACTTCCAAAATAACCATATTAATGGCCTATTTAAACCAACTTTTACTTAATGTTTAGTATTTGCCTTAACGCTTCTTTTTACAGCCTCCTCCATTTGTGGTATTCTCGTCTGCCCTCTCTTCTTCTTATTAATTTCGGACATCCATTTGTTATCTCCATTATTTCTTCTTCTCTTTAATTGTAGACTGTTTATTTTCTCTCCAAAACTATAGTTGCATCTCTAATCGATCGCTTTTCTCTTAAGGCGTACCTTTTTAAAATTAACTTAATACCACTCTTTGGCTATAATTTAATACCAGGGGGGAGGTGGTATTGTTTATCCAGGATTAAGAAAAAGGAACCATTTTTCAAAAATGCCATTACTAGTATAATATTTTCAAAAATGAAGTCCAAAATATAATCATCGCTAAACATGGTATTAATATCAGCATGAGATATCCCAGTATTAATACGAATCCTATTGGTATTAAATTAATACCAGGATTAATAATCTCTATTAATACTGGTATATTAATCCCATGATATAATTATACTTTTTAATTAAGGGCGTTTTTCAGAGACATCGCTATCTCGATATCTCTAGGTATAGATATAATTATACTTTTTATTTAAGTTTTAATTTAAGTTTTAATCACTATTAGAATTATGTCATAAGACATCGCACCTTTTAGATCGGTCACAGGTGCACACGATATAAGAATTATTTTTAATATTGCCTCCGTATATAATCGGTGTAAAATATAATTATTGACATCAGCTCCTAAAATAACCGGTGACAAAACTTCTATTTTGAAATATGCAAAAACTAACTTTTTATTTAGAGGCCAAATATTATTGTTTTTTTCAATAAAGCGGGAATGAAAAATAGGCTAACTTTAATTTCCCACTTTTCATTCTTTGTTTCCTTAACCTTTTCATTCTTATCCTCCTAAATTTCATTCTTATTCCCGCTCATCCATCATCCATCAAAAACCCCATAAATCAGTCAATTGGACCGAATACTACAAGACCGGACTAGACCGAATTTTTTGGTCTTGAATTTTATTAGACCGGTCCGATTTCAGTTGGTTCAATTGGCCTAGGCTTTTTTGTGGGCCCAAATTTTTTGGACTTTTTACGGGTCTAAGGTTTAAAAAAAAATCCTCATCCATAAAAGAAAAATTACACTGTGATAGAAACCCATTGGAAAAGGAGCATTTTTGACATTGGAAAAGGGGAAGTAATTAAAGAAAACCAAGTTTCTGGCCTTTTACCAACACAGAAGAGCAAGAGCGAAATTTTAATTAAAAAATGTGTGAGTAAACTTTATTTAAATTACATATCGACGATGTCACAGATTTTTTAGTGCAACCTAACACCAAAAATCCCATCCGTAAGTTTTCCAGGCCAATTTATTAAAAAATCCAAATCAAAGTTCTTATTCTTTCTCCTAAATTGCCACACAAAAAAACTGTGATGAAAGAATAATATATATACAAATATAAATGTTTAAGTGATTAATATATATACATAAATACAAATATATATTTAAATATATATAACATCGGTCTAGTCCGGATTATTTTTTACAATGACGAAAGACCGGACTGAAAAATTTCGGTCCTTATAATTTTGGACTGGATTGGTCCATTTTTGGTCTAAGCATCTCTAATTTTGTTTTCGGTCAAATCCAATTCGGTCCATTTTCGGTCCAGTTCGCTCGATCTAATCAGTCTGATTCAATTTTTGAACACCCCTAATCACTTTTAAGAAAATATAAGAGTATTTAGAGAGTTCTCAAATATAAGCAAAAAGTGTGTTTAAGTAAGGTAGGTGACAGTGAAAAATAAAACCTTACTTCAATACTTAACCACAAGATTTGACCATGATAAAAACATCTCTAATTTCGTTTGAATAGCATAGCTATCCATTTATAATGGTAGTTGTTAAATAATATATACTTGTTCTTGGTTGAAGTACTTGTTGTATACTAATGATTTATATAGCACCTATCATACTTGGTATAAAGAGTCTAAGCATCATTTGTATACTAACATGTCCCTTCAATAACTAAAAATCTCTATATATATGGCATAAGGAAGCGTAAGTAATTGAAATGGAAATGGATGAATATATGACCAAGTATAATTATTTGAACAACCTAGGCATGAAACTTAAAGAATTGGATACAAAACCATAGTTACCTTTACAATAAAGTCATCCCCTATCCTTAGCTTGGTGATTTACCCCTCCATGGTAGATGGAATCTTGATTATGGTGAAGGAGAAACAATACCACACTTGTATTAAAAAAATATAGAATGAGTTTGTTACAAGTGAAGGAGACTAAAAGATTAAGAAAGTGTTTGAAATGAGAAATTCTATTATAACTCTTTCTAATTCTCTCTCAATTACAAGAATAAATTCTCTTAATTTTGTGATGGGAATTAAATGATAATTGAATACTCCTTGATACTTGTATTTACCTTCTATTTATAGATACTCATGATATATGGTGGCAAGTTGTCTTTGCATGTTGGTACAAGTTATTGATGAATTGCCCCACTACTAGAAATTTGATGATTTACGTCACTTTCAGATTTGTTCCCAAGTGACTTAATAGGCAGTGTCATAAAAAGTTCATAAAAGTGACTTAAAAACTCATATGTTAGTGACATAACACTGACTTAAAAGTAATTTAACACTAATAAAAAATATAATTTTTACACGTGGTCATAATATACCTACCACACAATTTCACCAATCAATCCTTTCAACAAAACAAGGCATTTTTTAGCTACAATTTTACCATTCAAAGATCCAAACCATTATAACCCAATCAAACAATGTTCAAAACAACTAATAATGCCAAGAAAATCAACACAATAGAAAAAGAAACAAAAATAAAGCCTCAAATGATGATTAGAGTGATCTCTCCCCAATGTAACAATGTAGCTTACCCTCCCCGATCTTCGAACACGGCCATCTAGACGTAGTATTATGTAAACATCCTCGCCAAGAGTAACTCCTTCTGACTCTTGTTGACCCTTTATCCACCTGAATTATTTTGGAAAATGATTAACCACCGTAAAATACATTTGTCCTATAAAAGAATTTAACAACACGAGCATCTTGTCAATGGCCACCTAAAAAACGAAAACACCACTTGAGGAAAAAGAAACTATTTATAAGAGGGTGGTTAAATTGCAACGTTCCATTTGAAACTGAAAAGCTTTGGAGTAAATGTATGTTTATGATATAGATTGCAGATCTTTTTCCATAAACAAGAACATAAAATTTGTAAAAGAGAGCACCATTCAAAAAGATGCACAAACTAGGCATGAAGACAAAATTGGGTAGGACTAACCTCTCCCACTCAGCAGGTGATACCACCTCAGCCCTAAAGCGGATTTCAGCTTTTAATTTTGATTTTGCCGTTATTGACAGAGCATGTTTATCAAAATCCTCCTACAATGATTAAGAGAAGGTAATTATAACCCTTCGTTAAAACATCCATATGGTTCTCTAATTAGATACCCTAACATACATTTTTTTCCTATTGGGTGCTAGTTTAAATAAGCTGCATTACCATGCTTTTTCTTTTCTTATTTTATGTTGAGAACTGCGTTATCACATGGCACATGCTTTTGGAGCTGATTAGAAACTCAGAATCTTGCATGCACAAAGACACAAACACATACACATAGAGACCTTCATGTAACATTAATTAGAAAGTACAGGATGGCATGACCAAATAAAATAATCATATGTTTCATCACAATTATTTTAAGATGTATAATAGGAGAAAACAACAGACAAAATTTGTCAATTATAAGGATAACCTTGGCCACTACAATTTCAAAAGGGAATTCAACAAATCTTACCCCTACAGAAGGAAGGGAAGCAGCTGCCTTTGTCGAACGACCAAACCCTTTCTTCTCTGCTTGTGGTGTCCTAGCTTCACCCCAAATAATAGGAACCAAAATTAACCTCGTCTAAGGAGCTCATTTCGGAATCTTTCATCCCAGCCAATATAACCTAAAGCCAGCCATAATTAGAACACTAATCATGTATTCAAACAAATTCAAGGGAAGGAGTAAATAGTTAGATGATTTTAGGTAAGAGTTGTGTTCGTATAGATAGTTACGATTAGATGAACCTTGAGAGAAATATTGTCGCGAGTGTGCTCATGGTAGTCTAGATTAATCACAATTACGACCCTACTTAATGATTGGATTCTATGAACTTGCTACTAATCACAATCAACTCAACCGCACCATGCCCTTCTCAAAATGCCAGGCACATTACTATATTCATTACTTAATTTTTTTTGATTGTATGGCTGTAGAAGTATATATATATATAATTGGTGACATTGTTAAATATATTAGGAGACACATGCACGCTTACTGTTTCACATGATTTTATTCTATGTGGAGTTTTATACTTCATGCGCTTATAATTGTGCCACGAACTACATATATTCAAACCCAATATCTTCTCACATAATCGAGCAGTAGAGCTCACAATATATTTTAATATAATCAGTGCATCAAATCTTATAATATTTAGCAAGTGCTTTTTTTTAATTATTATTTAAATTGAATTTTGTTTTTTGTTAGAAAAAAAATGGAGTCAAATTAGATTTTTAGTTTAAAACGTTGTACGTATTTGATGCTTAATATCTATTCTCCCTATGCACTAGCCTTAGTTGTTCAAGACTCACTAATTTGACATTATGTAATATATATACGTAGAGATGCAAGCAAACTCAAGTTTAAAATATCCTTTTGATTACCAAGTCGAAGAATAAAAAAAAATTGAGAATAACAGCGTAATAGACCATTCACAAATGCCATGATCAGCACAGAAACTATGAAAGATCTTATCTCACTTAATCCATTTCTTTCAGTGTTTCAAAACTTTAGTTTCATTTTCTCTACAAGGCTTTCCATTCTATTGATGATATAAGAAAAAAAAATTCACATAAACAGCACTAGAGAATTGTACCTGCCAGCTTCCTTCTCCGCAGTTAGATCTCCAACAAATGCCCCCAAATTGAATACAAATTTATGGGCATCGGGTGTATCACCGTAAGATTGGCCCTGCCATTGAGACAAAACACTCAGTACATATTTGTCTATTTTGTGTACGTATAGAATGAGAGCATAGAGTGAAGGAGATGGCCATAGGGAGCTAGTTCAATTCAACAACGATGAATAAGTTTGGTGCTGAAACTTTACCGATTTTTCTGTCTCCAACTCAGCCACTTGTCGAACTAATAGTCCAATGCTCATAAATAAATCTACCTATATATACATGATCACCAGAGCATGTATTACGAATCAAAAGGAAAGGCATCTCCAAGCAACATATGTAAGTATCTAAAAATATCAAAGATCAATAATTTATAAACCAAATCTAATGGTGTCTATCTGTGACTCTCTTGTAATATAGACATATATATATGTATAAATCACATAGTGTGTTTATCCGCTATTAGCAACCATCATAAATAAATTACATAAATATGAGAAATTGAGAGAGACTGCTCCACGGGTATGTATGTTAAAATGTTAATTAAAAATACAAGAAACACAAAACATAATTTGTTTGTCTACTATTAACAACCATAAAAAAATACAGTAATAATAGCAAAATGTTATCTCTTGTTCTATTTATTTATTTATAATTGTAGGCTTAGCTCTCATTGCTACTATAAATTAATAGTTTTCACTGTTCATCATAATTTCATCCCAGTTTAATGGGTATACCTATCACAACCGATTAAAATAATTGGATTTTGGGATAAAACTGAATACAAGTAAAAGCAAATTTAAGTTATCAATAGAACATTCAATCACATCCTTGCACTGATCAAAGATAATTTCCACACTAACCTTTTATAGTAGGCTTCCACGGCGCAGATCTCCCCTGAGAGCATGCAGTCGGGAAGAGAGTAAGGTCCAACGTAAAAATATAAAATATATATATACCTGCCATATAAAAGTGAGAAGCAAACCTCTAGGATAACCTTGTTAAGATATGTCTATGTATCATCTCGAACATCCTCATAGTTTTCATTTATAGTGAGCAAAGCACTTGTATGCTGCACTGTTATACTCAAATCAAAAGAAAATAGAAAAATGATGAAGATTCTTAGGTAAGGAAATGCAGCTATGTATCATCTCGAACATCCTCATAGTTTTCATTTATAGTGAGCCAAGTCTAATTCGATTTTGTGCTCGAAAGAAAACTGAATTAGTGTATATGTTAGGCTTTTAATCAATGCACTCTTGTTAATAGAGACAATTAAAATTTCTCTCCATGATTAACACCACTATAACACACACTGTGCTCACATTGTCAAAAACACAAACACTTGTAGAGCAAAAATGTTGATGGCTCATATCAAATATAAATTTCAGAAACATATGGCACCAATTAGGCAATTTTTACTTGTACATTCACTTTCCCTTTGTGAGTGTAGTTCAAGGAGGATAGCAATGTATGTATGTGAGCTAATGAAACCAAAGTCACATAATATATGCATGTGAGCTAACTTATAGAAATTTATGCAAATATAAGCCATAGAACTGTGTATGTATCAGAATAATGCCCAAATCAACAAATATAACCAAGAAATTAGGGTTTGGGAAGTGATCAAAGTACCTTTAACGACAATCAAAGAGTGCCTAATCTAAAGTGATTAGAGTGAGTTTTTGGCTTAGAACACCTTAGAGACGGCGAAATCTGGCCTGAGTCGGAGTCAGCGAGCAAATTACGATAGAACTCAGATCTACCAGATGAGTGATGATGAGGGAGAGGAGTAAAGGGATGATCGTATAGTGAGAGGAGAGAGGGGTGATGGCAAAGGTGAGATGATCGGCTCGCCAACGATGGTAAGGAGGTCGGCTCGCCAACGACGGTGAGGAGGTCGGCTCGCCAACGACGGTAAGGAGGTCAGCTTGCCGGCATTGGCAAGATAGTCGCAGAGAAGACGATGGTAAGGGTTTAGAAAGTCAAGATACGAAAAAAGCACGATGGTCAATTGATATAATTTAAGTAACAGGTTGTGACATATAATATTTCATAAAAGTGACTTAAAATATATTAATTATAATTAATTAAGTCATAAAATTAATATGTGACTTACCTTCTAATTTAAAAGTGAATCAAATGACATAATTTCTAATAGTGTGGTGATGAATTGTCTTGAATTATCTAGGATGGCTAGATGAATTTAATCATGTTGATTCAAATTGTCAAGCCATCTAGAGGGTTGGTGCTCAGTTAATTAAGTGGTGCAAGTTGGCTTTCAACTAGCACAAGATAAGATCTAACCAAATCAAGAAAAGATGTGCTAAAATAAGTGGTTAACAAAGCTAGAGAAATACAAGAAATTTTGTAGCATGTTCCTGGAAATTCTGGTGCAGGTATTCCCAAGTAGTCATGTTGTAGCAACCAAATGGAGGCCTTCCCGGTGTCCGATCATTCTGAAATTCAGTAATCTTATAGATGACATATGGAACTAAATATCCTCCATATTTGAGAATGATCCAACGGTGCATTACAGAGAAATATCATTAGAAAGATGCAGCAAATTAATATTTTCTAAAATCAGGACAGATCGTTCATTCTCGTTTTCTTCACTTGAACACACATTAAGTCACTCTAAATATGATCTTTAGAGGTTGTCCAATTCATTAATAATGTTCCAAACAATACCTACAAATTATATGCGCACAATATGTTACGAAAATGGTCTTTTGAGCCAAGTTAGCGCAAAAATATGCGTTAGGACTACGTATAAAGAGAATAATTCGGGTAATTTGGATGTTTAATGTGATAAACGCGTCAAAACTTTTACTAAAAGAGTATAAGAAATGATAATATTATGCGTTTATCAACACCTCCCAACTTACTTCTTGCTAATCCCTTAGGAAGTGTAAATTCTCCTTCAAAAAGATGCATTTGACTGAACGCATCGTGCCTTTAAACCTCAAAGTATCTAAAGGGGACGAGTGGCATTCTCGTGAAGGTTTTCAGAGATGATACTTACAAACATCAAAATCATGATATCGCCCAACACTCATGTTTAGTTTCAATAGTATTGCATGATCTTGGCACTTCAAACGCCTCTCTAGAATGTGTGGCAATCAAACAAAGTCTCAAAGTATCCATATAAATTTAAACACGAGTCCTAAAGTTATTTTTCTTTGTATGTCCTGCTTCGCCACCCTGTTATTTATCACGGATAGTTTTGTGGTGAGCCGTCATTTTCTTGGTACATCAAGCCTTGGGAGGTCATTCCATTGCCCCTTTCTTTTTAGCCTAGCTGCTGAACTGCCTGGATCTGGTAGCCATCGATCAAGCTGAGATATTTTGGGGGAGCCCTTTGCTGCTGTTCATGTGGCTTCTGGAGTGGTTTAATTTTGTATCTACTGAGCATATCCCAGTCGGTGTTAGGAATAACCCAGTTCAGTTCTTTTAGCGCTCGATACTGTTAGGCGGTAGCAGGGATAACATGGGGTGGCCAGGCCTTCTCTGAACTTTCAAGGTACATCCGGTGGCACGTGCCATGGTGGTCTCTCAGGTCCCTTGTTATGTCGAATGGTGGGCAGAACTATGTCAGGATCCGGGGCCTGTGGCGCACCTCTTTCGACATCCCCTTAAGATTGCTTCATCAGCTCAACATTCCTCGGACTATTTCGTCGCCTCCCAGAGACTTTTCTGCAGTACCAGAAGAGATGGAGCCTTTACTGGCGCTAAGGCTACACTCCATGTGGGAGGGGCAACTGACCTGCTGCTAGGCCAGTGTGACCCTGGGGATCATTCGGCCGATGGAGCCCACCGTGATTAAAAGTATCTAGGCTCGGGTTCTGGGTCGCATTCAGAATGTGCCTTTTCAGATGGCGTGGTTCCGCTTCATGGATCAGGAGTCTACTGATGATGCCATTGTCTTTGCCTGCCAGGTGCTGGATCAGGCCAGGATTAAGCCTTCCCAAATAGATGTGGGTTTTTTCTTCCTTTCTTTTACTTGCAATGTAACTATTTGACCTTCCTTTCTTTGTAACCGCAGAGAATGTTTTAATGAATATGAATTATCCTTTTGCTTTAAGTTTCTTCTCTCTCTTTTTCTAATAATAGACCGGGCTTGAAGTCACTTCTTAGGTTGCCTATGTTCCTCATGTTCTTATTTCTCGGACCTTGGTTGTGGGGTTCAAGTCTACATATTTTTTCAGATGGTCAAGGTTAACAGGTAATTTGAATTGCTGGCCATCCATATTGGTGATTAATGCTCCCCCCGGAGAAGATTTTGGTTTAATTTGGATAAAAAGTTTTATATTTTCAAAGTTTTATAAAAATGTGTGGAGAGAGAAAGTTAATATGGTTGAGTGTGTGTGTGTGATTCTGTGTGGTAACGTGTATTATTTTCTGTGTGTATATCTATTGAAGGGCAGAGATTATGTGGAACTAAAAGAATACACATTTTATGTGTGTATATCTAGTGAAGGGCGTAGATTATGTGGAACTAAAAGAATCTAATGGTATGGATTGATTCTTAGATTTAAACCACATCGTGTAACTAAAATAAAAGATAACTTTGTGACACTTCATCTAGACCTTTAATTGAGTTGATTTGTTAATTCTAATCTTGGTGAAAGAAAAAAGAAAAAAAAACATTTAGTTATTATATAGATTGATAGATAGAAAATTAAAAATTAAAAATAACACATTAAACAACGTTCCACAAATAACATCAGAGAGAATCAGAGAAGTGAGCCATTTACCAGTTACCCTAGTGGTTGATCGCTTCAAAGTAGAAGAATGGAGTCGGCCTTAGCAAAGAAGAAGTGAAGAACAAAGTCCCCATTAGTCCAGCAAGTCTCAATTTGCCCCAGCTTTCTTGAGTTCTTTCCCCTGTGGCCGTATTGCATTGAACAAGGTTACTTAATTATAAAATTTATCCTGACAGTTCTAAATATTATAAGTTGACCCCTTTTATATATATTTTTTGGTGAGACTATTTATGATGAGTGAATTATCTACTCACCCTATCTACGAGGTCAAAGAGACACGTGGCCGTCCACGTAGGCAAAATTCTCAATTTGGCGGAGGGACCTTAAACAGGTTCAATAACTAGACCTCACGGGGTTCAGACCTCCTCTAAAGACTTATAAGGGTCTCATCCTTACTGCAACGATACTCTTCAAAGACCTGTCTCTACAGACCTATAGCGAACCAGTTGTTTATAAACCTGAATACGACTATGTCAGAATAGGTGAAAGAAAGAATGGACAACTGACGGAAGGGACAGAAGTGGCTAAACGTGCCACTTTGCTTGCAGTACATGCCTGCCAGTAGCATTTAATGCTTCAAATTAAGGGGAGAAGTAAGATCAAAAGTGGATCAAGCCACTCACTGTTATGATGAAAGGAGTTCTGGTTCAACCACTGCAAGCTCATCAGACATGTTTTCTCATCTACTATATATACAAAGCATTTATTCCATCTCAATAACCAAACTGAGTATTAAACATACTTGTAAAATTTCTAGAGTAGAAGGAAACTTATTCGCTTAGACATTCTTTATCCCCTATTTCTTTGTAAGATTGCTAAGTATTCTAGAGCTTACGGATATAAGGGGATCAAGTCATTGATGATAGGAAAACGTTCTCAAAGGATCTTGATGTGATAGTTAGACTAGTCAAGAGGTTATCATTCGCTTGTAACCTAAAGCTCTGCTATATACTATTTTTACATATATAAAAGGTCATCAGAGCTCCAGGCTCTCACAGGGGAGAAGCAGGCCTCATTACATACGAGCTAAAACTCATCTATATTTCTCTTGTTCTTGCTTTGATTCTATCTTGCCACGTGCAATTCCTTTGCCATATCATCACAAAAACTATAAAATTATTTGATTATGATTAAATAAGTTTTGTCTAGATTTTTACACTAACAGTTTGCCTCCTTCTATGGGAAAGAAAAGTTTTTGAAAATTATTTTATCCAAAAATCATTAGTGTCCCAAACATGTACCATGTCTTCTGATCGTACTCAAACAGATCCTCTCATCAAATTAATGACACTTCAAGTTACCATACATGTTCAAATCGACAGACTCGTGGCCCAGAAAGCCAGCCCCATAGTAGCTCTAGAGACAGGCCAGACCTCCCCCTCGTCAACAAAGTCGACCTCCACAGCCTTTTAGTAACCCATAAGTGAATGCTGTCAGGTGGCCAGTTTTGGAGCCATAATCTACGACGGGATCGGAAGGGGGAGAAGTAGACCTCCTCTTGCCCCTAGTGGAGGGGTCGATGGTCTGTTTTCGACAGAATCTCAAACAAAGATTCTATCAAAGAGGTAGAAAAAAGACTTAAAGTATGAGATAAAGGTCCAATTGGCCGAAATACTAAAAACAATGGGTCACTCAAGAGGAAGCTATGTCATAGCCCTGGTGAAGAATGTTGAATTACTATTTGCAGGACACATTCAGGCCTACCATCTTCTAGAAAGGTTTAAACTCTCAACCCTAGAGTCATTTAATGGTTCCACATACCCTATAGACCACTGACAGTAATATGGGAATATGATCGGCCTGTAAAATGTGCTTGATAGAATTGTTTGTATAGCTTTTATCACAACCCTAAAGGGAGCAGCTAGGATATTGTGCAATAGTCTTCCACCCTACTCAATCCAAAGCTCCCAAGAGCGTAGTACCAGATTCATATCCCATTTTTTTGGGGACCATGAAACAATCCAAGCCCTCCACTCATTTCTTTCACCATCAAACAAAGGTCTATGAAGAATCTGAAGGAATATTCTTGCAGGTTCGACCAGAGAAAGCCCGATGACCCACAACCTGAATGAAGAGGTAGTAGTAGCTACTTTCATGGAAGGGGTGAGTTCTTCATACTGCCTCGTGACATTGGTCAGACCGGCCCTAAAGACCATCGCAGAACTCTAGGATGAGGTCAATAAGCAGGTCGAGGTTGAAGAAACCTTACACGATTGGAACATTTCTGGTCTATCAGCTCGCTTACCTTCCTTCAAATGTTAAAAGGAAGTACAACTCTCCCCAAAACCAATAGAATGAGAGCAAGAAGAACAAAAAAGATAAAGACATGTCGAGAGACGCTGAAGAAAGACTCCACCTATGGTTCACCCATCTAACAGTACCATTAGAAGAGATTTACGCTTAGATGGACCTGGGCAACTCCCTGAGCCTAAAAAGATCAAAATGTTGGAAGGAAAAAGGGACACCACTAAATACAGTTGATACCATAAGGACCACGAGCATAAGACTAATAACTGTTGAAAGCTCAAGAAAAAAGTAAAGAAACTCTTTACTTATCCAAAAGGACTGCAAAGGCAATATGTAGACAAGAAAGCTGAAGCCCCATCTACAAAAAAAAAAAAAAAAATAGGAAAATGTCATATTGTAAACCATTGCCAGAAATAAGGATTAATGCCCCAGTAATACTGATTACCACCCAGTAATCGAATTACCACCAAGCAATTCGCAAAACATACAATGCAAACAAAAAAACTATGGGAAAACATCCAATTCAATCAAAACAACTACAATAAGATCAGATAATAGATACAGAACATTTCTATATCAACAAAACCAAAAATAAATCAAAAGTTGTCATATAGAGATGCAAAAATAATGAAAAAAAAATGATATATATAAATCAAACCGAGATAAAGTTGAAGCTTGATTATCATCCATCTCACAAATCCAAAATGCAGAAGATCAAAATGCAGAAAATCAAAACTGAGATAAAGATAAAACTCGATAATGATTCAAAAATAGGAATGTCACCGTTACCAATCAAGCTAGAAATGAATATCTTGTTCGCAATTGAGAGGATGATCGTGATTATCCATCCACCATAATGCTCTTCTTCGCAATTTCAATAGCTACTGAAGAGAACATCATCATTCTCCAAAAATAAATCAAAAGTTGTCATATAGAGATGCAAAAATAATGAAAAAAAAATGATATATATAAATCAAACCGAGATAAAGTTGAAGCTTGATTATCATCCATCTCACAAATCCAAAATGCAGAAGATCAAAATGCAGAAAATCAAAACTGAGATAAAGATAAAACTCGATATGATTCAAAAATAGGAATGTCACCGTTACCAATCAAGCTAGAAATGAATATCTTGTTCGCAATTGAGAGGATGATCGTGATTATCCATCCACCATAATGCTCTTCTTCGCAATTTCAATAGCTACTGAAGAGAACATCATCATTCTCTATAACTCTGTTTAAATGGGAGGGTATAATCGAAAGGGGTAAAGGTCGGCTAGAAGGTGTATTATTTGGTCATTTTGCCTTGTTTTAATTTACTCCAGAAATTGCATTTTTGTTTAAAATATAGGATTTTTTTTATATTAGCTAGATATATAAAAAAGGATTCTCTCTTTTAATAAAAATAAGGAACACCCATTTAGAAGAGTAAATAGATAAAGTTTTTTATGAAAATTTGTAGAGGTGAATTTAAACGATTAGTAGATTACCTCCATAAATTTTATAAAAAATTTCAATTCGAAAGTGGGTGAAATGATCATTAGAAAAATTCAACAGCCAAAAATGCACATATAAATTAATTTTTCAATACACACTTCTAGATCAAATTATTTTATGAAATTTGGTGGAGGTAATCCACTCATTATATAGATGATCATCTCTACAAATTTTCATAGAAAAATTCTTCTATTTACACCTCCAAAGAAGTACTTTTTTTGTTGAAGTGGGAAAATCTCTCTTTATGCTTATCTTATACTATATATATACACACACACATGCACATATATTTCATAAAAAAAAAAATATTATTGACCCGTAGTAAAGTTGACAATGGAAACGCCATTGTCCTACCTTCTTTCTCATGGATAAACACTAAGGGTGTGTTTGGTAACCCCAATTCCACGCTATAGAATTAGAATTGAGGGATGGTTTTAGAATTCTATTGTTTGAATAGGTTAAAAGGTTATAGTCCCACCCCATACACCTCCCACCTCACCTCACCCCAACCCAGCCCCCCCCCCCCCCCAACCCCCCCTTCCCGTTCATAGTTCACGTTGTTTCACAAACCAAACAAAAAAAAATATATGCACCTACGCACATACACACACATATATATAAATTACATATGTACACTTACAACTCTCACCTCACCCATTTTTTCTTTTTTATTATAAAAGACTTCTACATATAGACGTGAATATATATTACATATATGTATGTATACATTAAATATAATGCATATGTATATACATATATATATGTATATACAAAATATATATATTAAATGAACTTCCGCTATCATCGCCCTACTGTCTATTTGGAATTTCAAATGAATTTAATAATTTAGCCAAATAAATAAATTTTGAATTCTATTAGAATTTCAAATGAAAACTACGTGCAATCCAAACAATGGTATTATAATTAAATGGCATTGCAATTCTTGGAATTGTAATACTATAGAATTATAATTCTAATAGAATTCTAAAACTACATATCCAAACACACCCTAATTTTTGTTTAGTTCAGATTTTATTTATTTATAGAATCCTAAACTAATAAATTTATGTTAGAAAATTGTTGTAGTTTGATGGTGCCACCAATAAGAGATTGTTCAACATTAATGAGAGTTATTTAGGAGGAAATTGTGACGGGTCATCAATTCTAACTAATGAGAATAATAAAAAAAGAATTATAGAAAATGTTTAACAATTTTTGATAAAACCTACTCTACTTCTATGAATGAACTTGTAGCTCAAAAAACTTTTATAAATAAAAATGAAGAGCAAAATTATAATTACAAAATATTTGTAAATCTTGGCTAGTCTAACACTATCGTAGTATGTATATATGTACAACAACAACAACAACAAAACAAAACAAAAAAAAAACTAAGGACCAAACTATATAATGCCTTGAGGATCAACAAGTTCTATTGCATTTGGCAGGCCTCCTAATGAATGGCAATAAATGTTCTAAGTACTTCTCTTTTAAAATTTTCTTAGAACTTGGTAGATTTATTTATTTCTATAGTAGTTTGGTCTTTCCTCGAAGAACTTGACCATTGTAAAGTAGTAAATGTTCCATACTTTGATCAATATAAGCTTTGTTTGTCTGAAAAATATTTTAATTCTCTCAGGGTGGTTTACTAATTACACGGATTATACATACCGAAATTTTCTAAATGAGATTTTAAAACAGGACATAGTTTTAATCATGTTTTTTTTTGGTTCCCCACGGGGTGTCCGGGCCAGCTTTCGCGCACCTCGACTAATCCCCGCTCGCGGTTCGTGGCTGCCGCTGGCCAAGCATTATTTTGACAACGCCGGGGTTCGACCTTGGGAGCTCCAAGTCGACCCAAGATTGTCCCAGTGGTAGCCTTATACCACTGGGCCAAGAGGCTTGGTTAAAGTTGTAAATTTTGAAAGTTGTAAATTTTGTATTTTAAATTTATCATCGCGCACAGCCTCAAAATGAAATTAATGGAATTTAGGTCATCACGTTGTTGGTGATAGTTGTTGGCTTTCAACAATTCTTTCATCATTAATAGAACAAAACACAACCATGCTAATGGCATTCTATTTGATCCGGGCATTAATTGCGAGTTGATTAGCATTTAATGCAAGCATGGTGGTATAATCCCTCAAAACATGCGCTTGTGCCTTTAATCACGCTGCCGCTGCTTACTACCGTACTTGTCCATGCATAGCTCAAGGTCTGTACGTCAAATTTGGACGTCTATAACTCCACCGCGCAAACCTATTGTTTTCAAATGTCGTCTGTTGTGATAACTCGACAAATAGCTGTGCCAATCAACGAGATACTCTTGTAGTGCATACCCGTAACACAATCGTGTTCAGCTTTGATACACCATAGCACACAGTCCAGCTAGTTACTGAATTTACGTATCTTAGGTGCACGTGGCGTTGTTTTCTGTTTTTATATTAAATATAACTCGTACCGGACAACACAGTTAATAAAAAAATTTTACTAATATTTAACTAATAATAATATAATATTTAAAATAAAAAATAAAATTATCAACATTCAAATGCAAATATATAGATATTAATAATTGCTAACATTCAATACAAATATTAAAATGAAAAATTATAATATAGAGAGGGTTATCTTAAATTTCAAAAGTGAGGGGTAATTGAGATAGGTAGTGTATTGAGTATATATTTTTGGTGCGAGTATTATTGTGTTTAATTTGATGTTTCAATGTGAGGAAAAACAATATCTTAGGGTCAAAAATAATTATAAACTATTAGATGAGATGTGAACCCTTCGATTATATGAATATTTGATAGGAATGATAGATTAACTTTTATATTCTGTAATATAGATTTCTGTATTAGTGTTTGCTATTTAAAACTTTTAAATTATGTTATTTGTGAGAAGTATGTGGAAATTAGAATATCAGAGTACCTTACACAAACATGTTAAAAAAAGGCAACTAAAAAGACAACCATGATAGCAGCAGATAAAGCAAGAAATTTTTCTGGATTGAGAACAGATAGAGCAGTGCTACGCCAGGCGGGCTGCCTGCCAAGATCCACTACCGTTTGCGAGGCAGAAGTGGGCTGTGGCAGCACCGGCGGGCCCGCAGCAACAGGGAGCACCAGCTGGGCCCGCTCCGCAGCACCAACAGGGAACACAGTTTTGGGCTTCCTCATGGAGGGCTTGCTCCGCAACAGCAAAAGGCAGCACTGGCTGAGCCAGCTCCATGGTGGCAACAGGTGCGGCTAGGGATGAGAGCATCTCCGCAGTGCCATTCCACAAATCATCTGGAGGGGCTGCAGTCATCAGAGCCAGTTTCTGTAGTACTGCGTTACTGATTTTGTACAAATGCAATAGATAAGTAAGAAAAATTAAGTTCGAAAAACAAAATGTTTGTATACATTAAAATATCATTAAACATCTTTTTTTATTTAAGTTACTATAAAAATGGCCCTTATATTATTTAAAATTGGGGCCCTTTTCTGGCCCTAGGCGACTGCCTAACTTGCCTTATGGTAGGGCCAACTCTGTGAGCAGCTGCTGCTGCTACAAACGCTTGAAACTTCTCAATCCTCCATTGCCCGATATATCCACATAAGCTGTTGACTAGGGGGATGCTGGATTCAGGCATCCTCTCTCCAGCTAGAACTGATTCAAAACCAGCAGCCTTGGTGTACGCCTGAATAGAAAAAAAATATTTGAAAGAAAATATACAACACAAGACAAAAATGATCCAAGTTAAGCTAAAAATGTTCATAATTTGGTGACTAGACTACCCCCACACACATGGATCATTTATCAAGGATAACATTATTTATCAAAGCAACCTAAACATTCAATCCGGCTGCAACACCGAGAAAGAGTCTCCTGAGTGTTTATATATATATATATGTTTACACACACGACCATGAATCATAGACCATGCATGCTTTTAAACCAAGTACAAAGTGCCCCAATTTCAATCGAATGGAATACTTACTCATATAGAAACCCAAACATAATGCTATCACCTGGCTTCCAAAATTAACCCATAGACAAAATATAAACAACACTTGTACAAAGGATAAAATATAAAGACAACAGTTCAATGCACATTAACAATATAAACACCCACAGACTCGTGTATTATGTATCTATGCATAAATGCAAGGAAGCACTCTTAATTTCATCCACTTGTTCTAGTTTAAGTTAAGAGAACTAAAGGATTAATATAAACATGAGCACATATTCACAAGGAAATGTATATTCTAGAAACAAAAATTAAACAACATAATCTTAGAAAGAGAAGAGCGAAAAGCAGTTGCTACCTCCATTCCTTCCAAAAAATCATACTCAAATCAACAGTTCATGGTAAATCTAAAATAAAACCGTAATGTGATGAAAACATGAACAAATAATTAACATAAAACTTGAATAAAGCTCAATTAACATGTGGGACTACCTTCAGATCCAACCAAAAAGTAAAAAACAAAGCACTAGAACAACCATGTAGATATATTTTGTGCAAAATCCTAATCTCTACCAGGCAAAAGATTTCATTCCATGACACCAAAGGTGAAAAAGCATCTAGTAAATTTAAGGTGGTGCTGTTAGCGCTCCACATATCTATCACCCCGTCCATAACACCGCGCTACTTGAATTATCCTCACAACCACAGTAGTCACCATATCCAAAATCAAAAGCACAAAATCTGAATTATTACTCAAATTCTCAAAATAAAAGGACAAAGTATCTATCTATACAAAAGAATGAGATCAAAATAGACCTCACCAGCAAACTAGTTCTTTAGCTTCAATCTTCCTAAAATCCCAATTCCCATGTGCTTCAAAATCAAAGTAGTGGTTTGGTAGGATGGCGATAACGATTAAAAGCTCCACAGCCATGGCTAGGGGTGTTCACGGTCTGGTTATCCGGACCATTGACCTACACAGCGGACCGGACCGAACAATTCAGACCTTTAAATTTTGGGACCGGACCGGACCAACCAAAATGCTACTGAAGACCGAACTGGACCAGACCGTATTGATCAGGCCGGTCTCGGTCGGTCCATCCGGTCTTCCTGCCAGAAAACAATGGCCAGAAAATTATAGATCTAGTAACTTAAAAAATTACAGATCTAGATCAAACAAGTCCACTTGGGCTTTACGTATCTAGTTAACTAAAAAACAGATCCACAGATCTAACTTCATTATCCGAACTCATTTATCATAATAAACCCAAAAATAAACCAAAACAGAGTGAGCAGAGAAACAAGTAACGAGAAAGAGGGGTACCAGTGAGGAGGAGAACAGAGGGGTGGCGGTCGCCTGGCGAAGATGGTGAACGGTGTGGTAGAAGTGTGGAACTTGATGGAAAAGATGGTGGAGAACAGTGTGGTGGAGGTTGACGGCGAAGGTGGTGGAGATACGTTGTAGAGAGGAGATTGCAGTACGGAGTGTGGTTGGTGGGTGGCAGCCGGCGGCGATGAGAGAGAGAGAGAGAGAGTGGGTGCATGGATCGGCTGATAAGTTCAGAGATTTTTTTTTTTCTTTTTCTTTTAAGGGTTATTTAAGTTGAATTGAGTAATAAAAATTAGAGGTTAGTAAAATCAAATGCGTACCCCTGGTCTCGAACTCGAGACTACAAGTTACTTAAAATGACCAACAACCACCGGAACAGATGCAATTTCATTTAATTCATCGGTCTAGTCCGGTTTTATAGGCTTTCTTTCAACTATACCGAAGACCGGACCAGTCTAGTTCGGTCCTCTAAAAATTGGACTAGACCGGACCGTTGTACATATAAAACCCGGGAAAAAAATCTATTTTTGGTCCGGTTCAGTTTCTGCGCACCCCTACCACACATGGCTGCAATAGCTGTATCACTAAGGAGAAGTGGGAAAAAGAAAAGATAGCCTCACTACATATATTGAAGTAAAATTGTGAATCTCGCTCTAGTAAAAATTATATTAGTTTTGATTTAAAATCAGAACATTAGGTCTTAGTATTAATGGTGCGGAGAGGAGGTGCAGGGCAGCCGAGGGTATTACATAAGAGAAGAGGTTACGGGCAACTTTGTCATTTGATGTATTTAAGGAGTAAAATGAAGTGCCTAAGGTAGGGGTTGGAGTGCGAATATCACCACCTAAAATTTGGAAGAAGATAAAGAAGAATAAACAAACACAAAAAACTAAATCATAATCGACATGAACGTCACTGAAGGTGAAAAAGTGAAGATCGATGCTTGAATAATCATAACACAGAGCGTAAACACCTGATGCACCTTCTTTCCCGTCATCATCTGAATAAATTTTACAGCAGTTACAGTAAATGATTATAGACACCCACACGCACAAGGACACCGTACCTTTTTGGTTCTCCCCAGGGTGTGCGGGCCAACGTGACATTCTCTTAAGCTTCTTTATTTGCCCCATTGTAATTCTAATTATGGTGACTGAGACGGGGTGTAATATCGAATAAAATCCTTGACACACAAAGATCTCATAATGAGCTGGGATTAATAAATAATCATCACAGCACCGTACAATTTTTCCTATTTATTCTTATAGAAACTAGAATAATACGTGCGGAAAGAGCTAGAGAGCAGAGGGTAAGACATCCACTGAAAAATCTAGCAACCCGGACAAAAACAGGAACTAGCTAACCAAAGGCAAGGAAAGAACTACTCAACACCCTACGGCATTAGCATTATCCAAAGAAAGCAAGAAACGGTCAGCAGCATCAAAAATCCTGAAGCTCTGGCCCACAACCCAACCGAGAAGCATGAAAATTCTAAAACATCAGTTGGATAACTGTTTCTATCTTCAAACCCCCTCTTGCTACGTTCAGACCAAATCACCCATGCTAATGCCATCGTAGAACACCTCCATAACTGCTTGACCTTCTTACCATTCGGCCTAAAATGCTATTTGAATATTTGATAATTGAGAACTCACTCCATCTCTTAGGAAAGGCACCGACCAAACCGAACACCTCTAATGCTTTTGACCACTCATGCAAGACAAACAGTGGAGTAGGATATGGTCGATGCTCTCATTGTCTTCCATACACAATACACACCATGAGGGAGAAGGAAGCATAAATGGCCGTCTCTATTGAATCTTGTCACTCGTGCTCACTTTCCCCAAAGAAGCTAGCCATACAAACACTTCCATGTTTAGTAGGGATTCCATCTTTCCAAACAACGCTGAATTGGGTGAAGAAAGAACTCGATGAAGGGTCCGAGAAGATTTCAAAAAAGGATTTGCAAGAGAACTCACTTGCAAGATGCCTCATCCGCAATCTTTTCTCTGAATTCATCACTCTCCCTATCATTGAAACTTCTAGAAAAATTCAAACCCCGCAAATAATTGAAATAAGTGTGCCAAGATAAGACTGATTAAATGTGGATATTATGATTGTTGGATAGGCAATATAATCGAGGAAAGGACTCTTTTAAGGAACAATTACCCAACCATTAATCTTCCCAACACCAAATTATATCACCTTTTCCCACAAACCCATTTGATACTTCCCAGTTCCCACAAAGGAATCCCAACCTCTCGCTATGGATTTCCAAGGGGAGCAGAGAGAAGCATGGAATCTAACATTCACATCCCATCCGTTAGGATGAGTGTCATACTTGCTTTCTATAATGGAGTGCCAAAGTGAATCTTGTTCCAATGGAAATCTCCATAAGCACTTACCGAGCAAAGCCGAATTTCTTTAAGTCAAATTTCCAACCTCAAAACCCCAATTTTTTTAGGTTTGGTGACTATCTCCCATTTAACTAAGTGATATTTCTTGCCCATACCTTTACACTCCAAAAAGAAATCCCTCATGCTTTTTTTCAAAGAAAGTGCCACCTTGGTTGGAATTTTAAGTATTGAAAGGAAGTACGTGGGAATACTACCAAGGACCGATTGGATCAACACCAAGCCACCACCTCTAGAAAGACAGCCTTTGTGCCACCCGTCTAAGCTTTTTGACAATCTCTACAACCAGATCCCCAAAAGAACAGCCATTAGGATTACCACCTAAAGGCATACCTAAGTAACGTGTTGGCCACGACCCACAAACACAGTAACACATCCCAACTCATTGGTGATAATAGACAGCTTCTCGGAATTAATATTAAGACCAGCAACAGTGCTCTTAGACATGTTAATTTTCAAGCCCGAAAGAAGCGAGAGAAGGTCTAGCATGCCATCCAAATTCCTAATACTATCTTCCTTGCAAGATGTGAAAAAGATACTATCATCCGCAAACTGTAAATGGGAGATCTCTGTCACGCCCACCAAACCCTAACAAACTGAATCGTGCAATCAAGTTCGTTACACAAAGAACAGATCGAGCAATAACATCTATTACACAATCAAAATGACATCATCGATGAACTTATACATGAATGTCATATTGATATGCCAGGAATTTACACATACCTTTTCAGCCACTTGAATAGCCCCATCAGGGTTACGAAGGATGCGGTGCACGAAGATGGAGTACTTTAACGCCCATTTTAACAATACAGGATCAGATGGAGGCAGCCCCAGCAATGCATGCTTCACGAAGATAAATGTTCAAATCAATCAAAATACTGGTGACACAAGTTTTGCCGATCAAATCTATACTTATTTCGCTGCCTTAATTTAGTCATATCAATATAATTTCTTGATGCAATTTAAAGGAGAAGATACAATGAATTCAGAGTACTAACCCCAGAAGCATTATAAGCATTATATGCGGTGACGGAAGCCACAAAGGAGAGATATACATTAAAATCTGCCCTGATCCTTAAGTAATCACCTACCACTTGCTGATCTTCCGTAACCAAAACCGAGGGCAACAATTTCTCGTCAATGAGGTAGAAAATGGAACGGCAAACCTCTGTGATCTCTCTTTCGGCTATGGATCGGTCCAAGCTTGCCGGTCCAGGACCTTCCACATGCTCCCGAGCAGAGGCAGTCAGAAATGCAGTTTTGAGATCAAGGTAGACAGAACGGTATACTAGCTCAAGCATTAGCCTCTCATCAGGGGTGAGAGAAGATGGTGGAACATGTACGATAATCAGAGTGTTCATTAATTTCAAAGCCCTCTTGAATCGCCTTTGGTCTTTAGCCACCTTTGCTTCCGACAAATAGTCCTTTCTCGGCAGATCCATTGGTACATCAATGTCTGTATATAGATACCTGCATCAGGAATATGTATTTCACCGGTGAAAATCGCAGCTAAATGCTGCCTGTTAAAGTCTATTACAAAAAATAATTAACAATCATTCAATCAATAGCTCAACGACCTTAGCTCAACCGAGGATGACTTTGGAGACTCTAGGGATTGCATTTGGGTTTGCAGTTCAACGATCTTAGCTCTTTCAGTAGCATTTCCGTTAAGCTCAGTTTCCCGACCCCGCTCAGAACCGCTTGTCTCCATTTTTCTGCCCATACATATACCAAGTAAAAATTAGAGAAGAGAGAAAGGCGATATATTATACACATATATACACAAATATATATATTAAATGCTGTAAACTAAAGTATATATAATTATATATACATATACAAACATAAATATAAAATCTGTGGCAATCAAACAACATAAAACCAACACTAAAGTGTATGTATATAATAATAATTATATATATACAAACATCCATATGTAATTGAGCAAATATTAAACAAACATAATAAAGTATATATATAGTATATACACACAAACAACATAACAGCTATGAAGCATGGGCACGATACGCAAATTTTCCAAAACATAGGGTACGATACATGGGGGACATATGTTTTTAAATACGATATAATTATCTATATATATATATAATTAAACAAAATGAAACTAGATTGCATCAATGGTCCAAAAAGCATGATCATTGTCACCACTCACCACACAAGTAAACCATAAAGCATATACAAAGACTAAATTATTCCATAAAATGAGACAAAATAAGAGGGGAATATAGAGTTTAGGAACACATATGGGATACAAATTTTTAAAGAACTGCTGCAGTTTATTAATTGGTTGGTCTATTTGTAGAGTTTAAGCAAGCATTTGACTCTTTAGGATTCTATCAAACAATCAAACACCCAAATTAAGGGGGACTGTTCAGAGAGAGAGAGAGACGTACCTTGCGACTGGTGACTCTGTCTTCGTTGTGAGGCAGGCGAGGCTAGGGTTTCGAATTCTGTTCGACAATCGACAGGAATGTTCGTAGGTAGTTCTAACTTGTAACTTTTTTAATTTAAAACCAAAAAGTTTTAAGTTATTTTACTTTGACCCTTATTTTTAAGTTTTTATATTTGCATAAAGACCCCTGACGTATCACATTAATAATTAATCCGTCCATAATAATAAAGTAAAGTTGATTTTGAAATGGATGAAGAATCCCCTCTAAGTTAAAATGATCTAAACCATCCAATTTTGGAGATTCGAATTGAGAACGTTTAGCCTGTTATCTATTTTTAAAACAATAATTAAACTCTATTGACCAACCTGTTGGTAAAACAATTGTAAAACAAGTTAGTATAAGCAAAAGTTATTATAAGAGTGGGGGTTGGTCTGGCGGTAAAAGTGATGCTTTATAACCCGGACAACCTAGGTTCAAATCCCCCTTTCCTCCTCCTTCCCTCAAGAACTAATTGTACTAAAAAAAGGGGGAAAGTTGTTGCATATCTTTTGTACTCGTTAAAATAAATGACAAGCTGAAATTTAAATAATTGTAACATGTACTCTTTCTAAAAGCAAGCATTACAAGAGCATCTCCGCATATCTTGCTCAATATAATTGGACTCACGTGAGCACATGTGAAAAGATAGCAATACTATAAAAAAGTTTGCATCTCTGTATATCTTGCTCGATATAATTGGACTCATATGAGTAACTTGAATACAAAAGGAAATTAAAAAATTTAACAAGGGACCAAATTGGATTTCTAAATGACATATCTCAAAATTGAAACCAAACTTGGGTAAAAGGACATTGTCTTATTAAAACTGCGGGGCCATATGCATACATATATAAACATGAGATATGCAAGCAGTGGATCATATATGGATGAATACATATATGATTTCTTACAAATTATATTGCTATTTAATCTCGTGTGTGTATGTATATAGAGATAAAGCGAAAGAGAGTTAGGTTGTTCTATACCTAAAATTGCAGTTCATGGACGGAGAGCTTAACGGGATAATGATTGGAATTGCAGTGAAGGAAAGACACCCACTGAAGATTTGGCTCTGTATAGGAATCTTATTCCTATTAGGTTTTATATTATCCAATTCTTAATTGGCTTTGTATTGTCCAAATCTTAGTAAAATTTGTATTATCCAATTTCTAGTAGATTTTGGCTTTGTGCAATCCTAAACCCATAGGATTTATACTCTATAAATAGAACCCTTATCATAGGTTTTATTAATGAGTTGTGTTGTATTACTTACTAGCCAGATTAGATAATATATTTGAGAGATAATATTGAAAGCTCTAATTGGTGGCTAGGGTTTGCTCTGTGCGTTGTACTCGAAATTGCTCTCATCAATAATAGATATCATCCGGTGGATTAGTGGCGGTTTTGCCGATACCACTTAATTGCTTGCGTGCTTGGTTAGTTGTTTTCTTCTTTAA
The DNA here is from genome assembly GCA_021464415.1 of Lonicera japonica. Classification (NCBI taxonomy): domain Eukaryota; kingdom Viridiplantae; phylum Streptophyta; class Magnoliopsida; order Dipsacales; family Caprifoliaceae; genus Lonicera; species Lonicera japonica. Next base: position 6,030,789 of record CM038466.1, read on the forward strand.
TCTCTTGTTTTTCGTATTGCTTGAATATCAGTGGTACTTATTTCTTTAATTATTATACGCATAATTGTTCGGTCGATCCTACGCTTGTGCTAAGGCTTATTCTAGCGGTATCTTAGCACAACGATTTGGTATAAGAGAAAAGTTTATTCCTTGAGATAATTGTGTAATAGTTAGAGATGTCTACTGTTGAGACACCAAAATGGAGTGCCAAGGCATAAGATACACCACCTTTGAAAGGGGTGTCTGCTCCTAAGGTGACGGCTGCGATCAAATTCAATATAGAGAGATTTGATGAAAAGAAGACGGATTTTGCGATGTGACAGTGTCAGATGTCCGACATCCTTGTCTAATAAGATTTGCACAAAGTATTGTTGGGGAATAAAGCTAAGCTAGATGAATGGTCTAACGCCGATTGGGCTGAGTACGATAGGAAGGCATGTAGTACAATTCGTTTACACTTTGCTCCAAACGTTATATACTATGTGATGGGTGAAACATCTGCCTTGGTGATTTGAAAAAAGCTGGAGGATCAGTATATGACGAATAGTATCGATAATCGTTTGTACTTAAAAAAATAAGCTATTTCGGTATGAATTTTTCAGGGGTACATCCATGAATGATCATCTCAATGGGTTCAACAAGATAATCTCAGATTTATAGGGGTTAGATGTCAAGATTGATGATGAGGACAAGGCGATTTTTCTTCTTAATTCGCTCCCGGAGTCTATAATCATCTAACAACCACGCTTATACATGAGAAAGAAAAGGTGACCTACGATTTGGTATCATCGGTCGTCTTGGCTAATAAAAAGCGCTTGAAAAAAATAGAAGAATCCAACTCAAATGCGCTATTCACTAAGGAGAGAAGTGATGAGAAGAAGCGAAAAAATCGGGAAAGGTCGCGGTCGAAATCTCGAAGACCGACTAATAAGAGTAAAATAATGTCACAAATGCAAGAAACTTGGTGTGAACACCTCATTTTACGACCCCCGCAAGAATTCTAATTTTTAAAGAAATGAACACGCATGCATGCACGAGCATTCTTAGATACACACATACTTTGTACATGTGATACAGGTCAAAGAAGAAAGCCGAAAGGACCCCGGATGAGAAATTACAGAATTATCAAAAATTGCTAGAATCGAAAACCGTCAAAACTCCAGAAAGTTTGTGAAAGGAGAGTTACACATTTTGGATCATCCTCAAACTTTGAGAGTTGTTAGACATTACCATAAGGAGTAGCATACTCGAAAATCAGCTTAATCCGACGGTCGGATCTTTGAAAATTCAGAAAATCATGAGTTTATTTTGGGTGATCAAATGGAGGTCTTCTCGAAGTTAAAATGGTCTAAAGTTTAGTAATTAGATAGGTCTTATCATGGGGAAGAACATATTCAAAGTTCAGCTTTGTCAGACATGGGATGCTCAAGAATCAATTTGTCTATCGTGCAATTCTAGTCGAAATGTCCTTCATAGCAAATTAAAATAAATAGTAGCCTTCCCGAATTTTGATCGACCTCAAATTTGGACACAAGCTATAAAACATTTGGAGGAAAAACATATCCAAAATTAAGGAAAATCCAACGGTTGGAAGTTCAATTGTCGAGATTGTTGTACGCAAGTACGCTATGCGGGAACAAACTTTTTGTACCAAGCCAAGGAAACCGAGTCCTTCCTGAACTCCGATCGTCTCCAATGTTTTACAGAGTCTAGAAGACTTATATTGACAATACATATCCAAAAATCAGCATGATCCATCGGTTAGAACTTGACTTTTCGTACAAACAAGTGACCTTGTCTACAACAACTACCTTTCCTACGCGGAAACAAACTCTTCATACCAATCAGAGAAAAAAGGAACCTTCCTGAAATTTGATCGACCTAAAATTTTGACACGATCTAGAAGACGTCTATTCCCAGTACATATCCAAAAATCAAGATGATCCAACAGTGGGAAGGTTTCGCGATATGCTCCAAGAGTCCTAGTTGCAATCTCTTTTCTTGCCCTCCAAGTATTTTTCAACTATAAATAGACCCCTCTCCATTCATATTTTTCATCAACAATCAAGGGGATTTCATGGTACACACCAAGAGATCCTTATTCTCTCTCTCTCTAAGGAGGCTCAGGTATAATTTTCTCTCTCTTTTATTTATTCGTCGATTTTATAATTCATACTCTTGTTTGCATAATTTCTATCACTTAATAGCTTTTCAAAACCCTTTTTCAAATTGTTTTTCAAAACCAAAGGCGTATAATAAACCCTAATCCAATTTCAAAATAGTATTATTACTTTCTTATTTTTCCAAAAGCCCGGATTAGCGGTATTGTTATACGAAGGAATCGATAATCGCTATATATTTAATCCAACTCATAGATTGCGGTGTGTGTGTGATAAATACTCGATTATGAGAGCACTAGTGCCATCTCTACCGGTTTAATCAATAGACTATGGTATACGATCGGTCAAGTCACCTCATATCATATCGAGTATAAGATTCCACATTGAATCAGTTTTTGAAAAGCCCATTACTTTACAAAATCACTTGTTTCATTGCATCTATTATTATCAAACTCTATTTTTTCAAATCACACACACACACTTATTTTTAAAATCATAGGCGAACTAGGAAACACATCGTTTTCATCCCAACCCTAGAATCCCAATTTCTAAGGCAAGCACGAAAAGCTGTAAAGTAATAGCAATAGCATGCAAGAACTGAATTATAACACACGAATATCCTTCTCAAGAGACCGAAAGGGCGAATTAGGTGCCTAACACCTTCCCGATTCGTAACTTAATTCTCGAACCTTCGAATCAACTGGTTTCGCATATATTGTGTATAAGAGGATATTTAGTCCATAAATACGTCTCTTTTACAAAAATCTTTTTGTTTGTTTAGTAAAACAAACTGGCGACTCTTATTCTTTTCAAAATCTAATTTTTAAAGCAACATGGGAATCGCCGCCCACGAGGACCCTCGGGCGTCGAGAACGCGAGTTCTCACACTTAAACACGTGCGTTGGGAGTGTCCAAATAGAACTAATGGCAGAAGAGAGAATAAAGGTGCGGTGGAGAACGCGAACGCTGTAATGGCACAAAAAAGTGAAGACTTCGAGAATATGTTGGTTTTGACTCCACGGGTTAGCTCTTCAAGCGAGTGGATCTTGGATAGCGGGTGCTCGTATCACATGTGCCCAAACCAGAAATTGTTCCATACCTTTACCGAGGTTGACGAGGGTAAGGTTTTGATGGGTAATAACCATGCATGTAAAACGATGAGGATTGGTACGATTCGGCTAAAGATGCAAGACAGGGTGGTACGTACTCTTAGTGATATCCGGTATGTTCCTGATCTATAGAAGAATTTGATCTCTTTAAGGAATCTTGATTCCAATAGGTATCGTGTAATACTCGAGGGTGAAAACTTGAAAGTTCTCTCCGGGGCTATAGTTGTGATGCGAGAAAAAAATGATGGTAATCTCTATTTTCTTTAAGGATGCACAGTGACTAGGTTTGCTTCGATTATGACTGAAGAGACTGATACGATGAGGTTATGGCATTTGCAATTGGGTCATTCTTGGGAAAAGGCTATGACGGTATTGAGTAAGCAATGGCTACTTGAAGGTGCAAAAAGTTGCAAATTGGAGTTTTGTGAGCATTGTGTGCTTGGAAAACAGACAGACTCGGGTAAAATTTGGGACGGTGGTATATTGCATGAAAGGAGCACTTGATTATGTGCACACGGACGTCTGAGGGTCAAAATCATTACTTTGTGACTTTTGTTGATAATTACTCAAGGAGAACTTGGGTCTATTTCATGAAGCATAAGGACCAGGTTTTTGATGTATTATTAAAGTGAAAAGCGATGGTTGAGAACCAGATTGGTAGAAAGAGTGCTTAGGTCAGATAACAGCGGCGAGTACACTTGTGATCCTTTTAAGAATTTCTGCCAACGGGAAGGTATCGTTCGCCACTTCATGGTTAAGGGTACACCTCAACAAAACGGGATAGCAAAGAGGATGAATCGTACGCTCCTTAAAAAGGTGCGGTATATGTTTTCCAATGCCAATTTAGATACGCAGTTTTGGGCCACAGCCCTATCTTACGGTACATTCTTGATTAATCGTTTACCATACTCGGGAGTGATATAGAGGTGTGGACCGGATCTCATGCTAGTTACAATAATATCCTCGTTTTTTACTGTCCGGCTTATTATTATGTTCGTGATGAGAAAATTGATCCTAGGGCTCGTAAGACAATATTCTTAGGCTCTTGTGATGGGGTCAAAGGTTACAAATTATGGTTTCTTTAAAGAAATAATATTATAATTAGTAGGGATGTGACATTTGACGAGGCGTCTATGCTCAAGATGACCTCACCGACAAACGGTGGTTCTCCAATCCTAGTTGAAAATGAGAACAAGGCAAGCGAGATAGTGGTGAAAACGAAAGTGACTAATCTAGTTAATACTCGAGTTACAGATTCGGTGGAAGAGTCCAACAAGGAAAAGATGACTCTCGACGAGAATTCAGAGATTTTGACAGTGAAATCGGGTCAACAATAAACAATACCGTCTTTTTCTAGTGGAAGGAAGCCTAGGGTTCGGCATGCATCGGTTCGATATGGGTATGAAGGCATGGTGGCATACGCATTAGTAGGTTACAGGGATGAGCACTTCATATCGAGAAGTTATGGATTTTAACAAGAATGCGAAATGAAAAGCGGCTTTGGAAGATGAGATAGAGTCTCATCCAAAAAAATTGAACTTGGTAACTATGCGATTTGCCGAAAGAGAAGAAACCTGTTTACTTTAAAAGGCTCAAATCTAGCAATTTCATCTATTTACTCCTATACGTCGATATGCTCATAGCTTTCCGGAGCTTGGTGGAGATCAATGTATTGAAAGCTCAGTTAAGTAAGGAGTTTGAGATGAAAGATTTGGGTGGAGAGCGAAAAATTTTGGGGATGGAGATCGTGCGAGATAGGAAGATGGGATGATTATATCTTACACAAAGGCAATAACTTGAGAAAGTGGTTACTCAATTCGGGATAGAAAACTCAAAGCCATTGAGTGTCCCGTTAGCACCGCACTTCAAACTATCTGCAACGATGATTCCTAACTCCGAGGATGAGGTGGAGTACATAGCTCAAGTTCCTTATGCAAGTGTGGTTGGGAGTTTGATGTATGCCATGGTATGCACTCGACCGGATATTGCTCAAGCCATGAGCATTGTTAGTAGGTATATGGCGAACCCTGGAAAACTGCGCTGGCAAGCCGGTAAATGGGTTCTAGGATATCTACGGGGTACGATGGACAAAAGTTTAGTTTTTGAAAAATTCGGAATGTTAACTATTGAGGGTTTATGGATTCGAATTACGCCGGCGACTTAAACAAGCGGAGATCAACTACGGGCTATATGTTTACATTGGGTAGTGGTTCGTTGAGTTGGAGGTCAATGATTCAAAGTGTGGTAGCATTGTCTACCACGGAGGCGGAATATATTGCTATAACGGAGGCAGTCAAAGAAGCCGTATGGCTCCATGGTTTAGTTAGTGATCTTGGTTTAAACCCCGAAAAAGTGGTGGTGCACTGTGACAGTCAGAGTGCAATTCACTTGATGAAAAATCAAGTTCATCATGAAAGAACCAAGATATTGATGTCCGATATCACTTTATCCAAAAAATTATTAAAAATGGTGTTATAAATCTGGTTAAGATAGACACCAAAGATAATCAGGCAAATATGTGACAAAGGTTGTCCTGTTGGCCAAGTTTGAGCATTACTCAACGTTGGTCAATGTCCTTCGGTGTTGATGCCCCTCGGAGGGGCGGTGGTCCTAAAAGACTGGCAGGGGTGATAGGGTCTTATTTGATGAATTGATCATGGTGGAGTGCATTGTGGTCTTATGGAACATTGCCAAGGTGGAGAATTGAAGATTTGGCTCTGTATAAGAATCTTATTCCTATTAGGTTTTATTTTGTCCGATTCTTAATTGGCTTTGTATTCTCCAAATCTTAGTTGGATTTGTATTCTCCAATTTCTAGTAGGTTTTGGCTTTGTGCAATCCTAGACCCATAGGATTTATACTTTATAAATAGAACCATTGTCATAGGTTTTATTAATGAGTTGTGTTGTATTATTTGCTAGCTAGAATAGAGAGTATATTTGAGAGATAATATTGAGAGCTCTAATTGGTGGCTAAGGTTTGCTTTGCGCGTTGTACTCGAAATTGGTCTCATCAGTAATAGCTATCACCTGGTGAATTAGTGGTGGTTTTGCCGATACCACCTAATTGCTTGCGTGCTTGGTTAGTTGTTTTCTTCTTTAATCTCTTGTTTTTCGTATTGCTTGAATATCAGTGGTGCTTGTTTATTTAATTATTGTACGCATAATTGTCCAGTCTCCTAGGCTTGTGCTAAGGCTTATTCTAGCGGTATTTTAGCACAACACCCACGAAGGCTTTTTGTATTGTACTTGGAGGGTTTTAAACAAATTTTGGGAAAAATAGTAAAGGCAAAGTGAACTTATTATGTTTTCCTTAGTTTTTAGTGTATGTTTTAGAGATAATGGATTCTAGGGTCTCGTTCCGTAATGTTTTACGACTTTAAAGATGGACTCATATTTAATACAAATAAGCAATACTAATTTTATAATTTGATTTTACAATAAGGATACTTTTCATAATATTAATTTATTTTAAGGAAAATGATAAATGTTGTTGGACAAATATACCCTTAATACAAACCTCTTTTAAACTTTTTTCTGAACAATGTTCCCTCTCCAACGATCAAAATTTTCTCTCTCTAGAATTCTTTACACAACTAAAAGGTTCTCTACATGATTTCAATTTCTATACATGATTTCACTTTCAGTTTCAATATTTGTCTCAATTTATATCTTTATCCAGCTTGTTTTATGTGTTCATTGTTCATTTTCTCTACATGATCGCCTCATTCTTCATCAAGGTACAGTCCATTGATTTGTGTTCATTCATTTTATATTGTTTAGATGTTATTGTTCAAGCGTCCAATCGAATATCCGTTCAATGTTTTATGTTTATTTTATTATTTGTATTTAGGTTTTGCGTAGAAGTATAAGCTCAAAGGACATTTCTGCATATGGTTAAGGTTTTTCATGTGTTTTGAACTTTTTTTATGAAATTTCGTGTTCATAGATTCAAATTTATATGTAGATTTTGTTGAAAGCCTAGTTTAGACAAAAAAAATTATTAGGTTTTAAGTTGGAAAAATGGTGTTAATTCTATTTTTGCACGTTAACATGTGTATATTTGCTCTATTTTTCTTCAAATTAGTTATTATATGTGTTGATAAGTAGCACCTTCAAGATAATTATTATCTGTGTGGTCATGTGGTGCTAAAAACTGTTTTAGCAGCTTTAGTTTAGTTATTGTGTACACCTGTGGTGCTGAAACCTTTATAACACCATTCTAATGTTAGACAATTGGTGCTAAAACAATTTTAGCACCATATGGTTAATTATTCTATTATGGACAATTGGTGCTAAATCTGTTTTTACACCTTAAATTTAGTTGTTTTATGTTTGTTATTAGTGCTAAAACCTATTTGATACCATTCCAGTGTTGACCAATTGGTGCTAAGAATATTTTAGCACCATGTAATTAATTATTTTGTTCTAGAGAATTTGTGCTAAATCTGTTTAGCACATTAAATTTAGTTGTTTTTTATTAGGCTATTATTCCAGTGTTGGACAATTGGTGTTAATATTGTTTTAACATCATATAATTAGTTAAAATGTTCTAGACAATTGTTGTTAAATTGGTTTTAGCGCCATGATATATAACATTTGCATGTGTGCTAAACTGTATAGATTTCTTTTTAGATTACTTTTGATGATATATCTGTATATATGTTTATAATGCCATTATATAACAGTGCTAATAAAGATTTATACCGATCGTATAGAAGGCACGATGAAGACGGATAGTTCAAATAAAAAGGTTAATGCACAGAGTTCTTCTCATAAGAGGAAGACAAATGACAATGCAAGTAGCAAAAAGAAAAAGATAAGCTAAATGTGTGAAGAAAAGTAAAAAGAAAACAGGTAAAGTTCATAAACTTGTTGTAAAAGTATCATCTAGACTAAGTGTGTTTAGGTGTAATTGTTGACAAAATCAGTAAATTGAAAAATCCTGGTGATATTAATAATTATCACATGGGAGTAATGCTGAGAACACCATTTGGTGCGATATTCAAGGTAATGTATGAAGATAAAATTTTGTCGAATCACATTAAAATGATTGGGAAAGCAAGAAAGAAAATCATTTCAGCGTACTTAGAGAAGCATGATGCTTTTTTGATTGGTAGGAAAGTAGTAAAGTTTACCCACAATGACATTGCTGTTACATTTGGATTGCCCAAACGAGGAAAAAAGATTAGCGTCTAATCAGGGGAGTCAGTGAATGAGTCGAGATTTATGCAAAGGCGATTCAAAGATGAGTCGTCCTTAAAAGTTATAAGTATACGTGATGCGATACTATGAACACCTCATTTTGCGACCCTCGTAAGAATCCTGATTTCTAAAGAAATGAACGCGCATGCATGCATGAGCATTCCTAGATGCAAACATACTATGTACATGTGATACAGGTCAAAGAAGGAAGCCGACAAGACATCCGAATGATAAGTTACAAGAATTACCAGAAACTGCCGAAACCGAAAACCATCAAAACTCCTGGAAACTTGTGAAAGGAGAGTTACCCATTTCTCATCATCCTCAAACTTTTAGGTTTGTTATACATTACCATAAGGAGTAGCATACTCAAAAATCAGCTCGATCCGACGGTCGGATCTTTGAAAATTCTGAAAATCGGGGAGTTCATTTCGGGTAATCAAAAGGAAACCTTCCTGAAGTCCAAATGATCTCAAGTTTGATCAGTAGATAGGTCTTATTGTGGGGAAGATCATATCCAAATTTTAGCTTTGTCGGACATAGGATCATCAAGAATCAATTCATTTATCGTGAAATTTTAGTCGAAATATCCTTCGTAAAAATTAGAGTAAACGGAGGTCTTCTCGATCTCAGATCGATCTCAAATTTGGATACAAGCTAGACGATATTTGGAGGGAAAACATATCCAATATTCAAAAAAATCCAATGGCTAGAACTTCAGTTGTCATACAACAAGTAACCTTGTCTACAACAAATACCTTTCCTACATGAAAACAAACTCTTAGTACCAATCTGAGGAAACGGAGTCCTTCCCGAACTTTGATTGGCCTCAAATTTTTACACAATCTAGAAGACTTTTATTTACAATACATATCCAAAAATCAGCATGATCCAACAATAAAAAGGCTTTGCGATAAACTCTTAGAGTACTAGTTACAATTTATTTTCTTGCTCTCCAAGTAATTTACAGCTATATATAAACCCCTCCATTCATATTTTTTATCAACAATCAAAGGGATTTCATGGTACACACCAAAAGACCCTTGTTCTCTCCTTCTAAGAGGGCTCGGGTATAATTTTCTCTCTCTTCTTTTACTTATTCGTTAGTCTTATAATTCATATTCTTGTCTGTATAATTTCTATCACTTAATAGCTTTTCAAAACCCTTTTTCAAATTATTTTCAAAACAAAAGACGTATAACAAACCCTAATCCAATTCCAAAATGGTATTATTACTTTCTTACTTTTCCAAAAGCCTGGATTAGTGGCATTCTTATACGAAGGAATCGATAATCGCTATATATCCAATCTAACTCATAGTTTGCAGTGCATATGTGATGAATACTCGATTATGATAGTACCATCACCATCTATATCTGTTTAATCAATAAACTATGATATACGATCGATCAAGTCACCTCATATTACATCAAATATAAGATTCTACATCGAATCAGTTTCCCAAAAGTCCAAATATTTACAAAATCACTTGTTTCATTGTATTTACTATTATCTAACTCTCTTTTTCAAATCACACATACACTTATTTTCAAAATCTTGGGCGAATTAGGAAACACATAATTTTCATCCCATCTCTAAAATCCTAGTTTCTAAAGCAAGTACGGAAAGCTGTAAAATAATATAAATAGCATGTAAGAACTGAATTATAACACACGCATATCCTACTTAAGAGACCGAATGGGCGAATTGGGTGCCTAACACATTCCCAATTCGTAACTTAATCCCCGAGTCTTTAAATCAACTGGTTTCATATACATTGTGTATAAGAGGATATTTAGTCCATAAATTCATATTTTTTACACAATTTTTTGTATGTTTGTTTACTAAAACAAACTGGCGACTCTTATTCTTTTCAAAACTGATTTTCAAAGCAACACGGATTCGCCAGCCACGAGGACTCAGGCGTCTAGAGCGCGGGTTTTCATAGGTACAGTTGATTGTGTTATAAGATAGCAGTGAGGAAGATTTTGCACGTTGCTTTATTATTTATATGTTAATAATGATCTTTTTTGCTAACTCGAATAGGGGCATTTGTTTAACTTATGTATTGTACATAGAAGATTTAGATAAGGTAGCGGAGGTTCAATGGGCTAATATAATACATGACCATCTGATAAAAATTTTCAAGAAACATTATAGAGATATCATCTAGACCCCCTGTTATATTGTGTAATTGCTTGTAAATTCATCTTGCTTATTTTATTATATTCATTCTTTAACTTTTATTATTATTATTATTTATTAAATTTATCAATTCAATTTCATAATTAGCAGTTCTTTATTAGTGCTAATGCAATTAGTTATAATGTTTTGGACAATTAATGCTAAATCTGGTTTAGCACCTTGAATTTAGTTATTTGTTTTGCTATTGGTGCTAAAATGGTTTTGGAGTTAAATATATTTTAGCACCTTGAATTTATTTGTTTTATGTTTTACTATTGGTGCTAAAAAGGTTTTAGCACCATTTGAGTGTTGGACAATTAGTGCTAAAACAATTTTAGCACCTTAAATATTTTAATACTAATTGCGGTTTGCATTCTTGTTATTAAACTTGCCATTTTTTATAATTTCAGTATTGGTTGTGTGAACACTACAGAGGTGTTTAATCATATGATAATCAAAGGGATAATACACCTCGATTTGTTAGATGGAATATAAATGATTTGAGGCGGTTGTTGTTCAATTTGGAGCTCGGTGATTTGGATCCATCGAAAGTATTGAAAATAACATTTTTATATGTTATTATGATTAAATTATCATTTTTTAACATTATTTTTCTTTAATTATACAGATATCTAAAGAAATTTCAAACATTACTTCGGATGATGAAGTATTGTTGAGTGCACAGTAATCGGATAAGCCAAGGCCGATTGTGAATGCTATCAAGTGGCACAAATGAGATAATAGACGGAAAGAAGTTGTAGCTAAAAATTCAAAGTCACAATCGTTGAAAGAAAGTGGCAAAGAAGTTGACAATAAAGATCCTAAAATTGAAGTATTGAAGAATAAGGTCTCCGAACTCGATTTGATGCTTGAACTGAAGAGAAGCAAAGAATTTATAGAGCCCGAGTTCGTTCTATGCGAGAAACCTAAGGAAGATGACCCTGATACGTACGTCGACCTTGTGTGCTCTGAAATTAGAGGAGATTTATAATTCAAAACACCTACAAAAGAAGGAAATATAATGGAAGATGATAAGGGTGAAAAGAAAAAAATGAGATCAATTATAATTAGGGTGAAAGAAAAATCTCGAAAAAAGGAAATAGATAGTAATTATAAGTATTACCATTTGAAAAGGAAGTCAAAAAAAGTGGAGAAGAAAGAAAATAAAAAGAAGGTAGACGAAGATGGTGAATAGTTGGTGAAAGGAAAATGAAAGGTTTTCTAAACAAAAATTAGTTGAAGGGAAGAAGGAAGAAAAAGAGGATAAAAAAGATGTTGAAAAAGAAATTATTGTAGTAGAAGAACAGCAAATTGAGAAAAGGAGGAGGCAAATTGTAATACCCCAAATCTTAATTTATAAAATTAGTAATGTAGTAGCATTAATTAAGTGAAAGTTTAGTGTGAACTAAAATATAAAGTTACAAAAGTTTAAGGTTGAAATCGTAAGTTCATTAAACTAGAGGATAATTATTGTAATTTTTCCAAGTTAATGGAAAAGTCTAGATAACTTCATTTAGTTAATTCTTTCTTCATCTTCTCCATTTGGAGCGTACAGAATAGAGAAAAATTGAGAAAAAAAAAAGAAGAAAGAAGCTTCCTCTCTCTATGATTCATCTACAAAAATTCGCTACGCATCGAGGGCTACGCGTAGTTGTTTCACGCATTGAGAGCTACGCGTAGGTATAATAATTTTAGAATTGTGCTAATCGAGATTCGGATTATCATCTCAAACTCCATTCCTTGTGGCTAAATAATTTGAGGTAGGCGTTTCTAAGCTTTTTAATCTTAACGTTTGAAGGAAAAAATCTGGATTTTATGCTAAAAATAAATTTTCTGGAATTAAATAAATTGTATTTTGATGGAGAAACCTTCATCTTCTTCATCCAGATGGAGGTTTCTTCTTTTTATTAAGACTGCAAAATTATGACCTTGTGTGCTAGAACTGAGCAACAAGCCATGGCAGTTGACGGAGAAACCTTCATCTTCTTCTTCTTTTTCTTAATTTTCTTAGTTGTCTCACTGTGGTTCTTATGAACAGAACTGGAGTCATGTAACAAACCCACTTCCACATATGGTTGAAAGTGAGAGATTTGCGAATTCAAAGAGGAGATATTGTCTGAAAAGTCCAATTGGGCAATCACTTCTTCATCTATTTTCTTTTCTTTGGCAACAAAAAATTCGCTGCTTTAGGCAATAAATTTCGAACCATTATTGGACTTTGAAGCACCACAAAACTGACTATTTCGTGGATTTTGTTGGGCATTGGATAGGTTTTTTGATGAGTCATTCAAATATAACTTTGAAAGATTCTTCCAATGAGAAACATTATGACCAAGAACACCACAATGGGAGCAAAACAGCAAAAAATAAAAATAAAAATACTTGAGAATGGTGATCCTTTCAAAAAACAATTAAAATTTTGATGAATTTTTTTAGAATTGTTTGTAGGCTCATTTATTTCACATAATTTCATAAAAATAATTTTTTCTGAAGTACAAAATAAATTTGAAAGGTTTATAGTATGTTGTTTGCATAATTATCCTCTCACAAATCATTCTAGTGAAAGAAAATACTATTCGTATTATAAATTACAGTACCAAATGTCGTGCTAGCTAATTAATTATATGATCATGAATACTTTATATGATTATATATTAAAAATTTAATAAATATGAAATAGATCTATTGTGATTGTCAACATAGAAGAATATGTATACTTGATTCTTAAATCTTTATTATTTTTATTATTATTATTATTATTATTAGTAGTAGTAGTAGTAGTAGTAGTAGTAGTAGTAGTAGTAGTTGTTGTTGTTGTTGTAGTATGCTGCATATGTGAAAGAAAGGGGTGGAAATATTAATAACATAGTTAATTGAAAATATTTTTTAATAAAACCCTTTAAAATTCTTTAAGGGTGTGTTTGGAATGTTAATTTGAGAGAAGATTTTAACATGAAATTTGGATTTGGAATCTCAAATCTAAATTTTTTTTGGTGTGAAATTAGGATTTGAGATTTATAAATATATTCAAATAATGAGATTTAATACTTATCTTAAAGTTATAACTTTCAAATTTTAGAAATAAGGTTGTTCCTTAGAGATCCCAAACTTACGAATTTGAAAAAAATATTAATTAATTTTTAGAGGCAATTGGGCATAATGGCCCATTCCAATAACAACATAATTACAAAGGCCCGTTGTAACTTAGCATTGTAAATTAAGGACAACATAGGAAAAAGACATTATATCCCTTCCTTATTTAACTAATAACATAATAAACATAAATATAATATCTCACGTCTCCAAAAAAAGGTTCCACCAATCCCAATTAAAACGATTTTGTAACGGTTGATCATCAGCACCAATTATCTATAACATACTAATTATTTATAAGATGTTAAAACATATTTAGCATCATTTTTATCCAAAGTAACTAATCACATGGTGCTAAAACAGTTTTAGCACCAATTGTCCAACACTAGAATGGTGCTAAAAATGTTTTAGCACCATAGTTGAACAAATAACTAAACTGAAGGTGCTAAATAGTTTTAGCACCCCATCCAATTCTACATATCAAGGTGCTAAAACATATTTATCACAATTTTTGTCCAAAGTAACTAATTACATGGTGTTAAAACTGTTTTAGCACCAATTGTCCAATACTAGAATGGTGTTAAAAAGATTTTAGTATCACATGTGAACAAATATAACTAAACTGAATATGCTAAACAATTTTAGCACCCCCATCCAATTCTACACATCAAGGTACTAAAACAAATTTAGTACCATTTTTATCAAAAGTAACTAATCATATGGTGTTAAAACAATTTTAGCGCCAATTGTCCAACACTAGAATGGTGTTAAAAATGTTTTAGCACCACAAGTCAACAAGTATAACTAAACTGAAAGTGCTAAACAGTTTTAACATCCCATCCAATTCTACACATCAAGGTGCTAAAACAGATTTAACACCATTTTTGTCCAAAGTAACTAATCACATGGTGTTAAAACAGTTTTAGCACCAATTGTCCAACACTAGAATGGTGTTAAAAAGGTTTTAGCACCATATGTGAATAAATATAACTAAACTGAAGGTGCTAAACAGTTTTAGTACCCTATCCAATTCTACACATCAAGGTGCTAAAACAGATTTAGCAACCTATCCAATTTTACACATCAAGGTGCTAAAACATATTTAGCACCCTATCCAATTCTACACATCAAGGTGCTAAAACAAATTTAGCACCATTTTTGTCCAAAGTAACTAATCACATGGTGCTAAAACAATTTTAGCACCAATTGTTCAACACTAGAATGTTGCTAAAAAGATTTTAGCACCATAGGTGAACACATATAACTATACTGAAGGTGCTAAACAATTTTAACATCCTATCCAATTTTACATATCAAGGTGCTAAAACATATTTAGCATAATTTTTGTCCAAAGTAACTAATTACATGATGCTAAAACAGTTTTAGCACCAATTGTCCAACACTAGAATGGTGCTAAAAAGGTTTTAGCACCACATGTAAACACATATAACTAAACTGAATGTGCTAAAATAGTTTTAGCACCAATTTTTCAACGTTAGAATGGTGCTAAAAAGGTTTTAGCACCACAAGTGAACACATATAACTAAACTAAGGTGCTAAACAGTTTTAGCACCCTATCAAATTCTACAAATCAAGGTGCTAAAACAATTTTAGCACCAATTGTCCAACACTAGAATTTTGAGCATCGCAGATGAACACATATAACTAAACTGAATGTGCTAAACAATTTTAACACCCCATCAAATTCTACACGTCAATGTGCTAAAACATATTTATCATCATTTTTGTCCAAAGTAACTATTAGCACCAATTGTTCAATACTAGAATGATGCCATATCTTTGATTTAGGGTTCGTCAAAAAAAAGAAGAAGAGTTGCAATCATATTTTTTTTCAAATCTCGCTGGGCTATCGAAATTGGTCAATTTCGACAGTAAAACGACCTCTAATCGTCTTAATTTTTAGCGTGTTTATAATAACTTTGTCTTCGAAACAACATATCCAAAAATTAGCCCAATCCAATGATTCGATCAAAAGTTATATCTGTTTTACGAATAATCTGTTTTAGCACCAATGGTGCTAAATCTGTTTAGCACCACTATGTTTTAGCATCAATACAGTACACTATTACGGGCTCCGGTTCATGACATTTAGCTCAATAATAACTAAGTTTATCATCATCAACCTGCTCTCTCTCCCTTCCCAAACACAATCTTCACTTTTCATCATTATCATCATATATTTTACCAAATGTACCAATTAATATAATTAAATTACCAAACCAAAGGCAAAGCCAAATTAGCAAATCACACTTGACAATCTCCTTCTCTCGCAAGCGCACCATCCTGGACTTTTTCGGTGGAGACGACGGCGGCAATATCAATGGCTATAAGAACAATGACGAGTTACAGCCAAGGCAGTTTTGAATTCACCATTGTCGTTATTATTAAATACATATGTAGAATCAGATTCGGAAAGTTGGCCGTCTTTTATAGCCTTTGTTGAAGACATAGCAAAGCCACCTGAAGAACTCTTCCATAACTTCCATTTTGTACTCTTACCCCCAACTTTCTCCGTCCAGAAATTATTATTATTAATTACAAATCATCAGTTGACATAAGAGAAAGAATTTGATGATTTGATCCAGTTTCCTGATGATCCACCCATTTGAATTTGAAGAAGAATGAAGAAGCTCTATATTTTTCTATATAATTTTAGTATTATACAAAAAGCAATTAGAATACAATTCAATCCAATCCAAAGCAAAGAGAGAGAGAGGAGGGGTTAAGAGATAGAGAAAGAGACGGGGGTATTTTTGTCCATTAACATGTATTATTTTCCTTAAAATAAATTAATATTATGAAAAGTGTTCTTATTGTAAAACCAAATTATAAAATTAGTACTACTTTCCATTGTTAAACATGAGTCCGTTCTTAAAGTTATAAAACATTACGAAATAAGGCCTTATAACCCATTATCTCTAATTTTTAAAAAAATTATTATTTTCTATTATTATAAATATACTTATAATATTAATTATAATAATAATACAAAGGATGACAAAGGGTCGTGTTGTCCAAACCCAAACCCAGCAAGCTTATAAACACATCCTAACTCGTTGCAGGTTTTATTTTTTTAAATCTAAATCCGTCACGAAAAGTGTACGCATAAACCCACTCCCGCCTCATAGTAATTATGCTATATTATAAGGAATAAAATACTATAATAAGGGTGGATCGAGTTAAATGGGTTAATTTTGTGTAAGCATGAGTTCCGCTACGGTGTCAAAAAATAAAAATAGCTTACTAATCAACTAAATATAAATTTTAGCGGAATAATATTTGGATTTAGAAATCAATTTCCTTGTATTTGTTAGGTAAATACAAAATTTTAAACTCTTGTATTTCAAATATGTAATTTTTGAATCTTAGATTTTTGAATTTTAAAGCTAAATTCAATTATATAATTCAAACGCACCTTAAAAGAAAATAAAAAATAAATTAAAACGGAAGTAGATTTCGATTAGGAATCTAAATTAAAATGTAATCTAAATTAGTACATTTATAAATTAATTTTAATTAGCAGATATACTTCTCAATTTTGAAAATGGTACAAAATTTGTTTGTCAAACACAACACATTGATTATTAAACCAAATAATTAATTATTTAATACAAAATAAGACATATTTTAAGTGTTATTTAGGAAGTCATGCGCATACTTTCGTATTTGATCAAATTATTAAAAGTTGAGTTTGTTTGAAATATTTTAAATTAAGAAAATACGTTTTTTAATATTATTTTATGTTATTGTGTTACAATTATTATTTAGTTGATCAGTGATTAATAAAACTAGTAGTACAGGCTATATGAGATGCTTCAAATTAATTTTTGGGTTTTTATTGTGATATGATTTGTCACAAATGATAATAAAATTATTAAATTGAAAGTGTCATTGAAATAGTTGAGTTGTATGTAATTTATAAACCTATTATATAGAGATGAAAATTCAAAGTCAAATATATTTTGAAAGTGTTATTTTTTATAAACTTATGTTATTAATTAACTATAAAACTGAAATGACGAAAACACCCATAAACACTTATCCTAATTTAGAATTCAGTTATCCTAAGTCTATGCGGCAAATAAAATCTTTAAGAAATCTTGTTTGATTGAGATTTTAAAACATGTTTTGAAAAGTGAATTTAATTTTTGTTGAAGTTTTTTTCAACTAATTCAAAAAAACTCATATAAAAAATTGAAAAAATAGTCATAATGGATCTTGTTTCATAGATCTCGATGATTAGGTTTGAAATATATATTTTTTTATGTAATTCCGATGTTTGAATTGAAAATTATGGTATTTTAAAAAAATTATAAGAGAGAAAATAAAGTGATTTGGGAAGTGTGAAGTAAAGTTGACTTTTTGGTAAAAATTTTAATAACTTGATTTTAAAATCTCAATCAAACACCACCTAAATTTTAATTAAAAAAATAAAGATAGAATATGTAACCTTAACCTGCTATAACAAGTTAAATGATTTGACATCTCACCACATTAATTATTGTCAGTACCCATCAATTAGTAAAAAGAGTAGATAACATTGAAAACTCATCCATATATATATATATATATAATAAGGATGCAGATTTAGTTCCATAAATTTACTATTTATTACACACATTTTAGATTCTATGATGTAGTTTATCTCCAAAAAGTAATCTCCACCTTAGATTCATTTTGTTCTACTCACTTTGTACCTTTAGATTAGAGAGTACATATCACTAATATATTCTACACTCTATTAAAACAAACCCAATTTCTCTCTCTCTCTCTCTCTCTTTTTCCTTTAAACTTTAAAATTTAATAATTTTTAATCAAAATATATATTTTTAATAAAAAATATATACTTGAAATCTACTCATTAATACCTTTAAAATAAGATCTTTTATGGTTATAAAATTTGTATAAAAATTAAATTTATTTTTTTACCTATATAACTTAACATTTTGGTGATTTCAAATTTATGTTATTTAATATTATGATTCAAGTAGGGGTGTGCACGGTTCGGTTAACCGAACCGTGCTGATTAACCGGCAACCGAACCGACCAAGTCGGTTTTTCAAAATTAGCAACCGAAGCAGAACCGAAAAAGGAAGAAACCGGTCGGTTTCGGGCAAGGTCGGTTGTGTCGGTTTCGGTTCGGTTTCGGTTTTAGCGTAAGAGGATTTTTTATGAAGAATTTTATTTTCAAAACCCATTTAACTTGTTATGAAAATCTTACTTTCATAAATCACAACATAATATGTAATAGAGATGAAGATTTTTAATTTCAAAACCCATTTAACTCAAGAAAAAAAATAGGACATAAAAAAAGGGGTGGTATGTAAATAAAAACCTAAGGTCTTTTCATGTAATTTATATATCTCGGTTCGGTTCGGTTTTGGGACGGTATTCTTGACCGAGAACCGCCAACCGAACCGATGGCAGTCGGTTCTTTAAGCAACAAACCGAAAATGAACCGCAAGTTAACAAAACCTTCGGTTTCGGTCCGGTTCGGGTCGGTTCGGGCCGGTTTTTCGGTTTTTCGGTTATTTTGCACACCCCTAGATTCAAGTAGAAACTTCTTAAAAAAAATCTCACTTATTCTAGAGGTTTTTTATTTTTTAAAAAATTATTTTATAGTTTCACTTTTATTTATTTATTTATAATTTTTAAATTAAAATTTCTTTTTTCTTTTGAAGCGTAATCAATATAGCTTACAATAACATCTATCCATAATCTAACTTTACATTTTGCTTTCTACCATTGACTTGAGTGTTAAAGAAAAAACTGAAACCTCTCTTACTTTTTTTTTTTTTTTTACATTTTGTCTTATTGTTAAATTAATTATGCCTTTGTCAAATATAATTTTGTTGACAATAATATCACCCTTAAATTATATAGCTTTAAATTTTGTTTGCGAAAAACACTATGAAGTAGTTTTGAAATTAATTTTTTTTAATGTTTCAACGTGGTTTAGCATAAGGTCTCATATAATTTTTAAATTTCCGCACTTTAAGTTTTCGTCTTCCATTGAAAATATAGTGAAAAAATTTATATGAAAGACAATTATTTTCCATGTAAGTTTTCACATGCATTCTAAATTTGTATATATCAATGATGAATTTCGATCAAATAAAAAAAAATCAAATTCTCTTATTAGTTGCCCTTCTTTCAAAAAAATACGTATATAATAACCAATATGTTACTTAATATTTCCATAATGTCTCATATAAATATTTTTTTGCTTAATTCACCTTGCCGAATCTAATTTTTATGGTACAATTTAGTTTACCCTATTTTTTTTCATGCAATTTTAAATAGTTTTTGTTATCCTAAAAAATTATAATGAAAAATAATTTTAGATATGAATATTAACATCGTTATTGTATATTTGATTATAGACTAAACTTAATTATCATTATTGTGTTGTACAGAATAAAAATATTACTCTACCAAAACAACATATAATAGCATTGTCTATGGTTGAAAGTATTTAAAAAATGTTAACTTTACTATGAATGAAAAGAATAGTACGCTACATAAGAATTTGTGTCTTATTCAATACATGTAAAGATTTTATTCTTTTGATTTATAACTACTTAATATGTAATCTAAGGGTAAAAACTAACATAACTCAATCATCTATAATAATTTTTTTATTGTGCACGATTTTTGTTATACCGTGCCAGATGGCACGGGCATAACCTAATACATTAATTTTTATTATAAAAAATGTTTAGGTTTTAATTGGTCTGAATTTATTACTGACATCACCAAATACAGAATGTACTCAATAAATTTACATGTAGAATGGTAAAAAACAAATTTGAAAAACAATTTTTTTTTCCGGAATGTGATTTTAAAAGTACATGAAATAATAAGCTAAAATAAATTGCACTAAGAAAAATTAATTCGATTTAATATCTGTTGACCTTAAAGTCAATTAATCTTATTTTGATAGTTACAATAAGTTAATATAGTGTTATTTAACTCGATTGTTCCAATGATGATAGTCATTAGCCGATATCTTTTCCAACCAAGTGTGACGTCAAACCGATATAGTCAAACTCTCACACAAAGCTCCACAAATGCTTTCACTCACAAGAAATGAACTCAAATGATCTCCATGTGCCTCACAAAGAATCAATACCAAGAAAGAATCAAGATCATCAATCAAATGAAGATACACACAAGACAATCAAGCATCACGAAGACTCGAATTATCATTAAATTGAGTGAGTGCTTAGATTTTATGTAAAGTTACTTTATTGATCAAATCCCTATAACTCAAACATATTCATGCATTTTTTAAAGATTGATTCAAACTAGCTTGAAATTGAATTTATTTGAAAAACATCATTTTACAAAAACCGAGTTTCAAAATAAATTCATATTAATTTTAAATGATCATATTTTAAGTTCTAATAAAAATAGGTATCTTAGAAACATATATTTGAAGTTCAAAAATTATTAGAATTTTATTTGGAACTAAATTATTAAATTGCAAAAATATTTTTATTTTACGTTTAAAATTCGCTCAATTTTTGCCCAGTTTTTGATTTAACGGTAAGATGGAGGCCTTCTCGGACTCCGATCATTTTGAAATTTTTACAGTAGTTAGACAACATCTCCTGACACTTTTGACTAAAATTTGAGCATGATCCAACGGTCAAATTGGGAGAAATTAACAAAACAAATTTGAATTGTTTTGTCAAAACTAGCTGTTGGAAAGTTTGAAAATGTATACCTTGGAGCCAAAACCTTTCTTAATCATCCCCAATGGCCATATGATTTTGCAAGCTATAAATATGAGTTCTATGACTCATTTTTAATAACTTGAATGATCATACAAAACCATTTTTCATATATTCTTATTATTCAAGTATTCTAGCTAAAGCATTGATCAATCTCTTCATTCTTTGAGCTTATATTCATTGATCAATATTGATATCTCTTAGTGTGAGCTTCATTTGTATTTTGTTATACACAAGAGAGATATTGAACATTGGTGTTAGCCATCAAAACTTATTCAAATCATATTTGTGAGAGGTGTATCTCATAGAATAGCAAGAGGGATTTCTTGTGAGAGTATTGAGGGTGTTTCAATACTTGTAAGAGTGTGTGAGAAGAATACACTTGTAGAGGTTTGATCTTCACTTGGAAGGAGATCGGTTATAATGGAAATCCTTGGGGAACTAACCGAGCGCAGAGTAGGGGAACAAGCCGAACCGTGTGGACAAAAAATCTTCGACTTCGATCGGTTCAATCTTTCTATCTCTTGCTCTATTATATTGTGCTATTTATTCATTGTGTTTGGAATTAACTTTGTTCTTGATTGCTTGATAAATATAGACATCAAATATTTTTAAATCATTTTTAAAAATCCGATTAAGTTTTAAAAACCCTATTCACCTCCCCTCTAGGGTATTTTTCGACCTACAATATCTTTCTAACAAAAATTAATAAAGATATATAGACTTAAGTGTAACAAAATTAATAAGAGGGTCGGCATCTCGCCCAACTAGCCAAAGTTTGAACCTTGGGAACCTAATTCCCTTTGTCCTTTCTTCCAAAGCTAATGTGGTTAAGTATGTTTGATTGTGTGAGATGACGTGTCACTATATGGATGAATCTCTTTCCAAAGATGTAAATTGTGCAAAAACATGACAATTCATGGTGGAGATGCCATGCTCAAATTTGACAAAGATGGGGATGGGGAATGTTTTAGTTATTTGGGGTTAAAAGGTACAGAGTTAGAACTCCATTTAAAAAAAAGAGTAAACAGCCCAATTGGCCACTAAACTATCAGTTTTGTACCACTTTGCCCACTAATCTTTAAAACGAACCATTTAAGCCATCAAACTTATCAGTGAGTACCATCTAGCCCATTCCGTCCAAATGAAGCGTTAAAAGTGACGGAATGAAGCCATGTGCCTAGCACATGACTTCATTTAAGGGTAAAATGGTCATTTTCTTAACTTCACCTTCTTCTTCTTTATCTTCCTCTTCTTTAAACTCAAACTCAAACTCAAACCCAAAGTACCAACCCTCATCCTCACCCCTGCCTCCTCCATCGACACCCCCTCCGCCTCCGTCATAGCCTGCGCCGCTGCCAACAACACCCATTTGCTTATCATGTTCGATTTCTATATTCACCATCCTCTCTCTCCACTCCAATTCTTCCTCCTTTCTCTTCTCCTCCATCTTCAACCTTCGCATCATCTCCTAGTCGAATTCCTTCTCTAATCTCATTCGATTATCGAATTCCATCCTTGCCCACACCATTTCGTATATTCTCCTTATGTAATTCCGTTTCCCTCCTCTTTTATTCTCTCTGCAAAACAATCGCTTCTCTCTTCGATTTGTATATTTTTTGCTTCACACCCAAATACTGGTGCCTCATGTTTTGGACCTTGATTGATAAATCTCTCCAGGACCATTTGAAGGGGAAATTGATTGGGTCTTGGAAGTGGTGAATTGAATTAACGTGATCGGCGATGGGTTTGAATTTCTCGAGTTTTGAGCTTGGCTAGGGTTCCGGAATTAACGAGGTTGGCATATTTGGTGAGGAGGGTTTGTTCTTCGAGCTTGGACCATTTCTTGCGCTTCATTGCTCGACTGTGGTGTTTAATTTCTAGGGTTAGGGTTTTGGTTGAGAAATAGAGGATTGTGAAGAAGGTGAAGTTGAGAAAATGACCATTTTGCCCTTAAATGAAGTCATGTGCTAGGCACATGGCTTCATTCCGTCACTTTTAACGCTTCATTTAGACGGAATGGGCTAGTTGGTACTCACTGATAAGTTTGATGGCTTAAATGGTTCATTTTAAAGATTAGTGGGCAAAGTGGTACAAAACTGATAGTTTAGTAGCCAATTGGGTTGTTTACTCTAAAAAAAAATATCTTGTAGACAAATTATAAGAGCATCCCCATCGAGTAGGGTAAATTGATAAATTTACACTACCTTCCTTCATAGTGAACAAAAATGTAGGGTAGAATTTAAGCAGGTAGGATAGAGAACGAGTAAATTTACTATATCACTAAATTTTAGTCATACGAATGTGTGTCACTCGTATCATTCATACGAATTCAGCTCACTCGTACCAAAATAAAAAAAGAAGTTATACAAATATGGGTCACTCGTATGACTCATATGAATGAACCACATTCGTATGAAGCCATATCTTTTCCAAGCTCATACGAGTGAGCTTCATTTGTATGACCATTTTTTATTTTTATTTTTCGCACAAAAATTATACAAATGAGGTTCATTCGAATAACTATATTTCTTACCCTACCCACTGTATTCTGCTTTAAAATTTAACTATTAAAATGCTAAACTTGGCCTAAATTTTAAGAGCTTCGCTATAGATGCTCTAACATAACTTTATAAAATTTCAGCTTAATCATTGATTAGGTAGATTTATTAATATATCCTAATTAAAAATAATTCCCTTATTAGTAAGAAAAAAAATATATTTAGATTAAATTTGAGTACTCTCCTTGAATATTTGATAAAAAAAACATTAAAAAATATTTAATGTCAAAATTGTTATATGTAATTCTTTTAAGAAGATATTTTATTTTTTATACATATTTTATTAGTGGCAATGGATCTTATTTTATAAATAGTGGTAATGGATCTTATTTTATAAATCTTAATGAGTAGGTTTAATATATTTATTTATTTGTTTATTAAAATTTAAAATTTAAGATTTGGATTAAATGTTTTATATTTTCAAAGTTTTATACAAATGTGTGGAAAAAGAAAGATAATGTGGTTTAGTGTGTGTGTGTGTGTGTATGATTGTGTGTGGTAGTGTATATCATTTTATGTGTATATCTATTGAAGGGTAGAGTTTATGTGGAACTAAAAGAATACACATTTTATGTGTGTATATCTATTGAAGGTGGAGATAGTAGGGAACTAAAATAATATAATGGTATGGATTGATTCTTAGAAATAAATGATTTAAGGGGAATTTTTATAAATAATTTGTCGTTACTTAATTCCGCACTTAAATATAATAAACCATGCTTTTGTATAAAACAATTAAATTAGTATAGTGAATAAGTAAGAGTCAATCCAAATCCAAGTTAACACCTTAAAAGTAGGAGTGTTTGTCGAAATCCAATATTTTAGGAACCAAATTAAAACAGTTTTTAAATGTTAATTTTGAAATTATCTAAACTAAGAAATTAAAATAATTAAATTATAATCCTCTATTGTCAAGTAAAATTTAAATAGCCGACTTTCTTTGGTCCTACAAATAATAGTAGAGACTCAGTTAGAGAGCATACTATTATTTATATCTAAGTGTATACCATCATTTAATTTAGTCCAATTATTCTACAATTTATTCTTTCCGATATGGAGGTGAGCACTAAAACCCACACAAAAAATAAATCACATCATTTAAAATTATCAGTCAGTGAGATTTGTACAATGATTCTGCAATCTATTCTTTCCGATATGGAGGTGGCACTATAACACACACGAAGAATAAATTACATCATCTACAAACCAATGATGGAGACCGTGGGATTTTTATGTGAAAAAATCTCTCACCTACTAAGTATTTAAAACATTATTTTATGAGGGTTAAGAAAATTTTATATTAAATTCTAGTCAACTAAAATATAAGGGTATGAAATATAAAAGACATGTAGAATAAAATTATTTTGCTGCTTTTTTTTAAAAAAAAAAAACTTATATTTTTCAATTACGCAAAATTTATATTTATATACCCTTTTTTAATTTGACAAGAACTAAACATAAAATAAAAGGTGATCTAGGTATGATCATGTATCCATGTTGTCCAAAATTATAAAGAAACCTAATAATTAAAACATATATGACCAACACATAATCACACAAAGCATTAAACCATTCAATAATAAGAACAATTAAATTCCTGTTATTATGGTCCAAGCTTCATCATCC
Organism: Lonicera japonica; assembly: GCA_021464415.1. NCBI lineage: Eukaryota > Viridiplantae > Streptophyta > Magnoliopsida > Dipsacales > Caprifoliaceae > Lonicera > Lonicera japonica. The sequence continues at coordinate 6,056,443 of CM038466.1, forward strand.
ATAGTCCGTTGAAAACCTGTAATGACCTATGTCGACACTTCATTGACTATGTCGAAAATCAACCTTGGTGAAAACGTCTTCTTCAATGTTCTTCGTTAAAGAAACTGCAATTTTAGATACAAATGTCCTATACCTCCATTTAAGGAGTTCACACATAAACTATTATATCTAAACTGTAAATAAAATTACATAGATCCTATGCTTCCTTTTAAGGAGTTCACAAATCTTATCTAAATTTAATTTACGACCATGAATAAAACCCAAATCATTATGTACATTAAAATTAACCACGAATAAAAACATCGTGGGATCCAAGCACATAAAACATAATTACGTGACCATAATAGTGGGACAAGAACATTGCACAACAAGGGTTAGCGAGTTCTACGTTCTATCTAACAACATGCATGAATAGATTTAACTGGACAACATGGCTAATTTAATCCGTACGCAGTATCAAAGAAAACCAATCGCTCTAATACCAATTGATGGAGACATAAATACGTGATCGTTTGATATTGCGTATAGATTGAACAAAAAAACTTTTGCTAAAACCCTATAAGAATTAAGGAATTTCACCTTTGTGGATCATGTAAAGAATCCATATGAGGAGACTAGGGTTTGAAAGCATCAGATTGCGATTTGGTCAGATTTTTCAATTCTCGTTTGGCTGCGAAAATCGATTGTTTTCGTCACCGAAACGACATCTGATTGTCCTGATTTTTGTAAAATAATAGTAACTTTGCGTTCTGAACGACATATCCAAAAATCAGCCTGATCCAATGGTGCGATCAAAAGTTACAATTGATTTACGATTGCAGTACCGAAAACCTAAAGATCTTCTATCGTATTCCTTCCGCCATCAAATCTTGCACCGAGTGTGGGCTACCGTATCACCAAGATTTTATCCTCTCTCAATAGAACAAACCCTAACCCATGAGAATTATTGTTATAATAAGAAGAGACAAGGCCGGCATATATATAAGGTTACGATAGGGACCTTAAGGAGAAATAAGTTTGAGCTTCCTATGGAAAGTTGGAATCCTAATTCCACTATGAATTAGTTCATTCCATAAATTATAATTTGCACCACTAAAGAATTATAATTGCATTCCCATCCTTATCTCAAAATTATATTTCGAGCTCTCTGTTATTAAATACTTATTATTCTCTTCACGTTAAGATTACAGGTAACCATCATTTAAATTAAATTACTGACAATTATATTTAAATGACTTCTTAATCCTTGAGCCTACCACTTAACTTATTTGACATGTCGGATTAACATAATCTACCTTCAAGGTTTGACATGATCAAAACTTATAAGCTTCTCAAGGGGCTATCATCAATCCCTATACCGGGACGTGAATTCTGTCAATAATTAATATTCATCATACATATAGTATCGTCATCTAATTAACGAAGATTATTGATCCATAAATAAATCTCACTTTTAATGAGTCAAAATAACAAACACTACATATATATATGTTTATTAATTTATTTTAAGATTAAGAGCATAAGTCGTAATAACCATGGAATTTTAAATTGTTTTATATAGTCAGTATAAAATTAATTAACCCAAACCAGTCCTATTCAATACACACAAAGTGTACTAGCACAACGAGTTAAAACTATACCATTTCATATAGTTAAGATAAACTACTAAAACTTGTTCTACAATCTTACCGATGGATGTCCAATTCCATCTAAGATTGTGAACCATCAAACTTATATTCCACAAGAACCAATAATATGATATTCTATGTGTAAGTTATACTCTACACACCAAATCATCTACTATATGGAATAAAAGACACACATGCACAATATTTAAATAAATAATATAATACAACTATTGCCCATAAAGATTCTCATTAAAATAGCAAAACCAAGTTTATAACATATCCAAACCAACAAAAAAATTATGGCTTTTAGTATATCACTCTAACAGATCTATAACCAATAAAAAAATCAGATTCAAACCTAAATTGGATTACATTCAAAGATTAATTATGCATTTTTCATTACGGACCCCTAACAAATGATTTAGTTAGCCATAATCAAGTTAAACATAAAAATAAGCTTAAAAATTATGAAAAATTATAGACAAATACCTAATAATTTATGAAATCATATTTTAAAACTTCTGGCTTTGTAATTTCTCAATTCCGATTTAAAACGAAAAATTTTACGGCAGAAATAGTAAATAAACTCAAAACCAACAAAAATTGAAGAAAATCGACCAAAATCCCAAAAAATCTAGAAAATCAGATTACTAATGATGAACAATGAATCACACATGAATATCATAGAAAAATGATAAACTATTTGAATATAAAGCGAGAATCAAGCATTAATCGATGAAAAATCGAAGAACCAACAAAACTGACCTGTAAACCCTAGAACTAGCCCCTAAAACAAGGATTTAAGGTTGATTCAAGAATTTATATGATATAGAACAACTAATATATAAATAGCAAAGAAAACGAACAATTAAAAGCAATTAAATTGAAATAAAACAAAAAACTAGGGTTTACCCGGTACGCAATTGAAACTTGAACTGATAACTGAATTGAACGATGAATAAACGTTGATTACACTGATGTTCCAGCCTATAAATATCATAAATAAACTAACCTAACAATTGTTTTGAAGAAATAAAGAATAAAACTCTCAAAGTTCAATCGTCAGACAAGCGTATGACCCTAAATTGTGCATACCCTAAAATATAAGATATATGACCCTTTATATAGTACACAAGTGTCTATAGTCGTTGTTTTAATAACCCTAGAAGAAACGGGCCAAAACATGGCTTAAAATTGAATTAGGGCCCATTTCTTTATGATGGCTTCTTCTTTTACCCATAACTTTCTGTTCCGAACTCCGATTGATGCGCCATTTTTCGCCTACGCTTAGATAATTAAAATATCTACAACTTTTATTTTATGGACATTTCTTCAAATTCTCAATGGATAAAAACTTTGTTTAGCCACAACTTCGGGCTTCTTACGACAGTTCTCGATTTTTTTAAGAAACTTTAGTAATCGATTCAATTGAGCTTCTTTTCTCTTGAAATCACTTTTGGACACTTGAATTCACTTCATTCATGCTTGGAGACTTGCTAATCTCCTCTTGGTAGCACTTTGGGTGTAGTTTGCAGAGTTTTCTTCACATTGGGCATTGGAATGGATATTGACTTTTTCTTCGGACCTTTTTCTTACACTTTTCCACTTCCAACCTTCTATCTTACATACAACCTCAGTTGCTTAACCACTTTAGGCCTATAAAATGGCTTAGTAACACAAGAATACAATACAATGCCTTCTTTTCATGCTTAAACTGAATTTACATGCAATTTTAGACGGTAACTAGAAGCTAATTGAGTCTTGTTTAAGGGATTATAAATGCAATTTCTAGGCTCAATCAACCAATGAGAAGTTGTATCTATTTTTAATATTATTGCTTTACCACATCATTCATAGGACAAAGCTTATAGATTACTCGTATTTTCAAAACCTTTGCCGGCCCATCTGTTAATTTTACATATTTTGACCTTAGGGTAAAAGACAAGAATTCTTATAAAAGATTTACGTGCAAACCGTGAAAAATTCTTTTATCCGCTATGATGGAGTTATGCTGCCAAAAAATAAAAAGAGATATAGTATCTACAAATAGTTTAAAGTTTTTCATTAAAAAAAATCATCATTTAATTAACATTTTTGTGGATAAATAAATTCCACCCAAAAAGAAAAAGATTATTCCATCATTCTTAAAAAAAAATCATGCCTTAGAAAAAAAAAGAAATATTTAGTAATTTATTGGACATTTGAGTTCAATCATTATTTTTAAAATATATATATACATGTGGATAAAATCAATTAGTTGAGATAAAATTTTGATTCGACTCTTTCTTATTTTCATTAATAACGAGAAATTTCGTTAATCCATAGCTAAGCTAAAATCGCGCCACTTTCTCTGATGAAGCATAGCTGTTACATCAAAGGTTTTTCTCAAATTACATTTCTATGAAGTCCACAAACATACTAATCAATTACGACAAAATATGAGCAATTTAATTCAATCATCTGAATACAAAATACCGCACTATCACTCTTGTTTCTCCGGTAATTCCTTGTGTGAGAATGTTGATATAGTGTGATCGCTTGTACATGAACAATTATTGAAAACTGGAAAAAGATTAAGTTCCCACTTAAAAAGTGAGGAGTAAACGGTCGAGCCCAGTCACACACGCATATATATATATATAAATAAAACAATCAAAAAGAAGCTGGACAGTGAAGCCAAAAGTGAGAAATAACTTTTAGCCACAACTTTGGCTAGTGTAGTCTGTGAACACCCCAATCCACGACTCTCGTGTGAACCTAATTTTCATACAAAGTAAGCATTCCACATCAGGTCTTAAGTCGTCATGCATATAGGAGACTGTTAGGAAAAATCCTGACTTTCAAGTGCGTCGGAATCTACCACAACCAATGTCCCCACTTCGCTTACTAGGACGGGGTTGGCTTCACACTCCCTAGCCGCACGATTGGCTTCAAGCCGCATGCCTGAACTGCAAGCCCTAACCGCACAGTTGGCTCCTAGCCACACGGTTGGCTTCGAGCCGCACGCCCTAGCCATACCCCCTGCGGCTACCCCTTGCGGCTGGCCCATTTTTAAGTGTTTTTGGCAGAAATTTTGTTATAAATAGGACCCTTGGGGTCTCATTTGAGGGGGGAACACTTAATAGAGTTTTTAGAGAAGTGAAACTCTGTCAAGGTTATTAGAGAATCTTTTTAGAGAGAAAGTTAAAGAGAGAAAATTCTAGAGAGAGAAAGTTAGAGAGAGAAAGTTCTAGAGAGAGAAAGAAGCAAGCAAGTAGTCTTTATTCTTCAAGCGCATCAGGTACGTCTTTCTACAATTCTCCTGAATTTCAATACTACATTTTAAATACAAGTTTTAATATTAAAAATTAGATAACTTGCAAAGAAGTCCACTTCTTTCAAAACAAGTCCTTTCTAAGTTTTACAAGAAGATAAAAACCTATTTTGACACGTTTTCAAAACAAAACAAAAATACAAAAACAGTTTCTAAATAAATGGAACTACGAAACTCTGATTTCATCCTCCGAATGAATACGTAGGCGCTCGCAAAGCTCGAGTCTGATTTTAAAATATTGCTTTAAAAATGAATTTATAAGGAAAGGACTATTTTGAAAACCATTCGAATTACTTGCAAGATATCTAAAATAGGAATTAAATACATGATCCATTAAGAGACCGAAATGGCGAATTGGATATCTATCACTTTCCCAATTCGTAACATAGTTCCCGAACTCTAGCAAAACAAGTTATAAAGATAAATCTCTGGTTTCAAACGTATGAAAGATAATTCATTTTCAAATTATCTTTTGTATGACCTTTTGTTTATTTTCTCGTAAAACAAACTGGTGACTCTACAAAACACATTTTCCTCCAATACAAGAAACCGAGAGAAATACGGGTCGGAGATCCGGATTCTCACATAGTCTGAGGGGAAGAATGAAAAAAAATGTGAAAAAATAGAGAAAGTCAATTCGAAACTCTGAGATGAGGGAGAAAAACATAACAGATGAATAAAGTATGGGATAATCTCCACCTGAGTTTCAACATTCTTTTGTGTCACTTGATCAAAATGCATAAGCAATAATGGATACACCGAATGTTGGAGAAATGAGAGTAATACTTTACCGACGTGCAACATGATTGAAAAAAGAGATATAACTCAAACACTATAAAAAATGATTGATGCATGACCAAACTTCCCCCACCCCCCTTAAGAGAAATTTGGAGAAATAATGGAATTGTCAAAATTTAAGCACTAGGTCACCTGTCCGTATTCCCCTTATTTTCACCCTATGATTAAAAGCCTTCGCAACTCTTTTTTAGTAACCTTGTTGATGATATGCCACTCTTAATCTCTATTGGTCAAGTAGTGCTAATTTCTCATACCGAGTTTTGACCCAATCTACTTTACTTACTCAGTTTTTTGTGATTACCCTTAGGGTCCATTTGGTTCTAGTTTTTGGTGATTCCTGGAATCCTAATTTCCTTTCCGGAAAGGATTCCATTGTTTGGTTCAAGTTTTGGCAAGAACTTAGGATTCCTAGGAAACCTAAATTCCCCCATTTTGCCAAATTTTATTCCCAAGAAAATTAGGAAGAATCCTTGGATTCCCTTTTGTAGGAATCATCTTTTTTTTCTATAAAATGAAAAAATGTATTTTTTTTTCCAAAATATGATAAAACAAATTCCAGAAAATGAAAAAAAATATTATTTTTTTCCAAAAAATGAATTTTTTTTCTAGAAAATGAAAAAATAAAATTCCAAAAAATTATTTTTTTTCCAGAAAATGAAAAAAATTTATTTTTTTCCAAAAAACGAAAATATTATTTTTTTTCCAGAAAATGAAAAAAAAAATTCCCAGAAAATAAAAAAAAATTTGCCGATTTGATTCCTGAAACTCCAACCAAGCGAGCACTAATGGATTGGACTAAAGGATGCCAGGAACAAAGGTTTCCTGGCATCTAGAATGCCAATTCCATTCTTAAAGCTTGAACCAAACGAGTCCTTAGTGAAAGAACCTGTAATTCTACAAGTAATACCGCCTCAATGCCGTATGTTAAAGCAAACGGCGTGGTCCCTGTGGAAGCCCTTTCAGTCGTACAATATCTTCACAAAGCATATTGTAATTTATGAGCTCAATATTAACTGCCTTTAACCATCTTCCTGATAATGCTTTTCAAATTTTTTTTTATTGCCTCAATTGCCCCATTGGTTTGTGACTGGTATGTTGATGACTTATGCCTCTGAATTCCGAATTCTTCCATGGTTTCATTGGCCTTGTCCTTGAAGTCGGTTCTATTATCTGATACTATTTCTTGGGGCACCCCTTATCTGCAGATGATGTTTTTCTTGATGAAGTTGGATACTGCTTTTGCATTTAACTTTGTATAGGACTCAACCTCTACCCATTTAGTGAAATAATTGATGGGTACTAGGATGAATTGATGCCCATTGCTGGCCTTTAGTGAGATTTTTCCAATGACATTTATTCCTCAAGTGAAAAATGGCCATGGGGCTGTCATGGTGTATATCTCTTTGGGAAGGAGCTTCTGGGATTTAGCATATACTTGGCACAAGTGTCATCTCTTTACATGGGCATTGCAGTCTTGTTGCATAATGGTCTAATAATATCACTGTCGCAGAATCTTACGAGCTAGTGTATGCCCACTCATATGAGGTTCGCATTCCCCTCCGTGGATTTGATCCATAATGGTCACAGCTTTATCATCCTTTATGCATTGGAGGTGGATTCCATCAAAACTTCCCTTGTACAAGTGGCCTGTGCATATAATGTATTGGGCTGATAATTTTCAAAGGGCGACCCTCGTCTTCCTGTCAGCACCCTCAGGGTATGCCTCATCCTTGAGTACTCTCCAGGTGTCATAGTACCATGTAGTGTAGCTTGCTTCCTTGGCGTTTTCAGCATATACTAATGAACATAATGCCTGATTTTCCCTCTGCTCTATGAGTATTTACACCCTCTTTGTTTCGTCTGACACTTCTATCATGGAGGCCAAAGTAGTAAGTGCATCTGTGAGGCCAAAGTACCAGGTCCTGCAACTTTTTGAGGTAGGGTATAAGATTTTATTATCTTATTTTCCACTTTCGGAGTACCTGGTGGAGGATGAGGGTGGAGTCCCAATATACCCAGTGACACCATTTTATAAGTTGATTTTTAGTCCTACTATACAAGTCTCATACCTTGCCATATTGTTGGTACATTCAAACGGCAATCGAAAAGATAGAGGGAAATGCATCTAATTTGGGGTGATTAACAATATTCTTATTTTGTATATATTTCTGTTAACGGCTCCATCGAAGTATAATTGTCATTCTTATTTCGCCTTAATGCTCATGATATCACCATCTGGAAAATTCGGCTCTTTATCCATTTCTTTGAGTATGGGGTTACTTACAAGGAAATCTGCGATAACTTTCCCCTTTATTGCCTTATGCGTAACATAGAAAATGTCAAACTCTGACAACAAGAACACCCATTTGGCCATTTGATTATTAAAAACTGGTTTTTCGAGCAAGAACTTAAGCGGGCACGACCTTGCTATGAGAATCATAGAGTGTACTAACATGTAGTGTCGCAATTTCTGAGTATCCCATATCAATGTAGCTCAAGATCTTTTTAGTGAAGAGTAGTTATGTTCGTACAATGATAGTTTTTTACTGGGGTAGTAGATCATATGTTGGGTGAGTATAGCTCCAGTCGTAGTCTAGTTGACCGTGAGGTATAGTAAAAGCAGGATTCCCAGTTGTGGAAGGACGAGTATCGATGGATTAGATAAGTATTATTAGACTTTGTCGAAGGCAGCTTGGCACTATTCATTCCATTGGCCCTCCGAATTTTTCTAAATAAGCTTAAGAATTGGTTCATATGTTTGCGTCAGCTGTGATATGAATATACTGATGTACTGCAGTTTGCCCAGGAATCTTTTAACTTTTTTTTTCAGTGCTGGGGGTTGGCATTTCTCGTATGGTTTTGATCTTAGTCGGATCAGCCTCTATCCCTATTTTGCTGACTACATAACCCAATAACTTAACTTTGGTTAACCCGAACACACACTTTTAAGGGTTCAGTTTCATGTCAAACTTTCTCAATCGATTAAAGAATATCCCAAGTGTTGGGAGATGCCCATCCTGCGCTCTCGGGATTCGATGATCATGTCGGTTACGTCGACTTCAACTTCTTGGTGGATCATGTCATGAAATAGAATGGTCACCATTCTCTGGTATGTGGCCTCAGCATTTTTCAGCCCAAATGGCATAACTGTATAGCAATAGGTTCCCCATGGTGTAATGAAAGCAGTTTTCTTTTGATGGTTTGGAAGCATTATAATTTGATTATACCCTACAAACCTGTCTATGAAGGACTTTAGGGCACGGTTGGCTGTGTTATCCACAATGAGATTGATGTTTAGCAGGGGGAAGTCGTCTTTTGGGTATGTTAGGTTTATATTTTTAGTTGGCTTGATTCCCATGTCAAAAATAATTTTTCCGTTGTAATTGTTTAATTCGAATTGAAGATTTGAAGACTCAACAATTAACGAAAACTCAACAATTTACCGGATTCATCGCACATAATTCTGGACCTGTGGTAAGTTGGTTTTATGGTTTGATTCAAAATATGGGTGGTGTTTGAGCTTAAAATTTGAAATTTAAAAGCTTTTGAGTCAAATCTATTTTTAAATATTTTTACTGAATTTTGTCAGAATTTGAAAAATTCCAATCGACACAAATTATTGAGAAAACTTATTTTTTTCATGTTTAACATGTTCCATAAAGTTGCCTCTAAAATTTGAGTCAAATTAGTGCCTAAACGGATTTGATATGACGAAATAAAGTAAAAATTAAATAAAAGAAAATGATTTATTTTAAGAGATAATAGGTTATAGGGCCTCACTCCGTAATGTTTTATAACTCTAAGGACAGACTCATGTTTAATAAAGAAAAGTAGTATTAGGTTCATAATTTGGTTTTATAGTAAGGACACTTTTCATAATATTAATTTATTTTAAGGAAAATGATAAATGTTGATGGACAAATATACCCCTAAATAGTTCAAGTTAATGTTAAAAGTAACAATTTTCTCTCTATTTCTATATATCTCTCTCTCTTTAGTCCTCATTTCTTCTCTATACTATCTCTCTAAAATCAAACACCTCGTTCTCCTTCTCTAAAATCGACCGACCAAGCTCAGCTCTGACCAAGCTCCAATCAACGATTTCACTTCCTCCACCATCGCCACCATCACTTGACTCTCCGATTGTATCGCCGAGAGGAGCACCGTTTTCACTTTCATCTTTTTTTTTGCAGGTGCAATCATAAAACATATATAACTTTGATTGAACTATTAGATTTAGTTGATTTTCGGATATGTTGTTCGGAAGACAAAGTTATTATATTAGCGTAAAAATCAAGACGATCAAAGGTCATTTTGCTATTAAAATCGACTAATTTTGACAGCCCAGCGGGATTTTGAAAAAAAAATCTGATCGTAACTCTTTTTTTTAAAAAACCCTACGTCGATCCATATATATACATATATATAAATTGAATGGACGTTGATCTCATCAATTTTGTTATTCTATGTTTTATAATGGTGCTAAAATTATTTTAGCACATTTTGGTTGTTATCATGTGCGTTGACAGGTGGTGCTAAATGCATTTAGCACCTTCTGGTTGGTATTTAAGAGGTGCTACCTTCTTGTTGTTGTCCAAGTGGTGCTAAATGCATTTAGCACATTCTGGTTGTTGTCCAAGTGGTGCTACCTTCTTGTTGTTGTCCAAGTGATGCTAAATGCATTTAGCACCTTCTGTTTGTTGTCTAGTTGGTGCTAAATGCATTTAGCACCAAAACCAATTATGATGTTAAATGCATTTAGCACATTCTGATTGTTATCCAGGTGGTGCTAAATGCATTTAGCACCTTTTGGTTGTTGTCTAGGTGGTGCTAAATGCATTTAGCACCTTCTGGTTGTTGTTAGTGTCATAATGAGACGTGGGATGTTATAAGAAAGGGGTATTAGTATCTTTTCTATACAGTATCTTTAATTTACATGGCTAATTTTTAAGCGTCCTTTATAATTATGTTATTATTAGAATGAGCCCTTATGCACAATTGCCTCTTATTTTAATTAAAATAAATGATTTTATAAAATAAATGGAACTTTAAAAAGTCAAACGGTCAAAGTGTTTTTAAATATGACGTGCCACATCTGTTACAATCATTTGGTGCCTGACGCGCGTGAAATAGTGCAATCGTATACACCCAAGTGTAAGCGGTCAAGTTATAATACAGACTCATGGAAGTCTGAATGTCGAACCACAGGGAGGGGAGTAAAGCTTTTGTAGATCACTTGTTTATATAGTAATTATTGATTGATTAAAATTGTTGTGAATTGCGTTGTGGAGAAATGTGTAAAACAAAACTTAAAGTTATGAGAATATTCTTGTTTTAAGGGAAAGCGAAGGCTTTGGGGGTTTATTTGTTATTTATTGAAAACCATGGTTTATGAATCCAATTCGGCTCATTCATTCTCCTTATTGTGTTGCATATTGTACTTTTCATTTAGAAGTCTAGATGCTGGCGGTAAAAGATTTCGAAGAAATACAATTAATCAAACTTTACTAGGCTACCTTATGAGGGAAGACAAATACCAAATTTAAGGGGACAAATAATCAATTAGAGAGTCTTCAAATATAGGCACAAAGTATGTTTAAGTGTTGTAGGTGACAAGGAAAAATAAAACCTTACTTTACACTTAACCACAAGATGTGACCATAGTTGAAATAAAACTCTATAATTTTATATAAAAAGCATAGCCATCCATTTATAATGGTGGTTGTTGAATAATATATGCTTACTTAAAGTACTTTATTTGTATATAAATGATTTAACTAGTAATAATTATACATGGCATGAAGAGTCTGTGTATCATTTATGTACTAAACATGCCCATTAATTACCAAAGAACTCCATATACATGGCATAAGGAGGCAAAAGAGATTAAAATGGAGGTTCCATAATATTTATGATGTTTTAAGCCATTAAATATTATGGACTATTATTAATAGATGAGAAGCATAATTATTTAACAATACTAGGCATAGAGCTTTTAAAGAATTGAAAACTTGACCATGTTTTCCTTTTAAAACAAACTCACTCCCTAGCCTTGACTAGGTGATTCACCCCTCCATAGATGAATAGATGATAATAATGAAAGAGAATCAACAAAACACTTGTATTAATAGATATGAAATGAGTCTATTACAAGTGATTGAGAATATAAGAAGAAGAAAAAGAAGAATATTTCACTCTATTTTTCTCTCTTTATTACAAGAAGATTTCTCACTTTCCAATTCTCTTCATGTCGTTAATGGATTGGGTGGAGATGTATATATAGTTTGTTACAAAATACATCCAATGGTCTACATTCAATTCCACCAACCACGATCTAAGGCTCACATTTATTCTCACATTATACAAATGATGTAAGCCATGACATCACTAAAGACTTATGTAAGCAATGACATCATAATATACCTCCGGATAAATTAGACCAACTTGATTCTTATCCCAAAAAACACCAAATTCATTTCGGTATTTTTATTCAGCGCGTCAAATGGAGCTTAATATTCAAAGAGAGAAAATAAGTCGGCAAAAAGAGAATGCATGTGTGTTTAAATCTTAATGAAGCTAGAGAATGAGTTGGTGGAAATAAAATCACACATGACTATGTAAACTAAATGTGTAAAATACACCGTCTATACAAAAGCAAAGTTATGATCAATTCTACACAAGTATTAGGGTAACCATATGAATAGTATTTGTTGGGTATAATTTTACTCAGCTTCATTCCTTTAACAAAGAGTTATGATCAATTTTACACAAATATTAGAGTAATAATATGAATAATATTTGTTGGGTATAATTTTACTCGGCTTCATTCCTTTAACAAAGCACATCTCTATTTGTACGTTCTTGAGTCCATTTGTCAAGTCACCATCTTCTCGGAACAGTTATTAGCATTAGATAAGATTGGTATGGTTTAGTCTAAGTGATGGTTTGCTTAAAATGAAAGTCGAAGGTTTAATCGTATATTGGAAAAGCTTTAAGTGTTAAAATGCTTCGAATCTAGTGCGAAACTCCTTAAGAATGATCCCAATTCCAATCATGCATGGGGAGGTTCTGCTTAGTTAGGTTCCTTTTTTTTTCTTTTGAATGCTAAATTATGAATGCCAGGACTTTTGAAAATTGTGTTTGGTTTTATTTAATTATAAATGTTGAATATATGTCAATTTACAAGTTTACCCTTATTAGTATTTTATAAATCAATGTTTAATGACTCAAAAGAATAAGGGTGTCAATAGAATAAAGTTTCATTAAAGTTAAATTAAGTATTCAGCGCATGAATTGCCACTTAATACTTAATATTGAATTTTAATCCAATTTAGCATTAAAAGATAAGAAAAAAAACATTAATTTTACCTATTAATGCTGAATAAACTTCCATTCAACATTAACCAGTAAAAATTAACCCCACCTTAGTTTTTATTAAAAGCCAAATGCTAGAACAAATTTTTTGGAGCTAAAATCCAAATGACGCCTTGGAGATTGATTCATTTCAATTCCAAATCAATCAGACACTTTTAAGCATATGGATCAATCCATCTCTGCTAGTCCAAATCGCTCCGTGTGTAATTTTGCTCCCCAGCCAAGTTTTGCATTGGATCGATCTGGCAAAATTTAGCCCAGATCGACCCGCCTTTTATTTTCTGGGTTGAATTATTTTGCTGCGGATTGATTTCTTTGTTATAAATTAGATTGACCTGTAGGTATATTTTAGAGCTCAAAAGTTATTTTAAACCTAAGTGATGTTTTAAAGTGTAGTGAGGAAAGTGTTATCTATTTTTAGGAGGGGGTTGTTTCTTCATTGATTTTTATAATCAAGTCTATTTTAATCTATCTAAACACTTGCTCACAATTCATTCAAGCTTTACAATCTTTTCAAAAGCAAATTATTTTTCTCCATAACTTAGGGTTTATCAACACATGCTAAATTGTTAATTCTTTCCTTGAAGAACTCCATAATCTCGAACCGGTTCAGAAGCATGAAGTTTTCAAGTTTGTTTGTATGATACCGAGGCGTGTGAGAAGCTATGGTCCAATTTGAGCAATTCGAGGTGGAGCTATACACCAGAGGTGGAGGCTATAAGCATTTGGAGTGATTCAAAGTTTTATAAGTTTGCATTGTATTTATTCCAAGTCTGTAAACTCTGGATGCTATAATGATTTATTTACGAGGAGTAGTCTCACATAGGTGGAGGTTTGGGGCATTTTAAGTGATTCAAAGTTTTGTAAGTCTGCATTGTATTTATTTCAAGTCTGTAAACTCTGCATGCCATACTGATTTGTTTACGAGTAGTAGTCTCACTATGTGAAGATAACTCTTTAATTCTGGCATTCTTATGTTGATTGTTTAATGTTCCTATTTGGCATATTATATAAGAATTAAACATCTTTTTAGAATTAAAATTTGTTAAACAAATTAGAGTTATACTTTCGGCTTTGATTGTGGAAGGTTTTTTAGCTAACTTATCAATAAACCTAGGATTTTTCGCATCTTGTTTTTCAATATTAATAAGTATAAAGGAAGGGTGATTTTATTTATATCTGCGATATCTTACAGTTAATCCAACTTTAAATTATAGAAAATTCGATCAAAGTTTTACCATATTACCCTTTTTAAAATTGAAAAGTATATCCACCAATAAAATTAATCTATAGTTATATATATTTAGATTCTATTTGATTAAGATTCTGTCCATAAATGATTCTTTTTTAATGGGTAATCTTAATTATAGCCATTTACATTTCTTCTAAATACATAAAAAAAAACATGTTTTACTAAACAAGCAACCCTTGATTAACACATGTCATCTGAAAAAAACTATTCATCAAAAAATAAACACCAATAATTCTTTTCGACTCTTCACCGCTGCCTTTGTTTAAATATTTGCATCTTTCTTCGCAAAAAAGGATGAAGAAATGGCCGGATAGGGGATTGATAAAAGAGAATAAGCAAATAGATCAAATTCGAGACTAGAGAAACAACTGAATCCGCATATAGAACTCGGTGAAAAGAAACTCATGACTTCGCATCACAAGCCTCGATTTTTTGCGATTAAAGAACTGATGCACATATCAAAGAGTGATGGGTTTGAGAAAAATCGATAAATGTTAGAACTTGTAATATCAAGTTTATTTTATATAAATAAGAAACTAACCAAATCAAATTTGATGGTTTCTTCCTCTATATCTCCAAATTCTACATCGAAATAACTATTAATCACTTGAAAAACAAATTTTCTGGTCATTACCTAAATTATTCATAATAAACAGAGCAATTATTCGAGGTCTAACTCTATTAAGAGATATGTTAAATTCTCACTTGAGGTTGTATTTAGTTCTAGTTACTCTCTGTATTACAATCCTTTGCTGTAGAATTTATGTGATACTATTGTTGTCTTTACGGGTTTAATGTACTCCTTATTGGCACAATTTTAGTCGCGGGCGATGTAATGTTATGGCAGAGTTGGAGCTAGGGGTTGATGGAGTGTGAGAAGATATTAGTAATATATATATATATATATATCTTTTAGATCTTTTCTATGTATAAAACATATATTGTTGTAATGTAATTCTTCTATTTTCTATTTTATGATTTTGGGGAGTACATCAGAGCCATCGTTCACTAATTTGTTGAATCATAATGTGTATCAATTTCGGCAAAGATGCTTGATCCCAGTGTTTAAGCAATGGGTAAAGAACGACAACGGTAAGGAAAGAGTTGGGAAGAAATATTGATATATTGTTGTTTATAATTTAAGATCTTGTTTTTCAAAGTGGATGTATCTTTTTTTAAAAAAAATATGCGCATCCACTTTAAAGTGGATACACTTATTAATCTTGTGGATATTTTAATATTAAGTTATTATTTAAAATAGTATTTATAAAATTAAATCAATAATATTTTTTTGTTAATCTATCCACGTTCGCATATTAACTTAATAGGCAACATGGATTGACTTAATAATGTGGATTAACTGCAAGATATCACAGATAAAAATAAAACCACCCTAAAGGAAAGCCATAATTCAAATGTTAAAGGGATAAAATTATGGATAAATTAAGAATACTAATTTGGTATTTGATTCTAAAAAAGAAAGAGAGTTTTTATTGTTAAAACATTTGTAATGATGTTTTTTAGTTATAAATCAATTCCATCTTACATGTCATGGTACACTTTTAAAAGATTTTTATTTTTAATCATTTGTAATATTATCGTATTGATAAAAAAGTTCAAAATATATTTTCTCCAAAGGTTCCATTTAAATATATTTGCATTTCTTAGTTGCCATCATATTAAAAAAATATATAATTATTTGCTATTGGATTGTGTGTCATGATTCTATTTAATTATTGTCATGTAGAAAAAAAAATTATATTACTTAAAAATGAATACTTATTATGTCACATAAAAATACATATAAAAAATTTCATTAAGGAGAATTTCTACCATTTTACATTTCTATGGTATTGATTTGTATTAACAGATATGTACGAAGTTCACAAATAGAAATGCAAATTAACAAATATAACCACTACGATTATTGTTATTGTACTATCATTCATCATCGCATGACCTCTTTTCTTATTGGGAGATTTGTACTTGGTTACCCAAAGTTTTATTATTATTAAATCTTTGTACCATTTTTTTAATATATTGGCATATTGATTCCTATTTTCAATTTATGGGTACTTTAGTACTTATTTTTGATTTCTGTTAATTTACAGTAAAATAACTGTAAAATTACAAAAGTGCACTTTTAAGTATTGGAGCACATCATTCTTTTTTCTTGAAGACACTAAAAGCTCCATTCAAACTTATTTGGGTGTCTTCAGTTTCGGCTGGGGTAGAGATTGGGGTACCCCAAACCCTCCCCAAACTTTATATTTCGATTTCGGTTCGGTTTTTTTTATATATGGAACCCAAACCCTCCCAAAATTTTTCGATTTCGGTTTTGGTTCGAACACATTCGATTTTTTAAAATTGAACTAAAATCTGCTCTTTTCACCCATTTTTTCCCTTTTCTTTTATCTGTCCTTTCCTTGTTCATCTTTATATATAACTTTTTCTCTTACCAACTATGACTAATCCAAGATAATTTGTTGCGTTATGGTGCATTTTAGTATACTGCGTTATTGCATTTGTTACCTTATGACTAATCCAATATATATAACTTTTTATGGTGCATTACTACATTTGTTGCCCACACACAGGTTCGAAAATACACACAAATACATACATACATATATATATATATATAATCCTAACACACATATACATATATATAAAATCCTAACACACACACATATATACAAATCCAAAAATACACACACATATATATATAATTCTAACACACACACATATATATGCAGATCCAAAAATTCCCCTAATTTACATGCACGCATATATATATATACAGATCTAACTCTATAGTGAAAAAAAATCTACAATAGCTATAAGTAGATCTAGACAAACCTGAGATGAGGATGAGGTCGGTGTGGCGGTGTGCAGCGGAACTGCGGAAGTGCGAAACTCACTACGAAAGGCTGTGGGCTGTGACTGTAGCTTGATGGAGAGAGAGAGAGACTTTGGCTCATGGCTGGGGAGTTGGAGGGTGTGCGGCGCATATGGTAGGGTGTGATAAGAATTAGGTTTTTCTTTAATCCCCCCTTTTTTTTGGAAGTCGGTCTAACTTGGTTGGCCCGAAAATTGAACCCGAATCGACTCGAATCACTCGGTTTCAATTTTTTTCAGTCGAATTATTACGGATCTGATCGGCTTCGTTCGATTGGTTTTTGGATTTTTGACAACGCCCCTAACTTGCATCACCAAAAACTCCATTATATATAAACTTGTAACACAAAATCTATTGAAATTTATACTCTATGTTAATTAAATTTAAAATCAAGATAAACTGCAACATCTTCTTGAATTACTTTTTATTTATTTTCAATTAACAAATGCAATTTCACTCCTTTTCAATTAGCGAATTCTTTTATTATTCTCAATTGGGTATTGTGGATTTCATATAAAATTTTACATGTTTTCTGGCCTTAACTATTTTTCAAGTTGCACGAGGTGTTCGAGTCAGTTTTCACACACTTCAACTAATTCCTGCTTTTCCCGCTTGTGGTACTGTGCCTCCCGCTGGCCAATATAAAGTTTTATTTTACTGGGAATCGAACCTGAGTAGTAACCCAGAACGGCCCCAACAAGATCCTAGCTGGTTGGCTTAAGACCATTAGGCTAACAGGATCCTTAACTCTAGGCACATGCAAGGAACCAACAAGACTTTAATGCTAAGACAAAGATATGGGTATCCATCACATATGTGCATGTCCGTTTTATGTGAGCTCCACGTAGCTCATCTCTATCCAATTCTAAATAGGACAATGAAAGATTTCACACATTCACAGGGAAAGAAATTCCATAAATACTCCCCCGCGGAGGATGATGATGGTGATTTGAAATTTAATTGCCCAATGATGATGGGCATTATATCAACCGAGATTGAGCTGAGACTCATCGGAATCTGACATCAAATCCACCACCGTTATGGACAGAGGAGAAAAGGCGGTTGTATATTCTTCAAAACTCTTCATGAACGAGTCGATATCCAAACTTATACAAACTTTTGACTCTACTATAATGCCTATAGGATCATCTCTGACACGTAGCTCATCTCTGTCCAATTCTAAATAGGACAATGAAAGATTTCACACATTCACAGCGAAAGAAACTCCATAAATACTCCCCCACGGAGGATGATCAAGGGCGGACCCACACAGGTGCAACCGGGTCAATTCCCCCACTTGTTTGTTTGTTTTTTTTAACTATATATGGGGTATTTTTTTTGAAATAAAAAATTATAGGAACTTATATATGATATATAAAAATAAAAATTTATCATTGAGGGTGGTAAATGTGAGAGAAAAAAGTTTAGGGTGCCAAAGAAAACAACTCCTACTTTACAACTCTCACTAGGGGTGTTCACGGTCCGGTTAACAAGACCGTTGAACTAGAATATGGATCGGACCGATCACATCGGTCCTTCAGATTTTGGGACCGAACTGGACCAAAATGCCATTGAAGACCAGACTGGACCAAAATGCCATTTAAGACCAGACTGGACCAAAATGCCATTTAAGACCAGACTAGAGCAGACCGCTTTGATCGGATCGGTCTTGGTCCGTCTACTCGGTCTGAACTTTTCAATGGCCTTTGTTTTGAATCATTCAAAGTTATGGCCGGAAAATTAGTCAAAATCAAGACAAGTAGAGAACCATCACCGGGAAAATTATCAGCCACTGTGGATCTGGGAAGCCCACACATATACACAAAACATATGTATAAATTTGAAACAAATCAAATGATTATGTAGATCTGAGAAAATAAAATAAGAAAAATCTATGAACTTATCTCCAAATTACAGATTGATTCTGTTTGAGTAGTGAGATGGAACCCATCAATTTTAAAGGAGAGAAAGAGTAGAGAGAGCATGAAGGCGACGGCGTGGTGCGGTGGTGGACTAGAGAGAGCGAGAAGGCGACGGTGGACGAAAGAGGAAGAGAGAGAAGCAATGCAGCACTGGTGGAAGAAGGAGGAAAGGCTGTTTGACTGTGGAGTCGCCGGTGGTGGATCCTCTGGTGGTGGATCATTCGGTGGGCGAGTGTGAAGAACTAGAGATGAGAAAGTGATGATGAGAGAGAAGTTCAACTCAAACAAAAAAAAGTGAAAGGAAGAGGCGGCTGATGAATAGTGAGAAACCTATTAGACCATCTCCAATTTACATGGTAAATGGTAAGCTAATATTGGCATATTACTACACGGAGCTGTACAGCGCATAGTGTAAAAATTTGCCACTTCAACTCACGCGACACACAGAGTGTCGTGCACCATATGCCACCTCATCACTCTCCACACATTCTGGACCTCACGCGATGTTCTGTACATCGCGCATTGCTGACTGGACCTCACGCGACGTTCTGAACATCGTGCGGTGGTGCTAACTAGACCTTACACGTCGTTCTGTACATCGCGCGGTGGGGTGTCAGTAGCCCGCAATGCACTCTCCATCGTGGGGGAGAATAGTTTGTCCCCATCCACTTTTACGATTTCTCTCCCATTTTAGCCAACCCTTTCAACTTTTACCCTGCGTGCTGGAGACAAAAAATAGGCATTTTTGCCTATTTACCTTATGCATCGAAGAAGGTCTTAGAGCATCTTCAATAACGATGCGTAAAAATACGTAAACTAATAATTAATTTACATTTAGGTGAATGTGAATGTGTAAAATACACTCCCATTTTACACAAAAGATGATGTAGCATATTTTACACAACACCATTATAGCACCAAAAATTATACACAATGAAAAAATTTTACATAAATCCTACGTGACATGGTTTACACATGTCTATTAGAGATGCTCTTATTTAAGTTTAGAGTTATAATAAAAATAAAATATAAAATAAGTATATATTTAAAAAATAAATTATAAATATAACCAGTCTAATACAGTCTAAGTTTTTTGTAGACTGGACCCACCTTTTAACCAATACATGGTATCACAGTGGACATATGTCCACCCAGAATTATTGAAAATAAATACCGACTATAATCATCTCAAAATTTGCAGGTTGAGATAGATTGTTACCTAAGACCACCCCCATTAACAGGAAAATCTTCAACATGAACTTGACCTGAGAGTGACAAGACGGAATTGAGATATCCTGTAATTATTTCTTATTAAAATGAGAAATACTTCTATTTATGTGCTTATATTGTTGACAATTAAAATTTACTCATATTCTTCGACTGTGATTGAACCCTAGAGTAGAATCACAATATTTGTAACTTCACCCCCAAATTACGGATCATCAAATCCAATCTGTCTACAAACAAAAATAACATGAATTCACAATATTAGTATGCAGCTGAACGTATCTCATCAATTCAATAGTTTTATGCATGTAAAAATGTAAAATTGTAAAAAAGAATTAAGTAAAAAGGAAATTACGGATCATCATATCTTATCGGTATTGGCCGATATTTTGAACCATGATCAAAATACATACTTAAAAAAAATTGGATTTAGATTCGAATTGGATGATCACTAAAACATTGATGCATATCTAAATTTATTTGGATTCGATCGGATCAGATTCTTTTGAAATTTTAGTTATATTATTATTAATTTATAAATATATAAAAATTAATAAAAATAACATAAAAGTTAAATCTAACAACAATTAAATTTCTTCATTCCTTGTAAAAATAAGGGTTTATGTCTTGTGATTCATTAATGAAGTCTGAATATTATTTTCATTCTATTCTTTGGGTCTTTTGGCAATTTAAGTTAAATTTATTAAGTTACTTGTGTTAGACAATGGTTTTAAAGCTTTGACAAATGGTTTTAAAGCTTTGACAAAGACTATTGAGTTGCACCATAATTCCTGTAAGGTCAACAATTTAGATTAAACTGTTGCTCACATTAAAAAAATGATAAACATTAAGTAAATACAAAGTAAATATTGAGGAGACAAAGGATTTTTGATATCATGGTTATTCCAGTCAAAAGATGATAAGCCTAGTTTACGTTCATATTTTAGTAATAGTAATAGTGATGGTGATTTTATTTGATGACGATAGTGATGACAATAGTGATTGCATTATATAAGAATGAATACAAAGATGGAAGGAGGGAGAGAGACCTATATTACTACTAAGATTTGGTGGTTTTCAAATGTGCTTGATGGTGGAAATGGTGGTTGGAATCTCGGCAATACTCGAGATTCGTTCGTCAATAGTGTACCACAGTTTATTAACTAAACCGGCATTGACGAATTTAGTACTCTCATATTGGATATTTAGGTAAGCACCGTAATTTATGGATTAAATCGGGCACGAACGCTTATTAATTCCTTCTGGATTAAGATTGGAAAACCCGGGAGTTAATAAAATTTATTGATAAAATTATGTTTGGAAATGGTTTCAAGCTTCGTTCCACGCCTTTGGTTTTAAAAAATAGGGTTTAAATATTAAATATTGACTGATTTCGAGATAAATAACAATTTTTACATACGACTGATTAATTATAATTGATAAAATAAAGACAAATAAAATAATTAAATCTGTATTGTAATAAAATAATAATAATAAATACCTAAAAGCCTTGAAAATAGCATAATACTATTTTTGAACACAATTCCCGAAATCCCAGAGCTGACTGATGCCTCAAGAACTGACTAATACTTTAAATGGGGTCTGTCAAGGTCTATTTATATCTGAGAATAATTATGGGATGGGCCTGGAAATGTTTGTCTGCAGACAAACTATGGGTATTTCTCTGCAGATAAACTATTATAGTTTGTCTTGTAGACAAAATTATTATTCTTCGTTCGTTAATTTTCACAATTTCGGACAAACAAAAAATTGGATTAATCCATTTTTTTAATATGTTGTTACCCATGGTAAAACCTACCTACTGGACAAATTTCATATTTTTTGGACATCGAGAAGGCCTCCGTTTGATTTCCCGAGCTGAATTCAAAATTTCTCGAATTCCCTGACATCCGACCGTCGGATCGAGCTGATTTTTTATTATGTTACTCCAAATATCATTATTTAGTAGCTCACAAAAAATTCAGTATGATCAGAGGTCAGGAAGTATTGATACAGGAAAATCAGAGCTGGAGAATTTTGTCTGCAGACAAAGTTCCGGGGAATTTTGTCTGTATGCCGTTTTTGTCATTTTTGGAGATCCAGATGTTGGATCGAGCTGATGTTTTAAAATGTTATTATATATGATATAAATTACCGTATGAAAATTTTTTAGCTCATTTGGACTTTGGAAAGGTGCCATTTTGATTACCCAAAGTTAAATCCCGGTTTTCTGAATTTTTAGATATTCTACCGTCGGATCGGGATGATTTTTGGAAATGCTTCTACTTGTAGAAATATGTAACAACACTCAAAATTTTAGGATAATCAAAAATGGGGAACTCTCTTTTATCAAGTTTCCAGGAGTTTTGACGGTTTTCGGTTCCGGCAGTTTCTGATAATTCTCGTAGCTCTTTCTCCGGGTGTCCTTTCGGCTTCCTTATTTGACTTTTATCACATGTAGATAGTATGTGTGCATATAGGAATGCTCATGCTTGCATGCGTGCTCATTTTCTTAGAGATCGAGAGTCTTGCAAGGGTCCCAAAATAAGGTGTTCACACCTATACTTTATTTTTTTACGATTTTATTTTTCATTATGTCTACCTCTGAAATTCCTATTACCATTAAACTTGATGAAAGTAATTATAGTCATTGATCTATGCTATTTCTAAATATTTTAAAAGGTAAGGGTGTTTTTAGAAGTATGTCACTTGCAAAGAATCTTGTCCCGAAGAAACTAAAGCCAAGTTTGACGAGTAGGAAATCAATAACAATAAAATCTTGACCTAGATCGCCAATACTGTCATCCTATCCATCAGTATCCAGCTTGGCAGGTGCAACACCACAAAGAAAGCTTGGGACTTTTTAGCACAACGCTATATCCAAACCAATTTTTCCAAAAAGTACAAGCTCGAACAGGATGTCCATGCCCTCCAATAACAGCCCATTTATACTGTGTCCGATTTTCACTTAAGCATGTGTATTATCTAGGATCAGTTTGAGCTCATAGAACCACAGTGGTCTATTGATATGAAATTGTGGGAAACATTTCATGAGGAAACATGACTCGTACAATTCCTTATGGCATTTTGAGAAGAGTTTGAGCTAATCAGGGCATCCATGCTTCACCGCAAGCCTCTTCTTTTAGTTGAAGAAGCCTTGACATAAGTGATCACTGAAGAAACCTGCAAATGCATTGCTCTGAACATGTCCTCCGTCTTCATCGCGACCTCTGGTTCCCAATAGCACTTTTACAAACCAGCAATCACCAATTCATCACCACATCCTATGCAGGCATCTTCCCGTTCATCTAAAGATCCAGTGCAATGCAACTATTGTAAGGAATTCGACTATACAATCAAGTACTGCCATTCTCCTACATCTCATCACATGCGCGGACTACAAAGGTCCAATAGGCCATCTGCAACATTCACCTCATCAGAAGATTAGATGATCAGCCATCAGACTGGGACTTCTTTCAACCCACCCACTGCCCAGTAAGTTTGGGCCATGATCACACAAAACCATCATACATTTGCATATGCCTTCTCTCCTCTATCAGGTATATCTTATTCGTGATTTTTTTTATTCTGGGGTATCAAACCATATGACCTTTGACCCAACACACTTCGAGTCATGCCGTCTTATGGGCTCTTCTCCACAGATTCATAGAGCTAATGGCTCCACTATTACTACTAGTCATGTTGGCTTTATAAAAACCAACAAAGGTTTATCTATTCCTGACTTTTTTTTGTACCCCAACTTCTATGCAGCTTTTATCTATTGGACAGTTATGTGACTTTGGGCTAATCATTATATTCCATACCGCTGGTTTTATTGTACATGACTGCTTGATGGGTATACAAGTTGGGACAAGCCATAGAGTTGGAGGACTATATATGGCAGATAAACTACATATTCTATCATCCATTAGCTCATCACTCACGGCATTTACCACCAAACCATCCTTTTTTATCTCTTGGCATTCTAGATTAAGTCATGTTTCCTTTCCTCATCTCAAATATATCATAAATAAATTATTGTTATGAGCAATTACTTCAGACAAAAATCCCTCTTGTATTGCTTGTAAACTGGCCAAACAACCATCACTTCCTTTTAATAATAGTACCAATACATTTTGCTATCTTTTTTATCTCGTGCATTCTGATGTCTGGGGCTAAGCTCATGTTGTCTCTATGGGTGGGGCTCAATATTATGCGATCTTTATTGACAATTATTCCCAATCCACTTGGATATATTTAGTCCATTATTGATCGAATTTTTTTAAAGTTTATATCGAACTTGCCACTATGATTAAAACTCAATTTTTTAAAACTATCAAAGTTTTCAGATCCTACTCTGGGGAGGAATACTTATCCAAACGCTTTCTTGAGTTCCTGAGATCACAAGGGATTCTTTCTCAACTATTTTGCCCAGACACCCCTCAGCAAAATGGGGTTGTATAACGCAAACATTGACACCTTATTGAAATATCCCCCACCCTTCTTATCTCCTCGTCAATCCCTTCCATATTCTGGGGGGAAGCCATCCATACGTTTTCCTTTCTTATTAACAGCATCCCCTCCGTAGTCACCAGTGGCTTTTATCATTTCAAGGGTCTGTATGAGACCACTCCTGATTACTCTGAACTTCATGTCTTTAGATCCACTTGTTTTGTGTTACTTCCAAAATGCAACCACACAAAACTCACTCCCAAAACTATCATGTGTGTCTTCCTGGGGCGTGGAATTCAACAAAAGGGGTATCGCTATTACGACCCAACTACCAAAAGGCTTCGCATTTCCCGCCATGTTACCTTCTGGGAAAACACACCATACTATATCCTGTTCGAAGATTCCATCCCAAGCACTATGACCTCTTCTCCTGTCGATCCATTTCTCGAGTCTCTTAATATGCCTGTGTTTGATCTTATGCCATCAACCGATCCTATGCCATCCCCCATATCTTCCATTAATCCTGTAGTGACCTCATACCACCACATGCCTCTCCCCTACACTTGTAATTGATTGTCCACATGCTGAAAACTCTACGTCCCGTCCTGACTCTATATGTCCTAACAATGGTCCTCTGATAAGCCCAGTTGACTTAGCAAAAACAACGCGAGTTATTACACCCAAGTGCAGGTGGTCGGTCAAGTAATAAATACTTGATAAGTCCGAGGTCGGGCCACGGGGAGGATGATAGTTCTTTGAGTTAGAAAGATTTCTTTCAAGAGCAAGATGAGAAAAATAAATAAAAGATAAAAAATGGAGGGAATGGAATGAGAATCAATAATTAAACTAACTAAAGGTAATATAACTAAATAAAACATGCAAATAAAACTAAAACTAAAGGTAACGAAACATTACAATACTAAAGGAGACTAAACTAACATACTAAGAGCATGGAATAAAGCTAAATAAAATAAATAAAAAAGATAGTGTGCTAAATTAATTAAACGCGTGAAAAAATTTAACTAAAATTAAGAATAAAAAGCACTAGGGATATCCAAAAGTTCCAGGCAACACAACGGGCAATTCGGTGGACTGAGAATTATTTTTTAATTATTTTTTCTTAAAAAATCAGCCTGCTTTCCACAAGCTAATTGATCTCATAAACTCGTATTTTTCGTAATAATTCATGCGTGATATGACCTATACATACCAATACTAATTATGGAATCAATTCGCAATACTTAATTTTACCGAAAACACTTATTTACTAAAGTGAAGTAGTGCTTGACACTACAAAATATTTTATTAAAAGTGAGTTTAAAAATATTAATTAAAAGCCACAATTTAATTCAAATAGGTTAAAACATGATTAAAATCAAATTTGAACTAAAAGGGATAGTGGCAACACAAAATTGCCAATTTCGGTATCAAAAAGTAAAGATTAAAAATACTACCGAAATCAGTGCACTTAAGTTTAAAATTATAAATAATACATAACCAATTAATTTAGATAGTATAGACCGCTCTCTAACTCGACCGGGTAAGGTTTAATGTAAAAACAACGATTCAAACTAGTTTGGTTCTTTTGTTAGAAATATTTTATTAAATTTATTAAAAAAAAATGTGATCAGCATACTAGGATAATAATTTAGTAAAAATCATATTTATAATGACCTATTAACCAATGAAAAAATAATTATAATTGAATTCGGGTCCGAAAAATTAACGCGTCAGCATACCCGTTCCTTACGGACCCCTAACTAACGAACTAGCCAAACATATCTAAAAAATTCATGGACAATAAATTACATAAATAAAACAGCCTATATAAATTCATAAATTGAAATATAAATAAAATTATAAGCATGCAAAATTCATACGAAGAATTAACAAAGTAGTAAATAAATTAAGAATCTAGAATTGAAGTACGCGCGTAGACCAGTAATTAAATCAGACATTAATCTTCAATAATGTACTAAAATCCTTTGTCTCTAACTCCCAAATAAACACCAAATAAAGTTGGTGGAAGCGGTACAAAACGAACCCTTAATGTGTAGAAAAAATTAAATAAAGAAATAAGAAAAAAATGGAGAAAGAAGAAAAGAATGAAGAGAGAGAGAGAGAGAGAGGGAGGGAGCACGGCTGGCTGTTTTTGTTGCTGCTGTGCACAGTTGCTTTGATGGTGATTTGATGATATATATATATATATATATATATGAGAAAACCTAATTTAATTAGGTGTGGTAATAGGTCATGGGCTTGGCTCAATTTGGGACTTAAAAATTGATCAAAAATAAATTGCAAGGCATGGGACTTTAACATGAGACCATAAGAAAGAAACTTCTCATGCAAACCATCTGGGTTAGGCCCGCTTTCGATAATTTCTTGCACCTTCAATTATTTTATTCATTCGCGTAGGAATTTGCTCTTCAAGTGCACTATTCGTATTTCGGCCATAACTTTGCACTCCGAACTCCGATTGATGCAAGGTTTTCGCCTACGCGTAGCTAACTCAGAAATCTAAAAATTTTTTATGGAGTGTTTTTCAAATTCTGCACAGAAAAATACTAGAATTGGCTGGAACAAAGGCAATGCGCGTGGTGAATCTCTTCTTCAACTGAAATTTCCCAAATTGATTCAAATGACTTTTTCTTCGCTTGGGATGATTTTTCGGCTTCTCTTAGTCTCTTCCTTCTACTCCCTTCATGCTTGAGTTTGGAATTTGCTTTCGGTTTACTTATTAAACTCAATTTAGCTCTGAATTTGACCGACAATGACTAATTTAGGAGAATTTGCTTTTGGATTCTTTCATATCATTTTTAACCTGTAAAAAGGGTAAAATGCACTAGAAATAAATATATTATCATGTTTTATGATTAAAACTCAATTCTTGACAATTTAGAATAATTAGAATCAAATTCATGCATATTAAGCTATTTAAATACATATAAAAATGTAATATTTTGGCTTAATCACCAGTCCGAGATCGTCATCCACCAGCCTGGCACTCTTATTACGAATGCTATCTATCTACCCTATTGCCTCTCCATAAGCCATCCTCATATCGTGAAACTTCTGTCGATCCTCAAGAGGAACATGCTATGTCTGAGGAATTTTCTGCTCTGTAGAAAACAAAAACTTGGGTTCTCATGCCCTTACCTACTGGCAAATCAGTTGTTGGGTGCAGATGGATATATAAAATCAATACCAAGGCTGATGGGTCTATTGACAGATACAAAACTTGCCTCGTTGCCAAATGATACACTCAAGAATATGGGATCGATTATGAAGAAACATTTGCCCCTGTAGCTCGAATGACCACAGTTCGCACTCTTATCTCAGTTGCCTCCATCCGCAATTGGACCATCCACCAGATGGATGTCAAGAATGCATTTCTACATGTCGATCTTCATAAAAAAATCTATATACAACTTTCCCCAGGGCTTCCTCATTTCTATGGGAAGGTGTGCAAACTTTAACTAGCTCTCTATCGTCTCAAACAAGCGCCTCGGGCTTAGTTTGAGAAATTCTCCACAGCTATTCTACAACATGGTTTTACTCAAAGCGCTTATGACCCAGCAATGTTTACTTGCTCCTCACCGCAAGGCATTGTTATTCTCCTGCTTTATATCGACGATATGATTATCACTGAGATGACATGAGTGGCATATGCAGACTCAAAACCTATCTATGCTCGTGTTTCGAAATGAAAGACCTGGGTGTCCTCCGCTACTTTTTTGGTATTAAGGTTGGCCACTCCTCTACTGGCTATTTCCTTTCCCAAGTAAAGTATGCTTCTGATATTATCGCACGCATGGGCCTTACTGATAACAAGACTACCAACACTCTCCTTAAGATGAATGTCAAACTCTCTCATTCTGATGGCACCCCGCTACCTAATTTCACATTATATCGGCAACTTGTGGGCAGTCTCAACTACTTCACCAGACCTGACATCAGCCATGCTGTTCATATTGTGAGTCAATTCATGTCTTCCCCACATTTTGTTCACTTTGCTGCTGTTCTCCGCATGATTCACTACATCAAAGGGATCCTGTACCAGGGCTTGCATCTTTCCTCCACATCTCGTCCAGTGTTACAGGGATACTCTGATTGGGCAAATGATATTACTTATCAACATTCCATGACTAGATACTGTATTTTTCGTAAAGACTCACTTATTTCGTGAAAAAGTAAGAAACAGACTGTCATTACCCGCTCTAGTGTCGAAACTGAATATCGTGCTCTTGCACATGCCTCCACCTAAATTGTTTGGCTTCGTTGGTTACTTCAGGATATGGGTATTGATCTTTTCGACCTTACGCCTTTATTTTGTGACAACAAAAGTGCCATTCAAATAGCCCACAATGATGTTTTTCATGAGCGCATTATGCATATTGAAGTTGATTGTCACTTTTTTCGTCAGCATTTCTCGCAAGGGCATATCCTGCTACCACACATCTCTTTTGAACTCTAGACAGCCGACTTGTTCACTAAACCTCATGTGGTTGTCAGGTTCCAGTTCCTTGTATCCAAGTTCTAGATGCTTTTCAAGCCTCCATAAGCTTGAGGGGGGGTGTTAGAATAATCTAGAATATCCCATTTTATCATATTCCTTAATTTCCTCCCTATTTATGGATTGTATATATTTAGGAGAGATTTGGGAGATTTGATTGATTTGTTTTCCATGTATAGCTCTTTCATTATCCCTATATAAAGGGACCTTGTATCACTGTTTTACACAAGTTGAATAATACACATAACATTATTATCTCTCTCTTTATAATATTTATCAAACCCTAGTGTATATAAATATATATATTCATCGATTCCACCTAAAATGTTTTAAGGATTAATTGGGAATTCTATTTAACAATCTATTCTCAATCATTCATCTAAATATGTGGTCCTGTAGTTTCATTTTCCATATTAAGCTCATTTATCTGAACAAATATATTTCTCATATTGAATTTGAATATTGATGAATACTTCTGAATAATTCAAATATTACAAAAAATAGGTTTTGGGAAGCAACAATTTATTTTAAGTTTGTAACAACCCACCTAATTAAGCAGGTGTTAACGAATGTTGTATCTAATTACCAGCAGATAAATAAAAGTATATAATCGATGATTTATCCAAAGGTAGAGAAATCCAACGAAAATTTGGCATGAAGTATTCGTAACACGAGGAAAACCCATCATGTTAACAAACATAATAATTACATAGAATACTTCTCAATTGGATTCCAATCCAAATACGAAATAGTCTAATACAACAATCCAAGCATAACTTTCCAACAGGCTAAAATCCAAACACAAATCCAAGTCCGACAATAATACGAATTACTACATCCATAGGTAGTACAAAGTACCCAAACTAAATTCAATATTACAAGTACCATAAATTAAGATAAAATGGCAACTAAATCCATAGAGGCATCAGAGAAGACTCTAAGATGAACTCAGACCTAAACCACAACCTCTACCCAAAACACGATGTGTACCTAAAAGAAAAATGAGGGAATGAGCCACGATGAGCCCAGTGGTAACTATAGGGAAAGGGAAATGCAATGCACGGACATATCACAATATAAGAAATTTTTTATTTACCTTAAATTCATTAACAAGAATTTTCAAGATTACATTAATTAATAAGGAAAATTCGTTTATTATACCGCAATATGTGTCAATCATTATGCACGTGTAACACACACGGTAACTGTATAAACTTCCATCGACCTCCTCCTCCTCCTCCTCGACCTAATACCGGTACTAGACGGAATAATACGCTCATAAACGTACCCCACCTTACCGTGAGCCTGTGCACTGGTATCCAAATTTTTGGCACCTCATCTTTACCATGGGTCTGTGCAGTAACATAACTCAAGCATTTCTATACCGGTACTTATCCGGTTCCAACAATCTCAATATAATCAACATACTATTAGGTAGTACTTGTGCTCAGGGCAATATTTATAAAATCAACAAGTGTATCCCATGTGATCTTAATAATGTTACCCACTAGATAATATGTTATCATATGCTTGAATAATTATAAAGTTTACCTATAGTACAATTCTTGGATTAATTACACAATTTGCCCCTTTAACATTAAAGTTTAGTAGAATATCACTTTTCTTTTATAATCATGTTATTATACCGAAAAGGGTTAATAATAAAACTATCAATAATAATAAAACATAATCCAAATTTTCAAAATTTTCCATCAATTTTACTTATCTTAATCAAAATTTCTCAATTTCTACAATTTAGCAAAAACTAATGAGAGAAGTAATACTAGACCCGCTAATAACCTTATCGAACACCTCATGCATGTTTAACTTCAAACTTAAGTATGATTTTAAGATGATTAACATTCTGAAATTTGATAAATTTTGAAGAATATTATATTATTAAACATGCAAACGGCGTTTCAAGCGATTTCAGTACCAAAATCTCAAAATAACCCATGAATACCAACATGCACTACGATTAGCCCTTAATTCCATCATCAACAACTCATATAATAATTATCAACATGCTCAGATTATATATATCAAACATAAACCACATGCATGCAAAGAAAAGTAAGATTTTGGTACCGAAAATCTAGTATTACTAATCATACAACAATTTTCAAGCAAAGAATGAAGACATGAAGGGAAGTTCCCACCTTAGTAACCTCTGGACAGAAGTATACAGCTACTAATAGACCATCTATAGCAACCGAATGAGGAAACCGACCCTGAAATTGAATTCGCCACGCGAAAAACTAGTGAAATTAGAGATTTTGGGTCAAAATCCTTGAATTTGAGCTAGAAATCACCCATGAATAACCATTTCTCTCTCTATAAGTATATGTGCTTGTTCTCTGGTCTAAAAGGTCAGGAATGGTGTTTAAAAGAGTGAAGAAGATGGTCAAAGTTGGTCAATTTCGTCAAAAACGATGCTGGACCAAAATGTAAAAAAACAGTGACCAAATTGTAAAAAAAAATGACAGCTTGGACCAAAATGTATTTTTCTCGAAAATAAAAAAAAAGGCCGAACTAGCTCATTCCACTTCCGGATTACGACGATATTTTTCAAAATTAGTCTAATAAATATAAATGACTTCTCGGAAAAGACATAACTTAATTCGGGGTTCTAGAAATAATCGAGGTAAAAGTTAGTACTCAATACAAATTTTAAGTTTTTAAATTAAAATTTTCAAAAGTTTAAAATACAGAGTGTTACAAAGTTTGAGAAAAATACATTAAAGAGGTAAAAAGGATGAGGTGAATTAATCTTGGCATGACATATATCATATATACACTTTGTCCACAGTAACTACCTATGTGGAGAGTGTTGTACACAATGTGCAAATTGCAACATATAAGATAACCTTTCTACTTCGTACACAATCTATTTTAGAAAGCTTACATTTGGGCCGGAGATAGTAATATTAGTGTGTTTTTAAATACACCCACATAATCCGTCTTCTCACTCCACCAAAAGTTAATATTACGTCAATCTTAACCTAAAAATTAGCGTAAGATTCTTTCTTCTTACCCTAGTTTCTGTATTTGAAAAAATTGCCACTAATTTGTCTTCTCACTCATTTAATTTTTTTTAAATTAAAAAAGTTCATTCTTTTCAACTAATAATTCTACAACTCAAGTTTCAAAATATTTTAATAAATGATTTATTTTTATAAAAACTATTTTATTTCTTCGATTCATTAGATACAGCCGTATAGGAGACAATAATATTATGAAGATTGAAATTTTATTACTAGCTAGTGGAAACGGTCGGGGTAATTATCTTGTGTTAACTAATTAAATTTTACTTTGATCACATGTTTCATTTTAAACAGTTGGTCACCTAAAAGTCTAAAACTATTGTTGCTTCTATTTTTATTTTTCAAATTTACACTTCACTATCTTTGAAATTGTCATTTATGGGGGTTTGATCCTATCTCTAATTAGGAATTTTGTAAGGTCAATAATGAATTTTGTGGATGTACAATAAAAAAATAAATTTATTATTTGACTTATAAAAAAGAGGTGGTATGTCGGTAGCGTGTACAAAAAAAATAGAGTAGGTTGAATGTTTTCGATAAAAAATATTTTTATGAATTTATATAAGATTTTCATATTTTAGTTTTAATGACGACGAAATTAACGTCTCAATAGTACATTCACTAAACTCACCCACCATTGGGATGAATTGAAAGTTTTCTTAAAAAATAAGTAGGGTGAAAAGAAAGTATTCTCTTATTAGGGTGAGAAGACAGATTATGTGAGTTTATTTAAGAACTCCCTAATATTAACATACATGCATTCATATTCATATTCTATATCCCGTACTCTGGACTTTTCATATTACGGTTCCAGGCAGTAAAAACATTTACACAGCTGCGACATAAAGTATATATTTTATGATGCATACTGATCTCCAAGCAACCAATAAGAAATTATTGTGATCGAGTTGGTGCCTGTTTTCCATTTCAGCCCAAATATTTATGTCAACAAAATAATATACCTAAAAGATTATAGGAATCCTTCAAAGAACTAGAAAGGTTTTAACAACCATTTAAATATCTATTTTATAGTCACAGGCATATAACCACACAGACTATTCATCAATTTAAACCACCACAACAGAAGGCGAGGTCGTCTGACTAGTAGCTCTCTTGCATTTTTAGCTATTAAGGGCTTGTTTGGTAGCTCTCTTTTTTTTTTTCTAGATAAGTTTTTAAAAATGTGGTGTTTGGTTGAATGTTTTGAGTTAAAGTTGGTTTTTTGAAAAGTGAATTTGGTTTTGTTTGATTTTTTTTCAAACAAAGAAAAAAATGCATAAAAAATTTCAAAAAATAGTCACAATGGATCTTATTTTATAGATCTCGATGAGTAGGTTTCAAATATATATTTTTTATTATTTTTGAATTTTTGGATTTAAAGTTATGGCGTTTTAAAAGTTTTTTTAGAGAGAGAAAGTAAAGTTAAAGTTTTTTTGGGAAGTGTAAAAGTAGAGATGTTTGTGAGTTGAGTTTTTAAAATTTGTAGAAAAAAAAATAAAAAGAGAGCTACCAAACAGGGGCTAAGCATCTGCAACGGATGGATTAAAATTTAGTGTAAATTTACTTTTTGCTTTGCTAACTTCCGAGTTAGGCCGCAGCGGAAAGAGCAAGGGAAAAGGGAAATCCCCGTACGAGTGAGCCATACTCGTACGGGGTCTTCATTGTTTTAAAAAAGAGGAAAATGCCCATACGAGTATGGCTCACTCGTATGGGGTCTCGATTGAAAAAAAAAAAAAGGAAAATGGCCATACCAGTGAGCCATTCTCGTATGATTTTTTTTACATTGATACGAAGCAACTGCACTCGTATTAGTTATACGAGTAACCTTCACCCGTATAAGGTAAAATTTAAGAAAATAGTAAGTTTAGTCATTCTCTACCGTATATGCTAAATTTTACTCGCCTAAATTCTTTCTCTGTGAAGAAGGGGAGGGTACTGTGGACGCTCTTAACTCTTAAGGCCATACATTAAATACACTGTTACAAACTGGAAACATATTTCCCAAAAAGGAATCCTTAAACAATCGATGTTAATCCTAATATAGTCACTACTAACAGAAAAACAAAAGATAACCAAACACACTTTTTCACCATGTCGATTACTTCAGATTGGCAAGTTACCCCCAGTGTGAAACTGATGCAGGTCATTCAGTGAGATACTTGTAGATGGAAATATTATAATTGAAGATTGTACAATACAGGTTTGAGAAAAGAATAACTAGACCACATAAATTTGTGATTTTAGTTGCACAAGATTAATATTTCAAATTCCTGATGGATAACGACCTCAAAAACAGTACCATTTCACGCGAAAGTATAAGAAATAATTTATGATGAGATACTGGCAGACATATGAGATAAACTGGACTTTTTCTAATAGAGGTGAAATCTCAGAAAGTACAAACTACAAAGATTAAAGAAATAAGTTTTCTGATAACTTAAAATGTCTGCTCACATCTTTGAAGGCTTTGGGAAGATGTCAGATGTGAATTTCTGGGCTGCACTCAGACTGCCCTTGACCTTTATCGCACCCCTGCATCCATTAGAACATCACAATAACTTAATTTCATAATAAGAAACCAAAGTACTAAAGAAAAAAGTTAATAATAACAAAGAATCAGAACTTCAGCATTCCACACCTCATGAAAGCAATTTGGGGATTCATCTTCCCTGTGGAAACTTTAAAGGAGTCATCATCTGTGAAAGAAAAGGTGGCATCAGGCTTCCCACCTTCGTATGGCCCTATAATCACACTCCTAAACCCCAAGGAAAGCATCAGATAAACGAGTAAAGTATTTAGAATTCAAAGCATGGATGCATTAGTTTTATTAAACTATATAAATTATGATAGGCTAATACCAAAAGACGATAAAGAAAGAATTTGCAAAATCTTGAGAGGGCTAACCATGTATAAATTGATACATAGAAAGGTTGAACCTGAGCAAGTGGGCTAGCCTATTTGAGAGAGGCATATGGACAAAATTTTGTTAATGCTTCAAGACAAAATTTTGAATAACAGAGACGAACTTACAACATGTTTTTATTATAACATTTGGAATTTCTCATTCAAGTTTTTCAAACACTTCTTGAATTAGAATTAAATAATTTATAAACGAGCAAGTTCACAATTGATCAATTGAAAGTTAGTTAATTTTAAAATTAGGTAATTCACGCAACCAAACAGGCCCTTAGGTTGCGTCTAGTTGGTGTTTTGAGTTAAGAATTTAAGTTTTGTTTTGCAGTTTGAAATTTTAAGAATTTTTTGGGAAGTATGAAAGAGGAAGCAAAGTAAATTTGGATTTGGTTGGAGTTTTTTTCATGAACATTAAAAAAAATTATAAAATAGTCATAATATATCTTATTTTATAGATCTTGATGAGTAGTTTCAAATTTTTTTACATAATTTTGTTTTGCCAACCAAAAATGAAAATTTTAAAAACTAAAAAACAATTTTTAAAAATCAAACCAAACATGGCCTTAGACTTCCCCTTTTTGGGGGAAAAAAGTTGAATCCGAGTGAGTTGGCCAACCTAATAGGGAGAGGCGTCTACTTAGTCCAAGATGGGATCTTAAGTTCGAGTCTCACCAGATGGGATCTCAGGTTCGAGTCTCACCAAATGGTTTTTCATTGTTGTAATTAAAGGAAGACATAGACTTGGCTTTTGACGACGAATAAACAACCACAGGAAAAAGGTTGAACCCTATAGAAAAAAATAGTGTGTAAACAAAAGAATACGATGGAAGGGTGTTCCACAAAGGCGCAGTTTGTGAAAAAAATCCACACAATTTTCGATTGGCTAGTTTGAGTATTGAATTAATAATCTATTATAGTAGACAAATGCTTTACGTTCACTTTTTTTCCCACACACAGTTGTCTTTCCTAGAGGAAGCAATATGAAAATTTGATGGAATAAGATTACCAACATCATACTTTGGCCCAATCTTTACAATAACTTTGTTATCGATCATTGCGACATATATATCTGAATCAGCTGCCATGATTTGCGCGCTTTGCTTGTTGCACAAATCCCATTCCTTGTCCTAATTTTAGACAATATGACAATTTCATCCTTCAGTCCCCAATCAAAGAAGTGATCATAAAACTGCAAAACAGAATAAGCAACTCTCAAATTTCGTAGAAAAATGATTAGACATGAACATTATAACGCGTAAGCTAAAGATTAGGTGAAAGAAAATACCAGTGATGGTACCCCCGGATGAGTGAGAATATAGGCATATCCTTGAATGACTTAATCTGACGGAAATGGCCAATGATTTTGTGTGAACCGGAATTGTGATTGTCAATAAAGGTCACAGCATTTCCCGGTAAAACCCCAATCATCCCCGGAGGATTTCCATTCGAATCCTTCATTCTACACAATTCTCCATCCACCGCAGCCTGGAGAATTCCCTTCATTGTGAAATCAAATGCGGTCACAACCCCACCACCATTTTGGACCCATTGAACCAACTCACTATGATGTTAATCTTGGTTATATGCTGGTTTTCCATCTTTCTCATATGAAAGTGAATTCCACAATTCCCCGACTGCAAAATCTGGGGAAGTGTTTTCCATAAAGAGTTATAGATCTTAATGAAACTAGGAGAGTAGCCCCTAACGAAATCAAATCGCCACCCATCGAATCCAATTTCAGTCTTTAGCCATTTCATCCAATCGGATAACTCTCTTCGTACTCTAGGGTTAGAATGGTCGATATCGGGAGTGGGTTCAAAGTCATCTCCAGTATCTGGGTTTCCTTGGCCATCGGAGTACTGTATATCATCTTTGCAAATGAATGATGGTCCCCAGTCGAGACGGTCATCAGCTGTTCCTCCTTCAAATATGCACCATATCGAGAAAATATTCAATGCAACAGTTATAACGCTACATGTTACAACAATCCACCATATCCCGGCCCTCTGCTATCTTGTTTCTCTGCAGTTCTGTGGTTTATTACTATGTTAGCTACACATTTTATTCCTTTATTGTAGAATGCGTTAATTAAAGCTTTTAATTCAGCTTCATTCCCATAGTGTGATGCATTGAGATCATATAACCTTCCCGGCATATATCCTGCAAAAGGAGGGGAACAGGAGAGAAGCTGAAGCATATTTTGAAGCAAAAGTGGAGGCAAAATGGTATATTGGACTAATTCAGATTAGGGATGCCAAATTTTCAACAAACTTGCTATTGTGGGGCCAAAGTTTGAATCATACATAAAAGGACAGAAATTTGTGATTAATATAACAAAATCCGTAACTCAGAGCTTTCTTAATAAAGCGAGAAAGTGGGGGCAGGGCGTGAGGAATTAAGAAGAGAAGAAAGTTCAGTTAAAAATTTCAAAATTTGTGCCTAGATACTCTATCTAATCAAATTAGAACAAAACAAGCAAGATTGCTATTCAAGTAGTTCCCACAATTAGCATAAAATCAGAAGAATAAATAGCAAGCAATTGTGCATGAATTCTGGGTGCGACTGCTAAGAGTGCACAATTATCTACTAGTGATATCATTTCCTTGTGTGAAAAAAGCACTATGAGATGAGAAAGAAAGAAAGAAAGAAAGAAAGAAAGAAAGAAAGAAAGAAAGACCTTGGGGAGCAACAGATAAGAGGATGGAGGGAGCCAAACATGGGTAACCCCAGTAGCAGCCATGTCTGAGATTGAATTCATCAGTGAGTTGTATCATCCCTTCCTTATTACTCGATTCCCAGTTAAAACCCTACACAACTTTATCAAAACCAAAAAATGCCTTCAGTTATCTATCTATACAATAGTAATAATAATAATAATAATAAAGAGGTAATAGTTTTTAAATCTTACCAGCTTTAGCGTGGTATATAATATAATCTAACAACCATTCTATACTGGTAAAAAAACCCAACTCGACGGATTTTTGATCCGACCCAACTCAGATAGGGCAGGTTTTTTTAACCCCGGGTCGAGTTTGGTAATTTTTTTAAAAACCCGGACCAAATTTGGGGCGGGTTAAGGTTGTGCATTCTTAAAATCCGACCCGACCCGACCCGACCCGCTTAGATATATATATATATAAATATTATATATATATATAATATTTATTAAATACAAACCCTAAAAGTCATCTGTCAATCTCTCATTCTCCCAGCCGCTGAGCCGGATCTCTCTCATTCTCACTATTCACTCTCTCACAAACTCAGCTACCTCTCCCTGTTTCTCAGTTCTCACGCCCGCACCAATACACCCACAGGTCTCACTCCCACAACGACACACCCACACCTCTCATCCTCCATCTCCGGCCTCCCTCGCAGTCTCTCCTCCTCCATCTCCAGCCTCTCACGCACTCATCTCCTCCTCCACATCGACACCTCTCCTCCTCCATCTCCGGTCCCACAGATCCCACTCCCACACCGAATCTTTACCTTGGAAGATTTGAGAAGTAGAAGAGTTTTTGTTGTTTTAATTTGAGGTTTTTGATGTTTGAATCATTTAATTTGGTTTTAATTTAATGTTTGAATTGTAGAATTGTTGTAATTTTGTGTTGATATTTATAATATGTAGTTAATGAGACTTGTTGTTTAAATTATGCCTCATGGGGTTGAGTATTGGATATGGATTTTGGCAGAGGAGTTTGAGCTGTTGGTTCTTGTTCTTGTTTTTCTTTTTTAAAGCTCAAAACAGGGAGTTTGACTGTTTGAGCAGGTGACCCAGTTTCTTTAATTCGGAGCGGGGCGGGGCGGGACTCTTATACATGTGTGCGGGGCGGGTTTGGGTTTTCAAAAATAAACTCGTCTCGATTTCGGGGCAGGTTCGGGGCAGAGTGATATACATGCGGGTTGGGTTTGGTATTGGCTAAACCCGCCCCAAACCCGTCCCATTGTCATTCCTAATTCTATATGAAATGGGGGCAGTGGTTATGGTGGTACCTGAAATAATAAAATAAGGGCTGCAAACGCTGGTGTCAAGAGACAGAGAGCGTGATGGAGGTTAATTAATTCTACTCCTCCTACCCCTCGTTTTTTTGCAAAAGCAAAGATGATATATATATACATAAAACATTGATGATTGATACTACAGAAGACCAAAATGGGTGGGAATTGAAAAAAAATAAACGGAGTTCAGAGCTGAGATGGCACCATTATCAATTATAATTGACTATCAACAAATTAATATAATCTCACGATCGTAATAGTAATAGTAATAGTAATAGTAATAGTAATAATAGTGATGATGATGATGATAAAAGATTAATTTTTTAACTAATTTTCTAACTTTGCGATGCACGGGATATCTTTCCAAATTTTATAATATATCATGTATTTCCTATAATTTCATAGGATCAACTGAACAACATATTTAAATAAAAAATAAATAGTAAATATACACGACACCAATCTGTCTCTCTATTGAAAATTAGAATTAAACTTCATAAATTCTTATAAAAAAAAGGAACTTTACAAATAAAAACAAAACATATTCAAGAAATTACATCAAAGCTATCATCCTAACCTTTTTCCTATAAACCAACACATTACCGGATAACAATGCAATGTTCTTCCTTAAAACTGAAAATCGTTATTCATCTCAACATTGCATTTTTCCTCCTGTTTCAGTAACGTAAATTTAGGTTCAAGTAGTGTTTACCTTGAGCAAAAACTACTATTTTGAGAATAGGGTCACCAATGGTATCTTTACACTTGCTCGAAATATTCAGCTCCTAAATAATAAGCCTTAAAGACCAACCACCAAGAATAGGTTCAGAAGGAGGAAATATAATTCATAATCTTTGAAAAACTTAAATACTAATTCATGTATTAATAAAATTACATGAAAGTTATAATAATAATACGGGTAAGAGGGAAATTTTTAAACCAAAGAACCAAGAAATAATAAACATGTAAAGACTTTATGCAAGTTGGAATTGAATTAGTGACTTATGTACTGAGCATTTGACTTTCTATAATATGAAACGGTTTTTTCGGCATTTCTAACTTATGTGCCAAAGGTGCATTTATAAGGTTCCCATATAAATACACGCACGTGCACACACACACATATATACTTGGATAAAAATGATTTTAATTGGGTTTATCAATCTTTGTACCAAAACAATGACATTAGTTCTTATCAATTGGGTAAAAAAGCATAAACATACAACAAAAATGAAGCTGTAGCTAAAATTTATGTTTGACTACACACACCCAACTCTTTTCAATTTTAAAGTTTATCTGAATAGTATAATCTTGTGGGGGAGAAATTAGCAGAATATTGTGTGCACAAACGTATGAAATGGCCAAATTATTTATCATCAAATAAGCAAATTTAAAACCAATCTTACCGGTGGAAACTCTTCCCATGAAATAACTTAGCATACACCTATTTCAATTGGAAACATATATGTCATCAATTTAGTTATCCAACACCAAAATTCAAATTTCTAGTTCTAATCATGAAGTATAACTATTATAAAGAGGTTGTTATAATAGAGTAAAGCTATTGGTGCAACAACGGAACAAAAAAGGATTGTATTTAACCTGGAATAATTGCCTTTATCTTCTTTGCCACATTTCAGCAAACACCGAATGTCCATTACAAAAATTCATGAGACTCGTTTAAATACCGCAGAAACAATGGGAAACATTGTTAAAAGCCTAAATGGGGGAAAACACATGATATAATGGCTACCTCCATAAAAGGACATGATTTGTAACCCCTATTCCAATTCCAGTTCTTTGTTCCGATGGAATATAACCTAGAAAATGATCAATTTCCAAGAAAGAAATCACATAAAAATAAATATTACTTCTATGGTTATTAGAAACTTAAAAGTTTATACTTCGAGAATGTTGAACTTGAAAACCCGAAATCTAGAATGGAATATGGTATCTAAGAGCACTATGAAAACTTCTAATTTGAGAGGAAAACCCCAATTGAAAATTAACTCTAGAATTTGAATAGTTAGCCACATATTTTTCAACTCCCATGATGTGCATGCAGATTGAATTTTTACTGATAAGCATGTGATGCACATACATCATATTACTATTTCCATAGAACTTAATGCAAACTCAGTGTGTCAATTGATAATTTACTTAAATTTGATTGTAGTGCATTTACAATTTCTATTGATATAAATGTATAATTGGTACAATTAGTCCTAAAAGATATTGTTGACCTAAAGGTCTTAATCTTATTTTGATAATAACAATAATTTAATCATGTGTAATTTAACATGTTCTTGATTTAAGATTATAGTTTTATTACTTGGAAAATCAAGAAAGCATGCCACTTGATAAGGATCAATGGAATCAATATCTGATCAAGTCAACAAAGCAATAGACTAGCAATAGATCATTCTTATCATACACATGCTAGCAATGCATTTCATGAAGCACAAAAGATCAAGGATCATATGCCAAAGCTTCAAGGGTAAAGCTTCAAGTGAAGATCAAATTGAAGAAACAAATAGAAGCATTCAAAGACTCGTTTATTCGTTAATTGAGTGAGTGCTTAGGTATTATGTAAAGTTTCTTATTAGATTATTTATATAGCTCATATATATTGATATATCATTCTTAGATTGATCAAAATCAGTTTGAATCAAAATTTCTTTGAAAACATCATTCTTGCAAAAATCGGTTTTCAAATAAATTCATATTAATTTCAAATGATCATATTTTGAGTTTTTCCAAAAATAAGTGTCTTAGGAACTTATTTTTAAAGTCCCCAAAGC
The DNA here is from genome assembly GCA_021464415.1 of Lonicera japonica. Taxonomy (NCBI): domain Eukaryota; kingdom Viridiplantae; phylum Streptophyta; class Magnoliopsida; order Dipsacales; family Caprifoliaceae; genus Lonicera; species Lonicera japonica. The sequence goes on from CM038466.1 coordinate 6,098,578, forward strand.
ATTATAATTGATTTTGGAGCTTATATGCAAAAGTGCAAAAATTGGGATTTTTGGCCTTTTTGCCTGTTGGGCAGTAGAGTCCATCAGTTGACTGATGAACCTTGCTCAGCCGACTGATGGCCACTCAGTCGACTGATGAGCCTTGCTCAGTCGACTGATGGCCCAGAATATAGCCGTTGGATTTTTTATTTTTTACTATTTTTGGTACCAAACTTCTACCAAACCTCACAAACGGCTATATCACTTTTGGGACTATATATACACTATCTAAGACACATTTTGAACACTTTGAATCACTCTCATACTCTATACTTCATCTATCTTCAATATCAAAAGATTCAAGAAATTATTTTTGATCAATCATTATCATTTGAGTTATATCATCGTGATCAAATAGGATAACTCTAGTGTGAGCTTCAAATTGTATTATTTACACACTTGTGAGAGTTATTGTAAATTGGTGTGAATCACCAAACAATTAGAATTCATTTGTGAGAGGTAAATCTCATAGGAAAAACAAGAAGGTAAATTCTTGTTTAGAATTTGTGAAAGGTAAATTTCACAAAGTTAGCAAGAGGGTATCTTGTGAGAGTGTTGTGGTATAGCAACACTTGTAGAGTGTGTGAGAAGAATACACTTGTAGTGGTTTGATCTTCACCCGAAAGGAGATTGGAATTAGTGGAAATTCTCGGGGAACTAACCGAGCGCGGATTATGGTTTGATAAACCAAAACCGTGAGGACAAAAAGTCTTGGACTTCGTATCAGTTCAATCTTTCTAACTCAATCTCTTTATTTACTTACTATTGCTTGTCTTGAGATTGTTTGATTATTTGCTCTTGGGATTGTTTGTTTACTTGTTCAATTGATTGCATTCTTTGATAAATTTGTTTAGTAAGTTTGTTTTACTTAAACGATTTTGAAAAAGATTTTAAATTATGCATTAAAGTTTTTAAACCCTATTCAACCCCCCTCTAGGGTTGAAATCCGACCAATAGATATGATAACACAATCCTAATTAAATTCACATTGAACCATTATTACTCGGAAGACATAAAATACAATTATGCTTAGTTCCAAGTTTATTTGCTTGAACCACTAACTACCAATCCAAAAACCATTTTTCTTCTACCCATCGTAGACAAAAGACTGGTTAACAATTAAATTAGTAACAAAAGGGAAAACCAAAGATGCATTAACTTTAAATTAATCAAAAGTGAATAACAAAATACTTACTGTTATTTAGTATATTTGTGAGTTAAATACATATGAGTTGAAAACAAAAAATAATGGCTATTTGTTAATAGTTTTATTGTACCTCTGAAGATTGCTCTATACCATAATTGACAATTTGACATAAGCTTTCTCTGCCATCTCAATATTCTCGTGCTTTAAATTTGAGAACCTGAAACATCATTGAAACAATGCAAACATCTGGAATTGAGAAAATTATAGATATATATATATATATAATAAAACAAAGGGCTAAGGGAGATAGAGGTAGTGATTAATTTTTACGGGCCAAAATAATATAGAGTGAATTGAAAAGACATGAAAGTTCTAAGTAGAGGAAAAGTGCAGTTGTAGTCAGATTAGAAAAGAGGCACGAAAGCAATTAACCCTAAATGTTTAAGATATAAAATGATGACAAATTCAAATAGAATCAACCATCGTGAATTAGGGAAATCAGTGAATTAACTTGTCAAAGAAATCTTGAAATCAAAGATGCATATTATTATTATAGAAACAAAGAATCAAATCAAAGATTTAGATTACATAAAGATGCATTTGACTGTGCTACATATTCAACACGTAAATTATATAATGTCAACACACCTTCGCCACCATTGCAGTAAATATTTGACACAGCCTATTCATCTTTATCATAATTCCACAAAGCCTTGTATTCAGTAAATCTTCATGTCGTCGTCAACAATGAATCGTTGGGATACAGAGAATCTGATAAAAACTTATATTTCACTTCTGCATCAAAGGAAACGGAATAAGTATATGAGAAAGAGGAGATAACGGGATCCACCCAAAGGGCCCATCCGTTTTACCGTCGGAGATGAGACAGCCCGAAAAGTGCAAGAGACGTAATTGCCTGGAGTGTTAATTAATGGCATAAAGAGCAATTGAAATTTGTTGACCTATTCAGTTAAAGACAATAATCATAACATAGAAACAAAACTGGAGAAACAATACCTGGAAAAAAAATTTCCAGAAAGAAATTGTCCACTACGATTTCTTTGTACTGTCAAACCTAAATACAATAACCAAAAAATTATATACTAAAAAGCATGGAGAAAGCGGCATTTGAAAAAATTAGTCCCAAAGAGAATTCTTTAACTAACAAGATACAATGAGGTGAACACCATTAAAATGAAAGAAGAATAAAGAGGGGGATGGAGAAGAAATACCTTAAAAAAATAGAAATTGCAACCAACAGATTCTTTATGGTGTGGAGCTTCAATGCCTTTATAGCTGTATAGAGGATTGAGTGTTCAATGAATGAGGAAAAAACTAGGGTTTTTCATAACTAAGGAATCTGGGGAGAGGAGAAGACGCAGAGAAGATGAAGAGCTGTGCGTACATTGAATTTGGAGTTCCGTTTTATCACAGATGGATTATTACGGCATAATTAAGAGCGAGAGACAGAGGACTTCTCAGAGGAATATGATATTAATGTGAATTAATTAATAGGAGAGAGGAAGAAAACTTCATCCGTTTTACTATTATGTTACGTTATATGTTGATTTGGTTTTATGATGTGAATTAAAAACAGAAGAAGGGTAGGGCCGTAGGGGTCGTGACTTTCGTCAGTTTATAACGCCGTCGCCGTTTGACCATTATTAACACATTAGCTTTCTGTTCTTCCTTTGTTTCATGTATTTTTCTTCCTTTTCCCCATTTAAGTTTACTAGTGAAAGATAAAAGTTCAGTGTGAATTGGGATGGAAAATTCTTCCATAATATATTACTTCTCGTGTTTCAAAGTATCGGCCGATACCGATTCGATATGGCCGATACCGAATTAGAATAGGGGGTGCCGAACCGCTATTTTGACTCGATATAATTAAATTCGCGGTATTTTAAAATATCACTGATATTTTACCGAAATCACACCGAGTCACCGATATTTCACCAATATTTCACTCTTTATTACAAAAAAAGGTGACTGAAGTGACATAATTGAATAATTGAATAGAGTGACTATAGTTACAAAAATACAAAAAAAAAGTTGCTACATGTTAGACTTTGGAGACTTGGATTATAAATTGGCAACTATTGAAAAAAAAATGTGTTGGAATATAAATTGGCAACTATCAAATAATAGTATTGCTACTCGTGGTGGTTATTATGGAAGTAATCATGGAACGCATTACGATAGATCTTCAAGTAGCAGTGGTTATCGGGGATTTGAGTACTATCATCATCATGGCCAACCAAATTTTTCTGATTATGGGTCATCTAGCCATTTCTCTCATTCTGATCCTATAAGTGCCAATTCTCAACCTCCTTTATATCATCATTCCTCATCACTGGAGTTCTTGAATAATGATGATAATTATAGTAGCAAATTAGTATTTGACTCACTATTTTAAAGGTCTCTGTAACACCTCGTATTTCTAATTGCGAATTAATCCTCCCATTGAGCCCGGTTAAGGCTTTATCGCCGTTAGATAGTGAACATTGGGTCCCGAGCCTCTCGTATTTGACTCGATACCTATAATATTTTATATTAGGTATATTAAGTTTGTGGGATCAATCGTTTCATTATTCAGGTGGCCCGAATCGAAAATGGGAAGTAAATCGCGTGTTTTGAATTTTTCGAAAAAGGTAATTTTGGCCAACTTTGAGAGGCCATAAATTTTTCATCCGAGGTCCAAATGAGTTCCCGTTTACGACCACGTCTTCATCTCATTCCCCTCTACAACTTTCGTTTGAAGGCCGAGTTCATTTGAAGTCATTTCGGGGGTCAAAAAGGGGCGAGAAAACTGAGATTTTGTCAAAAAATGCTGAGCTTCAGAATTTGGGGGCTCTGATCAATCAGAGGGTGCCCAGTGGGTTTTTAGCCCTTCTCCCCTCTTATTTGTTCATCTCCTTCCATTCCTCTTTCACCCATTTCTCACCCAAGCTTCCTTCTATGTTTTAGAGAGAGATTAGAGAGCTCAAGGGAGAGATTTTATGAGTGACTCTCCCAAGTCTATGGCCTCATCCAAGCTTGTCATCACCTCCATCCTTTCATCCATAGCTATTCCACCATTGCTAGGGCTAGGAAGCTCAAATTGGGGATTTTCGGATTCGGTCCTTCTCCGGCTCAATTTAGGGGCAAATCTTCAGGGGATTAACCCTCAAATGTGGGAAAACTAATATTTAAACTCATTTTCAACTTAATATGTGTTTCATATCTTAAATTAAATCAAAATGGGGGGGGGGTTTCATCAAAATTAAGAATTTTGCTTATACATGAGGGTTAGGCTGATTTTTCTTGATCCTTTTGGTTTATTTATGGTTTATATATCATCAATTAGATACTTTTAAGTGAATCCCTCATTTTATATTGAGAAGAATGAAGGTTGGTATAAAACCCTTATGGACGGGTACGATAGCGGATAAGGAATTGAGATACGCTTATATAATGATAAATAAGTGGGTTTAAAGCTTATTGTGGTTATAATGCTTTATTTGTATGACATTTGTGTTATGTTTAAGCTATCAATTAGTTATTGATAAGAATTGTCAGTAGCCTGCCAGTCCGTAACTTTACTGGGCAATTTCTATAACTCTTTTAAAGAGGTATGTAGACTGGAATAATTTGGGGGAGTTTATATTGACCACAACTGTTATAAATTATGCATATTACTTGGCTTGGAGTCGATCACATGATTTATTCTATAACTTACTAGCTAGTGATCGAAACTAGTTAAGATATTCTTGATGGAGCCATGAATTAGCGTACTTAGCAGTCTTTGTCTAAGTAAGGAAATAATAATACTATATGTAAAACGTAAACTATATGATTTGATATGTACGTGATATATGTACTAGTCGGATGCATAATTTGTTTATGCTATTAAACTTATTGGATACATGATAAATGTAAGAGTATAATTGGCGGATATTCTTCCTATTTCCATAAGTTATGCTTAGGGCACTTGGCGTGCATTGTATATAACAATATTCATGATATTTTAAAGACAATACTTTATGTATATGTATATGTATACATATGTGTGTGTACTATTAATAAGTATATTCTTTAGGGAGAATACTTTATATTGATCTCTTGGTTTCGTAAGGCGCTAATGGTCCATGGGGTTAACTTAACATCGGCGACTACTTACCCTGATCCGTGTAGAGAGATCCCGCTTTTAGAGCGGCATACCCTACACCATCTAGGTGGTCCACGGGGGGACCCAGCCTTGGGGGTTACATACCCTAGTCTTGGGGGCTTAGATCGCGATCGTTGTGCACAGTAGAATAAATCCTAGATGTCTAATGTGAGATGTGGTGGTAATATAGCTGTCGTTCATACCGGTGTATTCAGCTTCCCGATGGATGATAAAGGGGATGTAATCCTCGGGTGTATAGCTTCCCCGGCTGTGAATTAGTTTATGTTGCTCTGTCATTCGACGGACATACTTGCACGGGTGTCCCACTTGTTAAGTATTTGGAGCATAGTCCCTGGGAAAATGGCATGCATGGGTTTAACTCCAAATAAAGTACAAGTTAGGATCAAGTCCCTCGGTAGTCTGTTCGTTAGGAGGATACATGATTCGTTTAGAACTTTGAGGCCTTTGGAAACCTGAGTTCTAAGCCTAATGTACTGCAGGGGTAAGCTAAGGCTGAAGACTAGAGTTATGAAAGTATAGGTGTATGTATATGTACTTTATCATATTTTATGTTATTCGTTAAAGGTATTATTTTATCATACCGAATATACACTTAGAAAGTTACAGAGTGTGAGGTGCCTTATAGTAAGCTAAGTATGGATAAAATAATGTACTATAAGCAAAGTGATAACTATAAGTACTTGGCTTAGAGAATAAACTTAACTTACACCGAAAAGAAATAATTCCTAAATCATGCATACCCTAAGAAGCTAACATTTGTAGAAGGCTAAATGATTAGATTTAGGGACAAGAATGATTAGTAATGGGGAATAGTTTCCTAGACCTTAGATAGAATGCTTAGTGGGGTTTGGTAAGCAATACATGATAATTTTCATGGCATGGTTTCCGTATAATTGTAATAAATGACTTACCTATTTTTATATAAAAGATACATGTGCTTTCTAATGAAAACCTTATTTTCATTATAAACCCTCATAATTCCCACTAAGCCCAGATTTGGTTCATTCCTTCCTTTTTCAATAGTTTTGCAGATCCATACTCGAGGGTGGCACATGTGGTATGTTTATAGAAGCTCTGATGACCTGGAACGACTTTGTAGTCCTTTAACTTAAGGACTCTGCCGCAGAAATTTTTATATTACATGTTCAAACAATTGTATTGTATACAACCTCTTTATTATAAAAGGTGGACATTTAGAACTGATTGTATTAAAGTATCTCAGATGTGGAGTATTAGTTTTATTAAATCGATTGTTTGTGAGATGATTTGGCTTAAAAATATTCTTTTAATTTACAGGGCAGTTATCTTATTTTACAAACTCCACATGCCAAAAATTTTCTGAAATGGATTTTACTTAATTACACCTGCCGTCGCGTACGACACCGTGATTAATCGGGTCCCGGAGGTGAAAACCACTTGATGGGATCCGAGGCGTCACAGTCTCTTTACTCAAACCCACTACATTTGTCAAATTAATATATAAACAAAATTTTGTTTTTAGCTCAGAGACAAATAATACATTTATTCTAATTTAATCTAGTAATTATATGGCTAAATAACTTAATTGCTTTTAGCAGTTTATTGGATTTGTTCCATATTTAATTATAGACATTTATCAACTTTAAATAAAGAAGAGGTAACAATGAATCATTCTTAAGCTAATAAATATATTCAAAACAAAATAAATACGACAATGGAGAGCTATTAAAAGGTTGGACTGGTTATAGCTCAATAGGGATAATGTGATGAAACCATTGCAGGTAAGGAGTTTAGTGAATCTTATTTTAAACAAAGAAGATTCGATTACGAAGAGGAACATAATCGTCAAAAACGATATGTTTACGATATCAATTAGCAACTTCCAAGTATAATGAGAAAACATACGATTCCAAATTGCAAATCAGTATATGTTATGTTTTTGTCCATGGTGAAATATAGGAAATACAAAAATTTTATTGTGAATTTATATGTTGTTACGATCATCTAATATATGATCCAAATGATCACCGGTAATCTTTTATTTAGTGCACGAATAATGATTGTTAGAATATTAATTATAAGGTTCCCACTCTTTTGAACATATTTCTCTACATTTTTTTATATTTAACATTTTTATCTTCTTACTTTTAACATGATTGTATTTTTAGTTTTATTTGTGTAATGTGTTTTTCAATATGCACTACAAGAAATAGTACATTTAGTGACGAATTTTTTAGTGACGATAAATATTTCATTTTAGATAGCATACAATTCGTGACGAAATAAAAAATTCGTCACGAAGCCTAGTCAAGTGATACAATTGGCAACGAAACTAAATATTTCTTCACAAAAAGTGGCCACAAATTATTGGCGCCAGCTTCTCCCGCCAGATGAAATTGCGCGAATTATTGTACGACGAAAAGTGGGGTCGTTAATTGCTTCGCTTATGCATGAAGAAATTATTTCGTCACGCTAGAAATAATAAAATTTGTTACGCCATCGTTTAAATGACACTGGGATTAAAATTAAAAAAAAATAAAGGAAAAAACTCCCACAAATTAACCCTCTCACCTCCCCCTCTCTAAGCACGCCCAAATTAACCCTCTCACCTTCCCCCCCCCTCTCTCTCTCTCTAAGCAAGCCCAACCTCCTCTTGCCGCCGACTCTCCTCTTGCTCCAGATCTCCTCCGGCACCGACTATCCTCCCGCGCTGGCATCTCCTTCGACGTCAACTCACAAGGTATGCAAATATTTTAACCCTAGATTTTCCCCCATTCTTTTTCTCATTGCATGTACTAATCAAAACCCTCGCACGATTTTTGTAGAAAATTGTAAGCATTCGTGAAGTAGATTCTCTCAACCTCATCTCTATCTCTAAGTGAGGTATGCTTTCCCTTTCCCTTTATTTTTCTTTTTTAATTTTTTGATTTTGTGCCTGTGTGTATGGTGTTTGATTTTGTGTGTGTGTGGTGTTTGGTGTTTTTGATGAACAATGAGACTAGTTATGTGTTAATGGTTGATCATTTTTGCTTACTGGACTTCTTTTCATAACTTTCTAAAGTTAAAATTAACACTGAGGATTAAGCAACAATCTAAAGACAAAGGACAAAAAAGCAAAAGCAATGGATGGACAGTGGATACACCTGAGCATTAGTTAAATTATTTTAATGGATGGAGGCTTTGGGTTTATAAGAAAGAAACATAGACCAATGGCAGAAAGACGTGTATAAAATACATAATAAATTAACAATTATAACTTAGACCAATAGCGAGTGAGGTAGTTTTGTTGGTATGGTACCCACCCGAATTTAAGAAATGTCTTGATTTCGAGCCTTATACCTTTCCTGATACCAATAGCAACCGGGAGGATTTCTGTTATTATTATAGTAAACGAAAGATACTTATACCTTCCCTTTTTGTAAAGAAAAACAAAAACAACCGCAAGCAAGTACTTAGCCTTTGGTTCTTAAATTTTTCTAACCAGACCATTATTAAAAAAAAAGGCCAAAATCGGTCGGTAGAAGTCGGTATGATCGATTATTTGGGGTTTTTTGCAAATCTCTAATATGGAGAGTTGACAAATTTAGACGTTCAATGATCCCACTCCACGTAAGTATTAAACCCCAAAAAGGATCTTTGTAGAAAAAAATGTTGTGTAACAAATCAACATTTTTCATCATATTCCTCTTCGACTTGGTCTTGTTGAAAATGGAACTTTTAATGATACCAAATAAAGGAGAAGATTAAACAACTTACCTTCTAGCTTTTTAATGAAAGTGAATCCATTAATGAAATCTACTTTGCCTTCTCTGTTAATATATGAATTAAAACTAAACTAAGATATTCAAGTTCGAATAAAGAAATAATGAGAACAATGCATATTTCAAGGCTAGGAGAGGACCAATTCATACCATTTTTATTTTTTCTATTCTTTTTTTCCGGAGGGGGGGGGGGAGAAAACTAAATTATTATTAATTATGCACTTGCAACATCTGTACTAATGGTGTTTTGGGATCTAATATTAAGGTGAAACAAAATTTAAAAGCATTAATTATGCTTTAGAAAATACAGCTCTGGATAAAATCTGTGTGTGATATTTATATATATACTTAACCCATTATAACAATTTAATAGGAATTTTTTCCCCTGATTGGTGATGTGTCTCACATTTTATTTTTTTTCAATCCAATATCATTCTAACCTAACAATTATATATATAATTCTATATTGAATATGCTATCCAATTTTATACAAATTAAAGAATTTTTGTAACTTTAAGCACATGCTATAGTACTTCTGAATTTATTTTCAAGTCAGAGCTTTAGTTTAATTCTAGATGCACATATATGTATTTATATATATATCAAGAAAAGAAATTTCAAATAACAGAAATGATTAATTAGTTTTATTTTTATTTTATTTTTTAAAAATAGAAGCAACACAGGCAGTACTAGCGGACTCTTGTTTCTTTATCTATCAAATTATTATTGAAGGGTTGACAAGCTCATAAATTACTTGGACTATTTAGAGTTGATAATATTGTCCACCAATATTAGACATTTAATATTTTTATTAAGAGAATAATGAATACACCTTTAAGTGACCGGTTATAATTAGAGGATAAAAATCATATTGATCGCTTATGATCACTATAATTTAGTTGACATGATAGGAAATATAGAGAAAAATGTACAGAAAAGATGCAAAGGGGCATGAACCCAACCCACCTTGAACTGCCTACTGATATTGTTGTTTCTACTTATAGCTCCAATATACAGGACCACATTACTTTTGTGCTTAATTTACCATATATATATATTCTAATTAATTGTTGTTGGGTTTATTGTTTTGGTTTATTTAATTAATTAAAACAATAATTTTCTGATATTGTTGTAGAGTTTGTATCTTCTTTTCCATTTTACGGTTATCATTTCTGTAAGGGAAAGAGGCATTATTATGTGTGAGTACTTATTGTCTCTACTACTAATAATATGCTACTACTACATTTAAAACAAAAAAGGGTTATCTTGTTTTTCCTGCTCTCATTTTGCACACTAATAATATGCTACTTATACTTAATATCTCTCTTTATTGATCCAAAACAAAAGGGTTCTCCTCTTGTTTTTTCCTGCTCTCATGTTGCAAACTAATAATATTGTAAGTTGTTTTTACTTCTTTTCTCATATTATTCTTTCTATGATAAATAAATTTATTTTATGTGGTATGTGTTATTGGGTATGTATGTATGTATTCATGGTTAGTATTGTAATGTACCTGGTTGCTTAGAGCTTTTGATCGAGTGATTGCTTTTGTGTTCATTATCTATCTTTGATCTGCTAAACTACTACTAGTACTAAATGTTGGGAAAAATATGAAGTTTCTTTATGCCCCCCACCCTTTTGTGGGTACACATGCTTTGAATGGTTTTAGTTTTAGGGAATTTTTTTTTTATTCACAAAAGGTCTCTTGTATTAGAAGGTGCTCGTTTGTTATACTATATTAATGAATATATACTTGAAAAAAACTCTAATGCAATATTATTGAATACATATAGATTATATACTTGCAACTAGAATTATAGAAAAACAAAAAGTCTTAAACAAAATGTGCCTTAATCTACTGCAATTTACACTCCATTTTTGCAGTAGTTTGTACAACAAAATGCATTGTAATTAACGTAGTAAACCAACAGCGGCAGATTGAACCGCAAACAGCGGCAGATTGCGACATAAACTGTGGCAGATTGGACTGCAATCTGCAATGCAGTTTGCTCTGTAATCTACAGCAAATTGGACCGTAATTTGTGTTGTAGTTTGCACCGTAATTTGCAGAAGATTGGTGTGCAAACGGAAAAAAATTGCATGCAAACTGCAGTAGATTTGCATATTGCAATGCGAAATGTTCTCCAACTTAGAAAACTTTTATTTTGCTTTTGTGCTCTCTTATTTCTTTAGATGAATCATCTGGTTTTGTTGATGTTATCCAAGTAGACATTGCTTTATTGAACAGGGGTGACGAGGATGCTGACATTGTTGATGTTGTCCAAGAAATAGCTTCCATTGACAATGATTTTATCGATGATGATGTTAATGACGACAAAGATGAAACTTTGATCGAATATTGCGACGAGGAAGATCTCATATGTAATGATGACAGTGATATAGGCTGATTATGTCACTCTCAATGATAGCTTTGTACCTTTGTATTTGTAATTAGTAACTTTTTTTTTCTTGTTATAGTGTTAATTTTAAAACAAGTGATGTTGTAGTTTTATTGAAGTTTTGCATCAATTCATTTATGTAGTTTATTTTATGTTCTTTTGAAAGAGGCATGTGGTAATAACCTTTATCCTTTTTTTATTATTTAGCATGGCACCAGGGAGTTGTAAAAGGATTAGGGTGGATGCTACTCAAGTGCAACATAGAGATACCGCGCAGTCTCTATCATTGGATCCTATAACTCCTAACACCACAGCATGTAGTGCAGGTATGGTATATGTAATTTGATTAAAATATTATATGTTAGTTTATTGAATGGCTTGAAATAGCTATAATTGGTTTGTTGATTGGGTGTCAAATGATTAGAATATCAAATTAAGAATCCCAGTTTTAAATATTAGTTAACTTTCTTTAGATATATTTAGTAGATTTAAATGAAAGTATGATTAGCATGCAAATAAGCTTGCAAATTGCAATAGTTTGTACATCATTAGTTTGGCCCAAAAACTGCAGCATATTATCACCCAAGCTGTAGCAGTTCACACCGTAATCTATAGCAGATTGGTACCGCAAACTGCAGCAATTAGGCACCTAATATGCAGTAAATTGGCACCCAAACTGTAGCAAATTGAAACTAAACTAAACTCTATATATTGCCGTGAAATTGAATCCAAAAATGAACTAAATCAAGCTTACTTCATTTACTATAAATATAGCTTCAATTATTTTTAAGAGATGTCATGGCAAAATAAGAGGTAGCGGTTTAGAAAAGATAAACAAAGCATCCAAGACCTTGATGCCTATTGAGATGTGGAAGGAAAGGAAAGGCCAGTTGATGCCAAACAATCTTCCAAGTTAATAAGTGAGCTTAGAATAATAGCTTGTAATCTCATTCATGTGCCAACGAAGTGGAAAGCCCTTAAAGATGAGGAAAAGCAAGTGGCATTTGAAAGACTTGGTGTAAGTAAATTGCTTAGTTATTAAAATTATGCATCTATATTTATCTTATTGTATGTATGTATATTCTAATCACTCGACCTATGATTTTCAGACAAAGTTTGAAATAAGTCTTGATAACCCTTATGTAAGGGCAAATGTTGAGAGTTTGCTACAACATAGGAGTAAGGATGCACGTTATAGGTATCATCAGCGTTTCATCAAGCATCCAATAATTGAAGAAGCTAAATGGGACCCCCCCTAAAGACCTCACTCAAGAGAATTGGGAGGCACTTTGCAATTATTATGCGAATCCCCAATATTAGGCTCAAAGTCATTACAATAATGAATATTAATACTTATTACCTTGTACTAACTATTATGATTAATTATTCTTATGAAGTTCAAATATTACATGCAGAAACAATGTGAAATTAACAAAAACAATAGAGCACGGTTAAAGATTAAGCACAATCAAGGCTCAAAGCCATTTGTGGTAGCACGCTATGAACAAGTCATTATGAATTGTTGTTTTAGATTATAATTTCCCTTTCTAAGACGCAAATTTAACTCATTTGTTTTTTATTTACATAACGGGATCTAGTGATCGACTAATGAGGAGCCTGGTTGGATTACCTTGTACGAGCACACTCACAGAAATCATGAGAAGTGGACATGTCTAGAAGCTGAATCACAGTTTGTAAGAACGGTCATTAAGAATGTTTGTTAAAGTTGAATACTAGTTATAGATGGATTTTTTAGCCCTTTGGAGAATTGACTCAAAACTTTTCAAATTATTGCTCGTTGATTTTGCCTATTAATCCTTTAATTTTGTAGAAAGACATGGAGAATTTGAAGAAAAAATGTAATATGACTGATGATGAGGCAGCAGATCGGGTTCTTGGTACGAAATCGGATTATATTAAAGGCCTTGGATATGGTCCTAAACCAAACACATCCACATCATCGAATCGAAGGAATGTAGAATTGGAAAAGGCTCTTAGGGAGATTAGAAATTAGAATGAATTTATAAAGGAAGTTGAGTATGACAAGTTCTTTAAATCTATAATGGAGACGAGGCTCCCTCCAAATACATGTTCAACTCCATCAACTATGTGGTATAATATTTAACTTTATCCCTTTAACCTTTTTAAGATTCAAATTACTTTTTCGTAGTTTTGTAGTTTGGAATTTTACTTGAATCCTATTGTTGATTGCTGAGAGCTTTTGTTTTATTTGAATCACATTATTGCTCTGTTTTAAGGTTGAATTATTTAAGATTTAATAGCAATCTAGTGCAATATGGGCTGCATAATTTGGTGTAATCAGCAGTATAATTTGGTGCAGATTACAATGCAATCAGGACTACAGATTGCACCATAATAATCTGCCATTCTTAGTGTTTTTTCAATATTTTGAGACTAGTTGTTTGTTGTTTGTTACTTTTAGATACTAGAAGTTTTGATGTTTTACTAAGCATTATATGATGCTTTTTTGCTGCAAATTTGAATTTTACTAGGCTATTTAATTTTCCATTGATTTTTTTTGGGGGGGGGGGGGTGTCAAATACATTATTTGAAGGCTGTTTCTTGTGCTCTATACGCCTGAGAGTTTAAGCTTAATTTGAACCCCATTAATGGACTATTTTAGGACTGAATTGGGCCTTATTATATGTTGTTTTTTTGTTGCAAATTTAAAGTTTACTAGGTTGTTTTAACATTGAATTTTGGGGGGCCAAATACACTTTTTGAAGGCTGTTTATTGTGCTCTATACGGCTCGGAGTTTAAGCTTAATTTAAACCCCATTAATGGTCCATTTTAGGACTGAATTGGGCCTTAATGTTGTTGTTGATTGATGTGCATATGTATTAATCTCTACTTATAATCTTTTATATGCAGATTGGTGGTGATGGATGCCCCAACTTGCAAAGCAATTTGGGAGAATTTTTTGGGACTAGTGGTCAGATATGGAAGACCTTTTTTTGTTATAATTAATAGAAATTCTAAGTTTTTGAAACTTTTTGCGTAGCATTTTATGCACATTGATGACATGTACTTGGAAGGTTTTTTTATTTAGTAGATAGCATTTTATGCATAGGGAATGACATGGACTTGGAAGGTTTTTGTATTTAGTAGATAGAATTTTATGCACAGGGAATGACATGTACTAGATGGTTATTAATTATATATATAAACCTTTGATTAACCCATTATGTTTTTTACCCGTTCGATTGAATGTTTATACAAGTTCAATATGATGTAATGTTTATATAGATTAAATGTGATTGAAAGGATAGTATAATTGATTACATATTTTGTATAAATTGGAACAAAACCAAAATATTTTACTATTGCCATCGAGAATTCGTCACTAAAAATAGCAAATCATATTGTGACGAAATTTTTCGTCGCTACAATATGTTGAGTGATAATTCATTTTTTACATTTTGTGACAAAAAAATACCTTTCCGTGACGAAATATTTTGTTGCTTAATGTTTCCCTTCTATAACGAACCATTTTCGTCACCTATAGATACATTTTTGTGGCGATATACTTCGTCACATATTATTTTACATTTTGTGACGAAAATCATATTTCGTCACGGATTTTATACTATTCACGACGAAGATGTTTCGTGGACTATTATTACACCATAGGCGACGAAATATTTTTTTCGTCGTGGAATATCTTTCGCGACGCGGTTTTCGCGACGAACTCGTGACGACGTACTTTTCGTCACATAAAGTGTTTTGTGACGAAAAAACTGCCCTTTAGTGACGAAATCCTTCGCCATATAATGTAAAATTTGTTGTAGTGATGCCTGTGCTTTTTGTTTTATTTGTATGATGTGTTTTTCAATATGCATGTGCCTTTTGTTTTATTTATGTAATGTGTTTTTCAATATGCATATGCTTTTAGTTTTACTTGCATGATGTGTATTTTAATATGATTGTGTTTTTATTTTTACTAATGTAACGTCTTTTCTTAATATGATTGTGTTTTTAGTTTTATTTATGTGTAATAAATACTACTAATATGTCTTATAGATGTTCCAAGCTTTAATGTTTGATATTTTTAATATGTCTGTATTTTTAGTTTTACTTGTATAATTTTTTTTAATATCACTATATCTTTAGTTTTACTTGTATAATCTCCTTTTTTTAATATGACTGTACTTTTGTTTTTATTTATGTGTAGTATTTACGTCTAATATGTTTCCTAAATGCCCTAAGTCTAATGTTTGATATTTTATATTTACTACAAGTTGATCTCTTAATTATTTTATTATATATTTATCCTAAGGCAATTAATAATTATCAAAAGTTATCACTTATAATTTACATTTATGAAATTAAAAATTTGAATCTAAAACTATAAAAATGCCTAAAAGATATCCCTATATTCTAGCAATAATTTAATTTGAGGTGAATGATAATTTTAAATTCAAAAAGTTAAGAAAGGATAAGATGGAAAAACATAAAAGAAAAATAATACAATAAAAATATTTATGAAAAATATATATTTAGTAATTATCCACTTTTTAAGGCCAATTACTAATTTCTTAAAGGGGTGGGTTAAAAGTAAAACAATTTAAATTCTCAGGGTTAAAAATAAAAAGCCTTTACTTATAATCTGTATCATTATTCTAAGCCTAATTGAACTTATATTTAAGATATTTGTACTTTATAAGATTGTATTGTTATATATTTAATGAATTATGATGTAATATTATATTACTAAGTGCGACAGATGATAGTATTTCGAGGTAGGCTATATAATTTGTACTAGATAATGTTATTATACTTATCTAATTGATTCATCTTATTAATCTCATATTTAAGAATTTTTTCATATATTTTTTGTGATTTTTTGGGTTTTTTAAATAATAAATCGGTCTGTATCACCGAAACCAATATCAATATCCAAATTAAAAATTGAGTGACCGAGTTAGCCTTCGAAACTGCAACTTTGAACTAGTTCTCCGTCAAATATTCTGTCCATTAGTACAATAATTATCGTGAACGCCACGAAACGCATAAAGGTGAAGTTTTACATTTTCTAATTAACTGCAGTCTAAGATAAGTTTGTTTGTAACCACAAGCTATAGCATGATCGTTCACCACCCTGGCTCGAGTTCTGGGATCAATTTGGAGTTCTTTAAGTCGATTCCCGACGGTCACAAAATAATTATCATCAACGGAGAAAGCTCAAAACTGCGATGATAAAAAAAATCTCAAAAAATTCAATGAATAATATTTTTTTGAATGAAGAGCATATTTTTAATTGGTGATTAATATAAGAGGCCTATTTTATTTTATAATCAAAATTGAGGTATTTGACCAAATTTAAATATTGTTTAATTGATAAAAATATATTATTTATTACCTAAATTACCCTTTCCTTACTTCTGGTAAGTTCCAATTATACCATGCTATTATCTTTTATTTCAGATTGATCGTATCGTCAAAATGGACTGTAATATTAACTTTGCAGTAAAATATAGACTGCAATACGAACTTTATACTAAAACAGAAAAAGTTTACATTAAAAATATAGACTGTAATTTTAACTTACTGTAAAATATAGACTACAATATTAACATTGCATATAAATATGGACTGTAATATGAACTATCCACTAACACAAGAATAGTGACCACCAAAAATATGGACTGCAATTTTAACTTGGCAGTAAAATATAGATTGCAATATTAGCTTTGCACAAAAATATAGTCTCCAATATGAACATTGTACCAATACGAGAATAATGCGCACCAAAAATTTGGACTGCAATCTTAAATTGGTAATAAAATATGAACTGCAATAACAGCTTTTCACAAAAATATAAACTGCAATATAAACTTTGCATCAAAACAGGAAAAGTTTGCAACAAAAATATGGATTGCAATTTTAACTTTACAATAAAATATAAACATCAATTAATGTATATTGGTATTATTTAGTTAGTTTTAGGGGTTAGAATGTCATTTTGAAATGAAAAACAAGAACACGTGGCATCTTATTAATGAAGTCAAAAATAACCCTTTCATTTAAATTTTTATTTATTTCTTAACTCCCGTGTAAAAATATTTCTTAAGTAAGAGCTATTTTTTAAGGGTAGTAATATTGCCACCCCAAAAACTACTTGGTTTTACTTCAAAAAAAAAAGTTGTAAACTTTTATTTCCACCCCACCCAATTAATAATTTTCATCCAACTAAACATTAATTACTATTCATCTCCTCCTCCTCCTTTTCTATAGTTTTTACTCAATGGTTAATAATTAACAAAAATTCAGATCTAATTACCCATTATATCTCATTCATTTCATTCCAAAAGCCAATAAAAATCTAAAAGTAACTCACAAAAACACACAAAATCTCCATTGATGCATCAAAGAAAAAAAACCTTAAGTTGTAGAGAATGGTAGAGAAGAGCGAATTAAGGATTGTCAAGGTAGAAAATGTTAATGAAACAGATCGATGTATGTTTGTTTTTATCGAGTTTTATATTTATTTTGTTTTGTTAACATCCACAAAAATATATACACAACAAAACAAATTAGAGTATTTGAACAGGTTACCTCGGTTACGGGGAATCGAAATTGGAGCACTTTTTCGGTTTTCGGTGACCGAATGTGTCATATGAGATCGTGAATGAGAATGATATTTTGGTTTTACAAAACCAACATTTATCATTTTTATCAGTCCGTAATGGTCGAATATATGCTTATTACTAGGCTCTTAGGGGCCGAGGTACTGAAAAAAATTCTAAAGAGTTTTATATTCTTTTCCAAATACATCAGTTGTTAGAGACCGATGTAAAGTCTTGAGAGCTGAAAATATAATCAAGAATACCTCTGTTGTAAGGGACCAAGGAAGTCGATGAACCCCGATCATAGGGAACTGAAATTATTCTGAATACTCCGTCATTAGAGGCCTATATAAGGTCTTGAGAGCTCAAATATGATACGAGGATGCCTCGGTTGTAAGGGACCGAGGAGTTTGATGAACTTCGGTCATAAGGAACCAACATTAGCCAAAATACTTGGTTATTAGAGGCCGATGTAAGGTTCGAAGAGTGAGACAGAAAGCGACCAAAGAGCGAGACAGAGAGAGAAATGAGGTAATTTAACGTTGTAATTGTTAGTTAATTAATTAATGAAAAGTAAATTATCACTAATTACATGTATTAGAAGGTGAGAGTGGTGTGAAGATTTGTGGAAGTAAAAATAAGTAAAAATAAATTAATGGAAATGTTACTATGAACGGAAGTGGAAGCAAACAATTGTGGTGGAGGCAATATCACCACCCTTTTTAATTGTCCACATTCATCTAGAACAAATATGCTCTTCATATTGAATTTGAATATTGACGAATACTTTTGAATAATTCAAATATTACAAAAAGTAGGCTTTGGGAAGCAAAAATTTATTTTAAGTTTGAGCAAAATACATTAAAGAGAAAAACAGGATGAGGTGAATTAATCTTGGCACGACATATATCATATATACACATTGTCCATGGCAACTTCCTACGTGGAGTGTGTGTTGTTAACAATGTGCAAATTGCAAACAAAGCCGTTAGACAATAATTTTTCCATTTCCCGATATAAGACCAACCTTTCTACTCTGTACACAACCTATTTTAGAAAGCTTAGATTTGAACCAGATATAGTAATATTAAAAATATATACACATGGCTAGCATACAGGCATTCATATTGTATTGCATTTTATCCTAATCCCGTACTCTGGGCTTTTCATAGTACAGTTCCAGGCAGTAAAAACATTTACACAGCTGCGACGTAAAGTAAAGTATATATTTTACGATGCATATTGATCTCCAAGCAACCAATGAGAAATTATACTGATCGAGTTGGTGCCTGTTTTCCATTTCAGCCCAAATATTTATGTCAACAAAATAATATACCTAAAAGATTATTGGATTCCTTCAAAGAACTAATGGCTCGTTTGGTTCAAGATTTAAACCATTCCAGGAATGCTATATTCCATTCCGAAACGATTCCCGCGTTTGGTTCAAGTTTTAAGTTCAGAATAAATGATTCCAGGAACAAACCTTTCCCTCAAAGTTCTCCCATTTAAATCATAAGGAATAAACCATTACCAATGAGCATCTTTTTTAATTTTTTCATGTTAGGACTAAAATAACATTTTTCCTTATGAATAAATAATTCTTTTTTCATCAGTGTATGAAAATATTGTTTGGAATTTTTTTTTAATTATGCTGCTGCACAAAAATGAAAAAAAAATTATTTGGAACCTTTTTCTTTTCTTTTTTCCTGTTGTAATTTTTTTTTAATTACAAAAATTCTAATTTTTGTAGGATAGTTATTAGCTAGGTATGTGTAATTTTTGTAATTTATTATAATAATCGTCTCTTTTGAAAAATTAGTAGGTGATGTTTTCTCATCTTATAAAAAGAAGGGTATTTGTGTAATTGATACTTTATTCCATTCCTATTCCCGGTTGAACCAAACATCGGCATGGCATCTTAGATGCCAGGAAAATAACTTTCCAGGAATCAAGTATTCCCATTCCATGCCCATTCCATTCCCAAAACTCGAACCAAACGAGCCCTAAAGGTTTCAACAACCATCTAAATATCTACTTTATAGTCACAGGCATATAACCACAGACTATTCATCAATTTAAACCACCACAACAGAAGGCGAGGTCGTCTGACTAGTAGATCTCTTGCATTTTTAGCTACTAAGGCCATACATTAAATACACTGTTACAAACTGGAAACATATTTCCCACAAATGAATCCTTAAACAATCAATGTTAATCCTAACATAGTCACTACTAACAGAAAAACAAAAGATAACCAAACACACTTTTTCACTGTGTCAATTACTTCAGATTGGCAAGTTACCCCCAGTGTGAAACTGATGCAGGTCATTCAGTGAGATACTTGTAGATGGAAATATTAATTGAAGATTGTAAAATACAGGTTTGAGAAAAGAATAACTAGACCACATAAATTTGTGATTTGAGTTGCACAAGATTAATATTTCAAATTCCTGATGGATAATGAACTCAAAAACAGTACCATTTCACGCGAACGTATAAGAAATAATTTATGAGGAGATACTGGCAGACATATGAGATAAACTGGACTTTTTCTAATAGAGGTGAAATCTCAGAAAGTACAAACTAAAACGATTAAAGAAATAAGTTTTCTAACAACTTAATGTCTGCTCACATCTTTGAAGGCTTTGGGAAGATGTCAGGTGTGAATTTCTGGGCTGCACTCAGACTGCCCTTGACCTTCATCGCACCCCTGCATCCATTAGAACATCACAATAACTTAATTTCATAATAAGAAACCAAAGTACTAAAGAAAAAAGTTAATAATAACAAAGAATCAGAAGTTCAGCATTCCACACCTCATGAAAGCAATTTGGGGATTCATCTTCCCTGTGGAAACTTTAAAGAAGTCATCATCCGTGAAAGAAAAGGTGGCATCAGGCTTCCCACCTTCGTATGGCCCTATAATCACACTCCCACACCCCAAGGAAAGCATCAGATAACTGAGTAAAATATTTAGAATTCAAAGCATGGATGCATTAGTTTTATTGAACTAGATAAATTATGATAGGCTAATACCAAAAGACGATAAAGAAGGGATTTGCAATATCATGAAAGGGCAGAACCATGTATATATTGATACATAGAAAAGTTAAACCTGAGCGAGTGGGCTAGCCTGCTAGCCTATTTGGGAGAGGCGTCCACTCGGTCGAGGTCACCAGTTTCTTTTTCTTTTCTTTTTTTCCTTTTTTTTGGGTTGGGATGGGGGGGGGGGGTTGATTGTTTATTGTCATAGTTAAAGGGAGACTTGAGGCCCATTTAGTTGTACCTCAAATTGCGAATTAGACAAATTCAGGTTGATTCACAAAAACTCAAATTAAGTCATTTCAAGGAAACTTACAACAATTTTTGTATTCTAACATTTGGAATTTCTCATTCAAGTTTTCCAAACAATTCTTGAATTTAATTGAATTATTTATAAACAAGCAAGTTCACAATTGATCAATTGAAAGTTAGTTAATTCTAAAATTAGGCAATGTACTCAACCAAACATGCCCTTAGACTTCCCCCTTTTTTTGTTGGGGTGGATGTGGGGGGGGGGGGGGGGGGGGGGGGGGGGAATTGAACCCAAGTGAGTGGGCTAGCCTAATAGGGAGAGGCATCCACTCAGTCCAGGGAGAGATCCCAGTTTCAAGTCTCACCGGGTGGTGGGAGGGGATGATTTTCATTGTTGTAGTTAAAGGGAGACACATACTTACCTTCTGAAAAAAAAGAAAGAAAGAAAGAAAGAAAGAAAGGAAAAAAGGCTGAACCCTGTAGAAAAAAATAGTGTGTAAACAAAAGAATACGATGGGAGGGCGTTCCACAAAGGTGCAGCTTGTGGAAGTCTCTTCTTCCTTCTCCTCCCTTCGCATCCTCCTGCCTAATCCCTGCCTCCCCACCCACACCCCCCTTCGTCTTTCTATTTTCTCCTACTTTCTCTCCTCTCGCTGCTGATTTTTTCTTTCTTTGTGAGAAAATAATTTAATTTTGTAAGATTACTACCTGATTTTGTGTTATTTGTAGCCTTCTGATTTTGTAAGATTGCTTCAATGCCCCCCTCCCCCCCCCCTCTCTTAGGGCTAAGGAAGTAGGCTCAGTTATATTTTTCCCTTGAATTTTTAAATTGTAAGTGTTATATAATATTCCTCAGTAGGGCAGTAGGCATTGGCTGCCAATTAGTAGTTAGGAATTCTTAAATTATAAGTGCTATATTCTTGTTTTGTCGTTAGGAATTTAAATGACTTATTTTATTGTGCCTTAAGACTTAAGTGACTTCATTTTATCTTCTCCTTCTTTCTCTCCTCTCGCTGTTGGTTTTTTCTTTCTTTGTAAGAAAATACTTTAATTTTATAAGATTACTATTTGATTTTGTGTTATTAGTAGCTTTCTGATTTTGTAAGATTGCTTCAATGTTTGCTTTCTCAGTGGGGATAGGACAGTAGGCTCAGGTATAAATTTATTGTTTTCTTGAATTCTTAAAATATAGATCCCTCAATAGGCACTTTGGCTGCCAACTATAAGCGTTATATTCCTTTTTTGTCATTAGGAATTTAAATGACTTATTTTATTGTGCCTTACTTTATTTTATTGTGCCTTAACTTATTCTACGACTTGTTTTTATATTGTGTTATTTAGATGGTAACGACTATGAATATATGAGGACTTGTTTTTTAGATGGATCGTAATTTGGTGATTGGTTTTTTTTGCAGTAGATGATTTGACAATAGAGTAGGAGGTGTAAATTATGATTAGAATTATATATTTCAAGCTTTTGTATGCAGTGCGCCTCGCTTCAAAAAGGCGCAAACCTGTGCCTGGGCTCTAAGGACCTTGGTGCTTTGCTGTGCCTTTAGCCTCTAACAACCATGGTTAAGTTGGTTGTCTTTGTTCCAAATAAAAAAATAAATTAGGAATTAATTTACTAGCCTGACCAAAATTAAGAATCGCGTTTTCCTTTTTGGACTGTTCCAATCTATGAGTTTTGTGAGAGGTACCATATGAAAACTCCCAAAGGTAAATAAGTTTTATTCTTCACTATGTTGAAGCTAGTGTTTTCTTAAAATGCGTAAAACTCAGATAATTAATTTGGTTGGATGGGGAGAACTAAAATGACTTCTCAATCCAGGGTATAGTTGATCAGAATCAACAATGTAAATCAACATGCTAACATGATTTTCTTCACCGTTACTTCGAGCAATTCAGCAATACATTTTTCCAGGATAACGCACTGGTGCTATAAGCTTTGTCAGTAACCTTTTTTAAGTACTGAACTTACAAAATAATATACTGGTTCTTAGTTTACACTGAGATATAGGAGCCAAAATTCTCTGTCGCCTGAACGAGTACTAGACAATGATCCGGATCTTATAGTCATTAATTAGATCAGCATACCACATAACTGAACGCATTCAGGGAGGCAGCATTATTCGATCAATCAAATCAAAACACAAACACAAACAAGATAAAAAAATTAAAGCAAAGAGTTGAGTAGATAAACCTAACCTTTGGTAACCTCTCCTTTTTTGAGATCAACAACATAAATCTCCTCGTTAAATCCAATTTTCTGAATAGTCGAGTAAACAAAAGCATCAAATCGCCAAATCCAGAATCACTAACTAAACCTAATCAATCAAATTGAACTGAATCGAATATACTATATATATATAGAGAGATAGGGGGAGAACCTTGGGGGCTATGTTGATCTGATAAACGAGGCCGATCTTCTTGACAAGTTCCTTGCCGGCTTCGGTGGAAAGGTGGACCTTCATCTGCTCCATCAAAGCGGCTGACTTGGGGGTGGTGGAAGTGGAGCTAGCCATACCTACCTCTGGTATTGGAATTATCGGTAATTTCTAGGGCAAACTTGTAATGTAACGGGGGAGAGAGCAATGAAATCATCGCCACCTTGACCTAGCCGGGGGGTTTATAAATGGGAGCGTTGAGAGGGGGGGAAGGCGATCTCATTAACTGCCCAATAAGGACAGCGCGATTGGGGATGGATGGACACGCAAACCAACTATTTTTGGTATCCAGTAGATGAGGGGGTGACGTCCACGGTAAGTTTTCACTACCACCCTTGCGATTATGGATAGTTTGTATACTTTCTGCTTTTCTAGCCAAGTGTCCGCACTACCAACATTTTTGTTATTTCGTCATCTCGTACAAATCTTCTTCCTTTTATTAATTAACATAGAAAAATAACGCAAATTCGACTTAAATGTGAGATCTCTTCCATGAATTAATAGAGAAAACATATTGAACCGTTTCAGGATGGATGATTAAATTTAGCCCAGTTTGCGGGATTGTAATAGTAAATAACATTTTTTTTAAGAAGTTCTAGGTTAAAAAAAGATGCTCAAAAGGGAATTTTCTCTTAAATTGTAGTTCTTTATAAAAGCTCTATAATATTTAAATGTATTTATATTAATATTTAAGATATTAAATGTATGTACATTCAAATATAAAATATAACCTACAATTGGGATTCTAGAATAGTAGACAAAGGGGTGAGTTTATTCTAGGGGTATTAAGGATAATTTAAAAATTAATCGAATGAACTGAGTCGATTCGTAAGATATCGAATCGAAAAAAAACTGAAATTAAAAATAAGAAAATTGAACTGAAACCGAATTAATTTTGGGCAAGTTTAGGGCATGCAAGTGTAAAATCGAACTAAATTGAATCGAACTGAATCATTATATGTACGAACTTGAAAATATTATTTTTTCATTATTTAAACTTTTATATCCATAAAATTTATAATCTCTAAGTAGACCACCAAAAAAGTTTCTAAAATATATTTTATCTAGCCTAAATATAATAACAATAAGACAATAAAACAATAGAGTCCTTAAAACAAAGTTTCATTGCACATATTTTTTAATCTTTGCATTATATTAATATTATTTTTAGACACAAAGAACTTTGAAAATGATATTTTACATTATATATCATTATTAATAAATAATAATACATACAACTTAGTAATTCAATCAATCATATAAATTGACACGTTCGTGAATACTAATATTTCATTTGTTCGTGAAATGCGATAATTTAATTTATTTGTTCAAGGGTTGCATTATATGTATTTTATTTTATTATTTTAAGAAAAATAAAAATTGAGTAATACATAATCGAAATCGAACCAAAAAGTTTGGTTGGGTTTGGGTTGGCAACTTTTAAAAACTAAAATTGAACCGAATCGGAATCGAATTTTTAAGTTTGGTTCGAATTTGGATTTGCAAATTTAACCCTAATTGAAACCCAAAATACCCCTAATTTATTTGTCCCACGTTCAGGTTTGAACTATGGGAATTTGTTTCCCTTTTCCCTCCCTCACGACCCACCACCACATGTGACCAGCGTGCCATTTGTGTCAACATTTTTTTATAAAATATAATTTACCTTATATTAATTGTTTTATTTCAAAAAAGGAATTGTTATTCTTCCTTTAAACATCTCCATCAAATAGGGGGGGGGGATAGAGAGAGAGAAAGAGAGAGAATGTGGCACACCTTTGTTTGAAAGTTTATAAAAAGTACAGTTGGATATACAAAAAAAATTGTTGATTCAAGGGTTGCATTATATGTATTTTATTTTATTGTTTTAAGAAAAATAAAAATTGAGTAATACATAATCGAAATCGAACCAAAAAATTTGGTTGGGTTTGGGTTGGCAACTTTTAAAAACTAAAATTGAACCAAATCGAAATCGAATTTTTAAGTTTGGTTCAAATTTGGATTTGCAAATTCAACCCTAATTGAAACCCAAAATACCCCTAATTTATTCGTCCCACGTTCATGTTTGAACTATGGGAATTTGTTTTCCTTTTCCCTCCCTCACGACCCACCACCACATGTGACCAGCGTACCATTTGTGTCAACATTTTTTTATAAAATATAATTTTACCTTATTTTACTTGTTTTATTTCAAAAAAGGAAATTGTTGTTTTTCCTTTAAACATCTCCATCAAATAGGAGAGAGAGAGAGAGAGAGACCTTTATTTGAAAGTTTATAAAAAGTAATTCAAGCGTTTAAACATGAGAGTTGTTGTTTGTTGAACGAATGAGATGTGTGGATGAACTTTTAATTAGTTCAAAGTTATTATGGCCAACTAACATGCACAAATTAGTTATTTTGTTTGAAAACAATAATAAATGATTTATCTGTCGAGTAGCAATATATTTATTAATTTTAGGAAAGAAATTTAATTATTAGCTATTCATAATTTTTTTATATACTTCTATTTATGTTTTATTTGAAAATAAAATAAAATTGAATCAAGCATGAGCCCGTTAAACAAAAAAAAAAAGAAAAGAAAAGAAAAAGGTAGGAGTAGGCTGTATTAATTAAGGCCGTCAATGGCCTCTCGGCCCAACTCTTAACTGGTCATAGACGTGTTGGGCTGTTTCAAAAATAAAATAAAATAAAATTGAATTCCCTCTTTTAGTGAGAATACTTATGTATAGCAGCAGTGAGCAGAACGTGCGAGTAATAATGGCCAATCGTGCTCGATTTTTCTCTATCTGAAACTCCCTCTCCCTCTCCCTCTCCCTCTCCTTCTCCTTCCCTCCAGATATATATATATATATATATATTTATATTGTTATTGCACGCGAGCTATGCTGCTATGCCTTGTCACTGATAACCGGTAAGCGGCTAAAACGATGACGCTTCTTTAAATTTTAGAATTGTCAACACATTTCCTTGCTTCGTTTCGATTTTGCATTACAACCATTATCTTTATTTTCTGCTTCAATTCAACCCTGTTTCCCAACAAATTTTATTATTTCTAATATTTACTTGTCGTTGAACTCTCGTCAACGCATTGATCATGAATTACTGGACTTTAAACTTTTCGTGAACCCGTAAGGTTAGTATTTTGTCTTGGTAACAATTAACGAGACCAGAGGAAAACCACTCATTGATTCGTAAATGCCTTGCCAATTTTGTGCCTTCGATGTTTGAATACTTGAATCGGTAAGTTTGTTCACAAGGAAGACTCTATATTAATTACCATTCTCGCGATGTAGCTTCAAGTTATTAGGGTGTCTTTTTGGCGTGACGTGATTGGTATAGCAAAATTCTTTTCGCCCAATTTCTGTTACTTTCTTGCTCAGATACTGGTATGTCCCTTGGTAATGAAAGACTTTGATCGGATATATGACTGGCTTTGCAAATGCTATTTGGTTTCTTTTGCTCATCTTCTGTTCTTGCGGCAGTGCTCTAATATTTCCTATAATTTAGGAATGCGGAATGTTGCATCAATGACTTGGATGGGGATGCCAAAGAAACGCGCTATAGCTTTTGTTTTAGTTGGCGCTATTTGTAGTTTGCGGTGATAGCAGAAATGGGGTTCTTGTGGATCCTAAATGCTGGAGGCATGTTTTCCTTGAGGTGAATTGAGTTCAGTTTTAAAGTCAATAGATAATAAGACAGTCTAGAGTGATTGCCGTATTATAAGGAGTCATTAGGGGAATTGTTTTGAGCAACAAAATTGTTCTTGTTCAACATGTTTAATTGGAGAGTCTGTAATTAGGATTTAGGAGTTATTGTTTGTTTCAATGAACAATGCCAGTTCAGATATCCGAATCATACATCTGACGCCATGTATATGTCATTGCCAACAATCTCTGTCCTTTCTTACTTGAAAGATACTTGTTCAATCGGCTCAATATGCACCCCCCCCCCCCCCCCCTTCCTTTTAGTTGTGTAGCAATGTAGTTGCACAAAAGGAGATAAAATCCTTCAAAGAACCAAGTAACTGATTTTGTGTACCCATCTTGAGACATCAATATTCTATGTCATGTATGCATAAAGTTTTATTTGTGGATCCTATATATACGTTCATTGATGTGGATTTATGATACTAACCCTTACATTCTCGACTTGGTTCAAAATCGATATTATTGTGCACAGATTTATTTGATATTTCAACCATGAAAAGCCTCTTATTAGTTCGATGTCATTTCATACAGTGATGCCTACCAATTTTTATACCTCCCTCAGCTCGTGTCCTAGAAGCTAATGTGAGGAGCATTAGGAAAATAGTATTGGCTTATGCATTTCAAAGATTTCTCCTGCAAATTGTTGAATCCAAACATAATACGGAGTGCCATTGAGAAAATCTGCTATATGCTGCCATGCAAAAGCAGACCATTGTTTTGCAGAAGGCCCCTTTCAATTTTCTCAAAAACATGGACGGACAATTACACTATGGAGCTTTTTCTGTAGTAACCAATTCACTTCTAGACAGAAGTGTCATTAAACCATGTAATTTAAGGGCACAACTTCCCTTTATTATCAAAGGTTCACATTTGGACTTAATGATAAAGAGCAACGCGGTCAGACTATCAAAAGTCAAAGTTACGGCTAATGAGAATCTTGAAGAATTATCTGATGAAGATGATGAGCTCTGTCCAGTTGAATGTGTCAGAGAATTCAAGACCGATGAGGAATTCTTCAAAATTTTGGAGAAGGCCAAGAAAAACAATTCTTTGGTTGTAGTAGATTTTTACCGCACTTCTTGTGGTAGCTGCAAATATATAGAGCAGGGATTTGTAAAACTATGCAAGGGATCTGGTGATCAGGAAGGCGGTGTTATCTTCTTAAAGCACAATGTAAGTGTTGTTTCTGTAAACTTTAAGGATGTTTAGCGCGAAAAATCAATTGGAATAGGTTCTAATGTTGGAAATTGTATATCTTCATTTTCCTAGCAAATTGAGGGGGAGCCAAGATTCAACCTAAGTGTTGTTTCGAAAATTAATTGTTTTAAACAAGCACATTTAGTAATAGCAAAAGGAAAAACATTCAAATCATAAGGAGCAATTGCCTTCCCTAAAGTGCACATCAAATTGTTTACTCTTGTTATTTATTTGATTTAAGATGACCATGAGGTTCTTATTTTTGCTACATTACTTCAGGTAATTGATGAATATGATGAGCAATCTGAGGTTGCTGAACGACTTAGAATCAAGGTAAATATTTGTAGTAGCTTTCACATGATTTAATATGCTCTGTTTCTAGTATTCTATCAATTTTACAACTATGGTATGAAGAAGTATTGTTTGTAAATCATTTTGGTGGATATTTTTATAGGTTTATCATTTTTCCATTGTCTTCTTATTTTTATAGGTTTACATTGACAAGAACAAGAAAAATGGAAAAATGATAGTTTTTCCATTGTTCTTCTTCTTCGGATTATACACCTTAGTGATAATCTTAAGCAGTGTTCTAAAAATCGTAAATCGGACCTAGTTCAGCGAGGTGGGGATTGGGGATTTTTGGTGAAATAGGGAAAAAATCGTGGGACTAATCGGCAAACCCATAATTTGAAAAATCAGGAATTAAGTAATATAATAACATTATTTTTCTCTAATAAAATCACAAAAAAAATATAAATTAGATTACTTTTTTATATATAAATTAAATTGCATTTTTTAC
The DNA here is from genome assembly GCA_021464415.1 of Lonicera japonica. Lineage (NCBI taxonomy): Eukaryota > Viridiplantae > Streptophyta > Magnoliopsida > Dipsacales > Caprifoliaceae > Lonicera > Lonicera japonica. The sequence continues at coordinate 6,128,104 of CM038466.1, forward strand.
CAAAAGTTTAACTAAATTTATTATTTATTTTTTTTTGTTACTTTTCAAAATATTAAATACCATTTAAATTTTTTATTTTTTATTTTTTAAAAAAGAAGAGAATAACACCTCATTAATTTAAATGGGCCCATTAGTAATTCTATAAATATTCAATATTACTAAGGTTAGTTAGGTGATTGACCACTTTAAATTAAAAACCCTATTATTTTCTTAACTCCTCTCTTTCTCACACCTACATCCACAGCCGTCTTACTCTATCATCTCCTTCCATTTTCATCTTAGGGTTTGGAATTGAAAGAAGAATGAATAATCCTCCAAAAACGATGTCATTTTAGTAAGTTTATTTTTGTTTTTTAATTGGATTCTAGCTCCCCAATTTTTCCTGATTTTCCCCAATTTTCACTAACCGATTCACTGAAATCAGATTGACTAACTCCCGATTTTCAATTTTTTGTCAATTTATCGGCCAAAAATCTTAAATTTTAGAATATTGATCTTAAGGATAGTACTCTTATATCCACATGCATACTCATCCAAAATAAAACATTTAGTGGGGTGTATTTAATTCAGATTTTACCTGAATTTTTAAAATCTGTGGATTCTGTTAAATTCATGGATTGTTTTAAATCCTTATAGAATTAGACAGATTTTAATGCATAGATTCTTTCGGATTTATGCAGATTTTAATAAGTTCATGAATTTCGATCTGTAGATTTTAATAAGTCCATCAAAAAAATAAAAAATGAAAAGACAAACAATAAAATAAATTAATTATGAATTTAAAGTAAAATTATCAAAAATGTAAAGACAATTAACGAAATCCATTATAAAAATTCATACTGCTACATTTAAACATCATTATGATTATCATAACCCTCTTCATTCTCATTGTTTCCTCTTGATTTCCATTCTCATTATTTTATGGCCACCTATTTACTAAAAAAATTCAAGGCCACAATTTTTTATGATTTTCTTATAATCATTAATTAATTTTACACTTGATACTATGTTTTGTTTATATGTTATTATTTTATTTCATACTAATTATTCAATTCTTAGTATATATGTATTCATTAATGGACTTAATGACATTTGTTGAGTACTACAATCAATTGCAATGCACGTGCATAAAAAGTAGTTATAATAAAAAATCAAAGGATAAAAGAATTTTGATTACAACTTTAAAGTAATAAGTAAATTATAAATCTGCCATAAACGGTTTGAATCGAGTTTAAAAACCCAATGGATTTTTTTTTTTTTGCCATTTTTATTCGATTTTCATTTTGTCTAAATTTTTTTTCATAAAATGGGAGAAAAAAAACGAGTCGACTTCTCTATAGTTTCGAAAGAATATAACTAATTGGATAATTAAAACTTTGAAAGTAGTTGTATCTAAATTGAAAAAAAGGCTTTAGATAGAGTGAATGAATTAGAAGAATTTAAATAGATTATGGAGACGAAAAAAAAATAATACGTAGGATTTGGGAAAAGAAAAGGTTTTAGATAGATAGAATGGAGTGGAAGGGTTTAATAGATTATAGAGATAAGAAGAAATAATACCTAGAGTTGCGAGAAAGATGGAAAAGAAATTCATATGAAATCTTTCACTTTAAGAGAAGATTTGTTGATAGATTTGTTTTTCATAAAACACTCCTAAATCCATCAAAACCTATCAACTTATAAAATCTTTCAAAGTTTATTGAGTTTTGAATACCATAAGATTTTAAAAGACTATTTTTAATCATAATTAAATACAATAAGATTTTAAAAGATTATTTTTAATCATAATTGAATACCAAAAGATTTTAAAAGACTCTTTTTAAATCCTAATTGAATACCATAAAATTTTAAAAAACTTTTTAAAATACTAATTGAATACCCATGGATTTTCAAAATTCAAAAAAATCTTATATAATCTGAATTGAATACACCTCCTAGTTAATTTTTGGCTTCTTTGCATATGATAATCTTGAGGATAGTGCTCTTGTATCCACATGCATACTCATCCAAAATGAAACATTTAGTTAATACTTGGCTTCTTTGAATATATGCAGCATATATTATTCTATACTGAAATATAGATGATCTTTAATCGGATGCAGGCTGTTCCCCTATTTCAATTCTATAAAGACGGAGTCCTGTTAGAGGCATTCCCTACTAGAGACAAAGACCGGATTCTTGCTGCAATTTATAAATACACAAATCCCACTTCTCAAGAATTCTAAGTCAAGTTGGTTATGCTTCCGACTTATGTTTTTTTATTTTTTATTTTCTAAAATCATGATTGGATATTGAAGAGGCCTGCAAGAAGTAATTTGGTGCTACTGAACATGCCAAATTTGTAACATAATATGAATTTCTGTTAATGAGAAAGAAAATAATGTGTTTATGTTGTTAGATTGATAACATATGATTTTTTATTTTTTCTCTCTTCTTCTATTGTGTATTTTCATGGATTTCATTTTTTTTTTTTGGTTGGGGATGTTGTTTTTTTTTATTATTATCATATTAATTTTTTTATAATGGCATATGAGGGTAAATCGAGTGCAATGCAATGACGCAAGATGATGATTTTGGTTAGAATAGATAAAAACAATGTTATCATTCCCAACTTATTATTAATGTATTCTCCTAGTTCCATTGTACTTTCATTTGTTGAAGTCTACTCTTATTACAGCCAATTTGCTCAGGCTTAAAACATTGCTTTGAAATATTTTGTAGATACTTAGGTTGGAAAAATGGAACATCATATCAACGTATTCCCTAAGAATATAAAGGCCATTTTATAATTACTAGATGAATATATTGCATTAGTCATGTTTGTTTATTGTAGAAAGTTTATTATTCTAAGGAAACATTATAGAATGTTGGTCGAATGGCTTCCTTCTTTGGGAAAATTTTTCATCTATTCAAGAGCCATATTCTGATAAAACAGGAGTTGGAATTTCCTTCTTTTTGAGTGATTACATTTACACTAGGTGAGTGTTAGAGTGATATACTAAAAGTCATAATTTTCTTATTAGGTTGGATATATTATAAACTTGGTTTTTCTATTTTGATGATAATCTTTATGGGCAATTGTTGCATTATATTATTTATTTAAATATTGTGCATGTGTGTCTTTTATTCTATATAATAGATGATTTGGTGTGTAGAGTGTCGCTTACACACATAAGATCATATCATCGGTTCTTGTGGAATATAAATTTAATTGTTCACAATCTTAGATGGAATTGAACACCTATCGGTAGGATTGTAGCACAAGTTTTAATAGTTTATCTTGACTACAGAAAATAATATAGTTTTAACTCGTTGTACTAGTACACTTTGTGTGTATTGAATATGACCGGTTTGGGTTAATTGTTTTTTATAGTGACTATATAAAACAATTTAAAATCCTATGATTATTATGATTAATTATACTTTTAATCTTGAAATAAATAATAGACATATATATTTAGTGTTTGTTGTTTTGACTCATTAAGAGTGAGATTCATTTATGGATCAATAATATTCATGAGTTGGATCACGACACTATATGTATAATGAATATTAATTATTGACGGAATCCATGTCCCGATATAGGGATTGATGATAGTCCCTTGAGAAGTTTATAAGTTTTGATTATGTCAAATCCTGCGGGTAGATTATGTTAATCCGACATGTCAAATAAGTTAAGTGGTAGGCTCAAGGATTAAGAAGTCATTTAAATATAATTGTCAATAATTTAATTTAAATGATAGTTATTTATAATCTTAACGTGGGGAGAATAATAAGTATTTAATAACAAGAGTTCGAAATATAATTTTGAAATAAGGACGGGAGTGCAATTATAATTATTTAGTGGTGTGAATTCTAATTTATGAAAGGAACAAATTCATAGTTGAATTAGGATTTCAACTTTTCATAGGAAGCCCAAGCACTTATTTTTCCTTAAGGTCCCTATCATAGCCTTATATATACGCCGGCCTTATCTTTTCTCATCATAACTATAATTCTCATGGGTTAGGGTTTGTTTTATTGAGAAGAGGATAAAATATTGATAATACTGTAGCCCACACTCGGTGCAAGATTTGATGGCGGAATGAATATGATAGAAGATCTTTAGGTTTTCGGTACTCCAGTCGTAAATCAATTGTAACTTTTGATCGCACTGTTGGATCGGCTAATTTTTGGATATGTCGTTCAGAACGCATAGTTACAATTATTGTGTAAAAAATCAGGACAATCAAAAGTTGCTTCGATAACGAAAATGATCGATTTCCGTAGCCCAGCGATAATTGAAAAATCTGAACCAAATCGCAATCTGATGCTTTCAAACCCTAATCTCCTCATATGGATCCTCTATATGATCCACAAAAGTGAAATATCTTTATTCTTATAGGATTTTAGTAAAGTATTTTATTCAATCTATACGCAATATCAAACGATTCCTATATTTATGACTCCATCAGTAAGAGCATAATAGAATGATGAGAGAGCATAGTATAGAAAACGAAGAACGTAATGTGATAGCCATTGCCAAGGGTGAATTTCAGGCTCAGTTTGTAACTATTCTTATCATAGTTCATATTGAAAGGAATTGGTCTTCCATAGCGGTATGAACCGAGCAACACTCTCTGTGTCTCTCTTGTTTCACTTCTTTGTTTTTCATCTTATTTTTTTGGCTTTTTCTCATTGCTGTGCTTAAAATCATATTGTTGACATATAGGTCTGTTTGTCTTCGGGAAAAAGATTGTAATAATTTTTTGCACCGAATATATTTTAGAATCCATTAGCGAGCTTGTCTGCACTGAAAGTTCACATGAAGGACGCATGGCACTAGCAGTGAACAGTGTTTCACCCCTTAAATGTTGGGTGTAAGATTCCAATATCTAAACCACAAATGAAATCAATTCCTTCTGTTGCCATATATGAACAGTACAATGACATGGGGAGAGTGGTTTGGTGGATGAATTGACCTTTTCATGTAAGATTACTCTTTCAATCCAAATTCATTAATGTCAAGGGATACAAATGCAATAAAACTAAGTATATCTATGGGGGAGACAGGGTGAGGATAGTCTTCTTAATTTAAAATTGGGAACACAATATATAAAAAAAAGGGAAAAGAGAAAGAAAAAGGGATCTTCGATCCCAGATAACCTGAAAGGGGGTAGTTTAAAATAGAGAGCAAAAAATTAAAGTTTGAATTTGGGAATCTATCACAATCACTAATTGCTGCTTTTAGGCCATAGATTCTTTCCAAAATCTGGCAGGAAGTCCATGTAAAGGGACCGGGAATGGACTATATTGAATCCCACTTTCAGATCTCACTGCTTCCCATCTGCAACCACAATCATTGAACCAAAAAATAAAATAAAATCAAACCCATTGTCAAAAACTACAGTTTCCAATTCATAGATTTATGGCCATCGCCTTATCACAAATGTATTTCTTTTATTAGGATCATAATTTTAATATATATATATATATATATATTAAAATGTATATATTCCTACTATTTACACTGTCTTGGAAAAGGCAAAATAGGATCAATGTTGCCAAATTCAAGTAGTTTGGAAAAGATGTTTTAGTAGAATTGTGATGCAATTTTTTTTTAATACTTTTCAAGCTTGCGTCAATGTCGTTTTGATAGAGGATTGGGACTTCATCATCTTGAATGGCTAGGCTTTTTTATTAGTGGCATAAGTAATGGAAGACAAATCTCTTAAGAGGGGGACCGTTTGGAGATACTGGTTCATATTCTTTTTTCAAGAGATGAAACCATACCTGAACTTAGTGACTAGGTGGTGTGTCATAATGAGCATCTCTAGCTTGGCAAGTTCGTTCCCGGGACAGGCATGTACTCCGCTTCCAAATGGCATAAATGTGTTGGGTTTTGGTGCGACCTAGATACACCGTAATTAATTTTTAGAATACTCTTACAAAACACTTTTGTTTTCTCTGAAAATTCTGAGCACCTCAAGAAATAATGGATATTCTCCGTTTAGAATAAAGGCTTATAGTGTTCGATGTAAGCGTGAAATAAAACTATCCTTCTCCACTCATACCTCGAATCTTGAAGGATTGAATTTTTGAGGATCTGTAAAGAATTCTGGGTTGTGATGAAGATTTCGGAATAAAGGCATAACCTTCCAACCTTTTGGAATGAGGTACCCTGTAGAAATTCAAAAGATTTAATAGGTGTGTTTGTTGTGCATTTTATGACTGAAAATCCTAAAATAATCCTCTAGGCTAAGGAACTGGGGCTTCTTATTATAAAAGCGAAACCTTTGAGCATCATAAGTATATTATTGACCACCCCATAAGTAAATGGAAATAAATAAATTGGAAGAAAAAATGTATTCGCTTTTGTTTTTCCAAATGATCTTACCGTTGTATTCTACATCAGCCACAGCCTCTCTGAAGGTAAAAGATATAATACTTGCCATTCTTAAGCTTTCTAGTATGACCTGAAAAGTCCCATAATTAACCTGCTGTTAACAAACATGGCATGTCCCTCTATGGAAGTACTAAAGATCTAGTTTAGCCTAAAAACATGCAATGCATACCTTGTAAGTAATTGGCATTTTTCTTGTCTGACTCCACGTCAAATAGGAATTACCTCCATTCGTGGATTCGTAAATTTCCTTCTGTTCAGCCTGCAAAGACATTATAAGCATGTATTGATAAGTCAATAAAAGAACTGGGGCAAGAATTATAGATCCTCGTGTCCAAAAATATAATGTATATTTAGCCTCTTTTAGTTTTCACCTTTACGGCCTCTAGAAGTTTCGGGTAATCATGAAGGTACTTGAGAATCCATGTTAAAGCACTGGCCGTGGTGTCTTGAGCAGCAAAAAGGACTCCAATGATGTTATCGGCCATTTGATTATCCATTAAAATATCGCCCTTATCATCTCTGGAGTTCAAAAAACAACCTAAGAGGTCCTTGTCAATTGACTTCTTTTCCTTTCTCTCACAGATGATCTCACTTAGAACCCTATTTAGCCTCTTCCGTGCCTTTAATCCACCAAACCAAAATAAGAGTGTTTGATTTAAATTCAATTTAAAATACACAAATAAAGTCAAAGTGAATATTGATGACAGTGTTTTGCTTACCAATAGGGCCTTTTTGTATAGAGTCCCCGGTAAATTTGTAGGGAAAGAATTGTAACCTTTGTCAACTATGCTGTAGTTCTTCTTCAGCTCTTTTTTGTGGCAGGCCTCCAAATGGCCAAAGATTGCTAGTATACCAATTTCAAAAGAGAACTAAAATACAACAAAAGACAAATATAAATCAGAATACCACACACGGCACATGGCCTTAACATACACACGGCCGGTTATGAAGTTGTGCAGAGTGGGCGACCACAGAGGGCCTTGATGCAATAAAAGTTTTTAGAGCATCCAAACATCCTACAAATTTAGAGCCAAATTTACAAATATTTAACTGAGTTTTGTGAGAGAATACAACTGGTATAGTATAAAAAATAGCCATACGATTGTGGAAAGGCCGTATCAATTTTGAGTTTAAAAAAATAAAAATAAAGAAATAAATGCTTTATACGAGTGAGGCACACTCGAATTCACTTATGAGCATTTTTTTTGTTAACTCTTCGTGAGATAGAATGGAAGATATATATATATATATATATATAGTTCCTTACGAGTGTGCTTCACTCCTTCGGATCATACGAGTGAGTGACACGTGTACGACTCATATGAGTATGATACACTTGTATGGTTTTTTTAAAAAGTTTTGCATGAAGAGCCGTATGGGTTATACGAGAAAGTCGTATAAGTAAAATTTAGGTACATGATAAGTTTGCTGTCTCTACCATACCAGCCTAAGTTTGTGTCCTAACTAGTCTCCGCTGTGACATGGGGTATGATAAATTTACTACTTTACCATATCCAGTGTGGTTACTCTTATAAGTTATGGAAATGGACCAATATTTTAAAGAGAGTATTGGAATAAGGGTCCAAAGAATAAGTTATGTATACGAAAAATATCCTCTATTTCAACTTTTGCACATGCCCTATATATCTGGACTGGCTTCAACACAACTATAACCTAATTATTTAAATAAGCAACATGGAGAGTGGAAATGAAACTTTTTCATCTCATGGAACGTGTTGATGACATGATCACTATCGACCCATGAGTTGAGCGCAGAGACTGCTATGGATTCAATGTCGGGCACTAGATTACGAATTGACTCGGGGGATAAAGAGCCCTGAACCAGTTTCCTTAGGCGAATATGGTAGTCACCTTGATGGAAAAATAGTGCAGATGGACCGATCAAGTTTTCCTTGCTTTTGGGATACGTAGGCTTGAACAAGTGAGCTTGAGTCACCAACACGAACCGAGCTCCCTCAGGACTAGCCAACATGACACAGGGGCAGCCAAGTATACGAGTTTTGAAAATTTTGCCGTACCTGAAAAAAAGCACCTCCACCGTGTTCAAATTCGCATACTAATTAATAGGAATAAAGATGCATGTTGTAAGCTCATATAAACTAAGAAGAGTAAATGAAGATAAGAAACCTCCTTTGTTTGGTAGCAAAGAAGACACTGGGATCTTGAGAGTAGAGTTGAAGAGTCTCTCCTATATAAGGCCACCCCATTGAACCTGGAGGTAGATTCGCCTTTTTTCGTGGTTCTCTCTTATTTCTTCGAAGTAAGATACATGAGAGTAAAGAAAGGAGAAACATAATAACATATACAAGAACTCCACTCTTCTCCATCTCTTTCTCCCTGTCTCTCTCTTTCTGAGATGGTTAGAAAGTTAAGTGTAGTTGTAGAATGCAGAAATTTTGCTGTGATTTTTAGAGTCATGGAGCAACGTGGTTGTGGTGGTTTATATAGAGGTAGATGGCTGGACAAGGACAAAAGGCAAATTATGACTTGAAAGATTAGTCCCTGGTTTATATGGTAATAACATTACTCCAAATAAGTTACACTCCCTAGTCTTCGGTTACCATTCAAACCTATCCATATCTTTAATTATGTTTCCATGCCACTTAGATTTTCCATAGATACACAAAGGCCCACAACCTCACTAATTTCTTTCTGAATTCAAGTTAATTTATGAAAAAACCTTCAAAAATAAGAAATATATATATATACATTTATATAGGGAAAGCAAAAGGCCTTTTTTACTATTTACCCATATACATCACGTGCTTATTGGACCAAAATTAAGGTTGCAACAAATTACTAATATATCCTGATAAGCAAGAATTTCGTTAGGGTGCATTCTAGATTAATCTAAGCATGACCTAGAGTAGGTTATAAGCCACGTAGCATATTGAAACATCATTATATTAACGTATGTGTGTTGTTTCTACATTTTCGTTAATGCGTAGAGTGGACAAAACCAAATGGTTGAGGTTGCGTTGTGGTTCTTGATTTTACTAGAAATGGAAGGAACAGTAACTAACCATATTTGTGATCTGGTGAAAGCATTTTCCACATAAATCTGCCATAATTGAAATGTCCATATCAGAGGAAGATGCAGCTTAAAAGATATTTGAACTTCATACGACTTTTAAATCAGTTGTTGGAAAGGGTAATCAAAGTATGCACCATCATATCCTTCGGATTACACTCTAAGGAACATTTGTTTATACTCAAAATTTATATATTAGCTTTACACGTGCTATTTCCATACGTGAACTAGGAATTTATTCATTATATACATTTGTTTATACTCAAAATTTAAAATATTGAATTGCGTTTTATCTAATTTTTCTTTTTTGTTTTTTCCTCTCACGAATAATTAGTTGCTCATTTTAGTGATGCCACATGAAATTTTTCATCTAGACTTATTTCTACTTTTTTGAATATTATTTAACTTGTGTTCTTCTTGAAAAATGGTTGGCATTTGTGAATGGATCTAGTAATAAACGTTTTACTTCGTCCAACTCTATGTTAAAAACTCTTAAAATATATTCTTGATTTGTTAAAAAGCGTATTTAATGTGTGTTTTATTTACTCCCCTAATTATCTAGACCGGCGGTTAAATGTACGAATGTTGATACTCCCTCCGTCCCAATTTAATGATCCACTATTTTATTTATAAATATTCTAAAATAGTTGTCCACCTTCCATATTTATTATGTCATTAATTATAACAATTTTTTTATTTTCACTATTATCCTTTAAACTCACTCTCACTTTTTTTATTTTGGGTCCCGTCATATTTTTTATGAGAAGAATAGTAAAAGACATTTTTAAAAATAAATATTTTCTCTTGAAGTATTATTATATTTCTTTAATTTTGAAATTTTTTAAAATGTGATAATTAAATTGAGACGGATGGAATAGTTTTTTATATAAATCGACTTCTCCTAACAAGTCCATGGAAATTGTTGCATGTAAAATGGACGAAACGTTAAAAGTAAAATACTTTTTTAATAATAATTCATAAACACAAGATAAAAGATAAAAGTTGTAGAGAAGGAAGAGAGGGGGTGGGCGGACCCACTGTAATGCGGCAGTGCCATACAGCTCACCACGTCAGATATGTAGATCTCAACCATCCTTGACCAGATCGATGGACCCTCTAGCGAATATATTGTACGGACTCAGACGTGGAAGAGGATGGGGTCCACAGGAGGGCCCTTACTCATGGGAGCTAGCTGGACAACACCTGTCGCAATCTGAATGGTCCATTTCGAGAAACTTCTGATAACACAAGGGACCCACAAGTTGGGCTCTCTGGGCCCACATTGATGTGGCAAGCGGCTCAGCCACTAACTAGAGGCTTCAAATCAATCTTCAACGTAGCAATAGCGAACAAATAAAAAGAATCGTGGAGGTCCTCGTACTCCTCTCAAATGACAATCACATGTCGGTTTTATTATATTTATTTTTAATAAATCATAAAACTTCCATAATTTAATGGGCCAATTCTAAATATTCTTTGCGATAAAAATTATTTTAAAATGTAGTAACTCTACAATCAACTTTTTAATTAAGCTTAATTTTGATTTAAGGCGGTCTTAATTTTCAATAATAAAATAGCAAACAAACAAAACTTTCTCTTTACAAAATAATTTAAACTTTCTCATCTTACAAATCGGAGATTTGTATAATCAAATCTCCTTTGATAAATCTAAACATCATCCGGCTTTTTCTAACTAAAACTTTAAATTACAACAAATCACATGATAAACATAGCATATCCCTGAGTAATTTTGTTCAACTATGTCCATAAAAAAATCATAACTGAATTATTAAGATGCCCTAAAAATTCAACTGCATTAAAATAAATTCCAACACAGAAAGTGTGTCCTAAATTTCTATATCTTAACGAGGCAAAAGACAAAAATTACACGTGACCAAACTTAATAATGAGGGTTTTTTTTTTTTTGGGTAAAAAACACTAAACCCCCTCAAACTATCACTTTTTTGCATTAAACCCCCCTAAACTATCACAACTTGACACTTTACCTCCTAATTAATAAAAATGCATTTATTTATAAGGGCATTTATGTAATTTTGGGGTTAAGTGATAACATATAATAGTTTAGGGGGATTTAGTGTCACTTTTAAAAGATGGGGGAGTTTAGTGCAAAAAAATGATAGTTTGAGGAGGTTTAGGTGGTGTTTGCGGGATGTTTTGAGTTGAATTTTTAAAATACGGTGTTCGGTATAATTTGGAAATATGTTGAAAAGTGAATTTGGTTTTTGTTTGAGTTTTTTTCAACCAACTAAAAATTTCATAAAAAAAAATTTCAAAAAATAGTCACAATGAATCTTATTTTATAAATCTCGACGAGTATGTTTTAAATATATATTTTTTATTTAATTTTAATTTTTGAATTTAAAGTTATGTTATTTTAAAAGTTTTTTTAAAGAGAGAAAGTAAAGTGAAATAAATTTTGAAAAGTGTGAAAGTATAGTTAATTTTGAGTTGAGTTTTTAAAATTTGGAAAAAAAAAAATAGACACATACCAAACAGGCCTTAGTGTTTTTTACCCTTTTTTTTAAAGGGTAATTTTATTTCTATCCACGGATTTTTGTAATTTATCCATTTTTGATTTATGTTAATATTAAAATAAACTTCTCAAAACTTTCTTATAAAAATTGAGAAGTATATCCACCAATTAATAATCCTTTTAAATGTATTTACTTTTAAAATTAGTTTCCTAATTAGAATATACTTCCTTACTTTTAAAATTATTTTCCTAATTAGAATATACTTCCTTAATAATATATTTTCTTAATTTGTTAAAAGTTATATTGATACAAGTCCTATAGATTAATTATTCATCAAAAATATACAATACTACAAAACTGAGCAGAATTAATTTATATTATTACATCATAATAGTAACAAATGAATTTACTATTTTCTTTTTCTTTTTTCTATACAATGAGGGCTCTAAATAAATAAAAATAAAGCATAATTAGAACTTAAGAAACTAATTAAGAATCACTGGCCGGAGGTAACAAACATTGTTTCCTTCAATCTTAATCATTTCAAGTCAAAGGAAGAATATTCAATTATAATATATGTTTGTTTTCTTATTTGCCATGATAAATATGTAATTAAAGTTATAATTTTAATTTACTTTTAGGTAGGAACTAAATTTTGTAGACGTATTACAAATGTTTCAAACTATACTTACTACTTAATTACTATTCCAAGACTAATGTGAATTATTGTATAATCTCAATTCTGAAAACAAATGTAAATTATAGACTATAGTCTAATCTTATAGTCTAATCTCGAGTCCGAAAAGTAGTTATAATTAATAATAAATTATATATATTAGAAATATCAATTTATGTTTACTTTTTGATATATTATATGACAGTGGATAGAAGTAAAAATTTAATCAATAATTTACAACTGAATTAAAAAGAATAATTATTTTATAAAAATTATGTCAATATTGATTTTTGTAAGTTTATTCAACAACGTGGTTAAACTTAGTGGGCAATACAAATTATCTCAGTAAAACCCAAAAAAAGGGATATACTAACGAATTTTGTTGATAGAAATAAAATCACCCTTGTTAATTACTAATCAAATTGATTAGGTTGTTTAATTTTTTTTGATTGTTGAAATTTAAATTTTGAATTATTTGATTTTCTATATTTTAGTAATTGATTAAGTTGTTAGAAGTTATTTGATTGTTTAAATTTAAATTATGAATATGCTTTTATAGATATTAGTTTCTAGCAAGATTTTAAGAGTTTAGATTAGTTTAATAATCAATTAGATGATAGTGACATTATATGAGTAACAATAATATAAATTAGTTTTGTAGCTATATTAATTTAATTTTAATTATTTATCCGTAAAAGTTTGTATTTTAAACAAAACTTTGAACCTTAAAGTATTGATATAAAAGTCGTGTCCTTAAATAAATAGAGAAAGGAATATTCGTCCTTAAAACTAATTGTCCTTATTTTTATTTATTTAATTAAAGTGGATGTACTTATTAATCTAATGGATTTTAAAATATTAAATTATTAATAAAATAATATTTATAAAAATAAATCAATAATATTTTTTGTCAGTCTATCCACATTCGTGGATTAATTTAGTAAGCAATGCGGATAAACTTAATAACGCGGATTAAATGAAAGATATCGTGGATAGAAATAAAATCACCCTTTTTTTAAACAAGGAATAATGAGTTATGTTAGCATATAATAATTTTCTCCTATGTACGGACTTGGGTTCCTTCCTATTGGATTCTTTAATAATCTCTAATATTACATTTCATTATCTAAAAGAACATTTCTACGTATATACTAGGTATCTCCATTGCTAGTTTTAAGGGGTCATTAATTTGAGTCTTTCTATTTGCACACCTTAAATTGGGTACATCTAATGAGATGTATGCTCGATCTTTAACGGTAACATTTGAATTAAATAAGCGAATATATTCAAGACTCGTTTAGTTGCATTAATAGGATAACTTTAAAATTAGTTTACTTTTAAATGACGAGTTGTAAAGTTATGTTTTTACAAATAATTCAATTATAATTAACGGAGTGTTTGGAAGAATTAAGTAAGAAATTTAAAATTTTAGGAATAAAAACATGTTCTAATTTCCTCCATGTTATATAAAATTTGTTCAGAGCACCAACATCAGATGGAGGCACTAGTTCTTCTCGAGTATGAGTGAATTCCCTATTTTAGAATTATGCAATTTCATGTTTTAGTATTTCAAATGACCTAATTTTAGTTTTTAGAATCAAATTGAATTATTATATTTACGATTGTTTAATTTTTACTATAAACACATGTAATAAAATAGCAAACAAACGAAATAAAATGACCTAATTTAAGTTTTTAATTAAACTTCATTTTGATATAAGCCGGTCTTAATTTTCAAAAACACCATCAGTTATAAATAAAATAGCAAACAAAATGAAACTTCTTACTAAATCATTCCAAACTTTATTCTCTTGCAAATTGGTGATTTGTAATCAAACTTTCTTTGAAGACTCTGAACATCGTTTGGCGTTTTTCGAGTAAAATTAGAAACTGTAACATATCAAGGGATAAATCCATGCGCAGCACATCACTGAGTAAATTTTCAATCATGCTGTAAAATAAAAATCATAACTGAGCTTTTTCAAAATACTTTTAATCTGTTGAGACTAATAATTAAAAGATGCTCGAAAAATCCAAATTGTGTTAAACTAAATACCAACGCAGAAAGTGCATCCTAAATTTCTTTTCTTAACGAGCCAAAAGACAAAAATTACGCATGGGACCAAACTTAATAATGAAGTTTATGGTAGCATATTATAATTTTCTCCTATGTACGGACTTGAGTCCCTTCTATTGGATTCTTTAATAATCTCTAATATTACATTTCATTAGTTAGAAGAACATTTCTACATATGTACTAACTAGGTATCTCCATTACTATTTTTAAGAGGTCATCATTCCGTTTGCACACTTTCTTAAATTAGGTACATCTAATGAGATGTATGCACTTTAACGATAACATTTGAATCAAATCAGTGAATATATATATTAAGGGTTCGTTTAGTTGCGAATATATTAAGAATTTAATTATAATTAATGGAGTGTTTGGAAGAATTAAATGAAAATTTTTAAATATTAGGAATAAAAACATGTTCTAAATTTCTCTATGTTATATAAAATTTGTTCAGGGCACCCAGATCAAATGGAGGCACTTTTTCTTCCCAATACATAGAATATGGGTTAATTCCATAGTTTTATAATTAAGGAAGTTCATATTTTACTTAAAATGACCTAATTTAAGTTTTCATAAATCAAATTGAATTATCATATTTATAATTGTTAAATTTTTACAATAACCACAAATTGTATGTATAAAAATTGTAAAGCATCTAATTATAAATTGTTTTCTTTGTAATTTAAGGGGGAACTAGATGGGACCTTAGTCGGTAGAGGCTCCACTAGACGACAAATATTGTCTTCTTAAATTGCTCGAACAAACTATAAGAGCATCCGTGATGAGTAATATAAGTAGTATAGGGAAAAGAAATTTATTTTGCAAACGTATGTAACGGTTAAGGAACATAGGATAAAATAATGTTTCGTAATATATTGTGTGATAAAATTGAGCTTAGATAAATCCCTTTATATACGGTAAACTAATTAGCATCAGTAGAAAAAGGTGTGAGAAGTTAAAGTTTTGGAACCAAATGATTAAACATATATCATGCCCATACCAACACTAAACTAATTTACGGGAGAGACCAGAACGCTAAACTAGTTGGTGGCCGGGTCTAGCTATCACGCCAAACTAGTTGATGGCCCATCTTTAATTTCTCCACTCCTTCCCTTTATACTCTGATTTTTGTTTTCATTATTCTCTGGTTTTACATTCACCATAATATATACTTTTAGTAAGGCTTGCATCGTTTGTTGATGTCTTATTAATGAATTTTTAGTATGGAAGGGGGCAAAAAATAAAAAGCAACCATTTTTTAGTTTAGCGGGATCTCTTTTCAAATTCAATGGGAAACATGAGATGTTAACGAGTTGAGCGTTTGTTTCCAAATGTTAAGGTATTGTTTGGTTGAGTTTTTTAAAAAATTATTTTTGAGTGCTTTTTAGAAAATATCGTTTTTGGTTTATTTATTTTAAAAACTTCATCAAGTAAAAATAATATTTTTTGTTTATTTTTTTCTTTGTTTTCTAGAAAACTTTAATAAATGAAAAAATAAACATTTTTTTTTTTAAATAGTGATCATACACAAATCGAATTAAAAAACAGTCTTAAAAAATTTATATTTGAGAGTAAATTTTAAATTTTAAATTTAAAAACTCCAATCAAACGGAACCTATTTATTTTGCGTTTTGGGTTGCACTCCTTACATTATTAAAATTTGGCGTCCGGTCCAAATGCATAACTTTGGCATTTTGAACTGGGACGCAGAGTTAATTGGCATTTTGAACCGGGCCAAGCCTCTTGGCCCAGTGGTATAAGGCTGCCACTGGGACAACCTTGGGTCGACTTGGAGCTCCCAAGGTCGAACCCCGACGTTGTCAAAATAATGCTTGGCCAGCGGCAGCCACGAACCGCGAGCGGGGATTAGTCGAGGTGCGCGAAAGCTGGCCCGGACACCCCGTGGGGAACCAAAAAAATAAGAAATAAGACAAATATATTGTATTTATTATGCCACTAAATTTTTCATTGCAAAAGCTGCAAGTAGATAATTAAAATTTGGATAAGATATTAAAATTTGGCCGGAGAAAAATGTACATACGCGTAGAAGTGGAGAAATTAGAATCATTATCTCTTCCGTTGAAAAATGATCGAATGCTAAGTGGGCAGCATGCCAAAAGATTTGGCAAATCCATAAAACTTTGTTTCAAACCAAACACATAGATTTGGCTTGGAGAGACAATATAGTAATAGTGTTATTGACATAAATACACAAAATAATACGTCAATTACAAGATTTTTTATTAATTTAATGATATAAATTATTTTCCGGTAAGTCTAGTTTTTAACTAATTAAATATATTTATTTATTAATTTTTTGTGTACTATTGTATGTCTAACTTTACACAGAAAATATATACACGGTTTTAAATTTTAGTAACCAATGGAAAAGCGACAACAAAAACAGCAGTACTTGAGGAAATTTTGATTCCTTTGTCTAAATCGGAAAACAAATATATCTCATTATGACTAGCAGTGGGGAACAAATCTGGCCCATAAATTATATATTTTTGTACTTACGTTTTTCTTTTTATTTTTTCCCTTTTAATCTCAAATAAGTGGATATATGTCATCTTTGTAATATGCGAGCAAGAATCAGGGTGACAAGCCCAGTTTTAAAAATAACAAAAACATTATTATTTATAATTATTATAAAAATAAAAAATTATCATATCTAAGCCAATTCAGGCTTCATTTTAATCTTTGGTCCGACCAAAGAGAGGCTGAGCATGTAATTTTCGAACTAATCTCATCTCCGATACTCTTTTCGTTTATTTTTTTTATTGGCTTTCATTTCAAAAGTCAAACAACTGAATTTTTTTTTTTTTTTTTTTTTAATCTTGGGTATTTTTTTACAAACAGGTACTGAGTGTGATAAAAATTTGATATGTATATTTATTTTCGTGTATTAAAATGTAAATGATAATCTTGCTTATTTATAAACTCAATTTCTTAGATATAATATTACTTATTATAGTCATCATCTCCAAAGTCTTACGGCATTTAAGAACTTAGCTATCTTTACCTATTTTTAATTAACTTTAACTTGCTATGATTTTAATAGAAGCAATCTCGTCCTAGTTTTAACACCCCCGGGGGGGGTCCTAAATCACAAATTTACACCATTATTCATTAATGTCACTTTCAACATTGTGGGTGGTGTTTTTGTATACCGGAGGAGGTCCGGCCCAAGCTGATAGAGATGGTAACTGAATTTTGCCTTTTTCTTGTAGGGTTTTTTATATCCTTTTCTCGAGAGCATCTTTTTCTATTTATAGATCTGTATTTTGTGTTTCCCAAGATAGATTAGGTCACCGGTGAAATGACCATCCGGGGCATATCTTAGGGCTCCCATGGCATTCATTTCCTCCTTCCACCTGTTGGAGGGACAGTTGTTGTAACTAACTTTTTCGTATTTTACACGTGTCATTTCGTAATTCGTTCGTGCAGTAATCATTAATCGTGCGATATCATCTGTAGATGTCATTTTCTCATTGGTGAGCAGGCTTGTGTTGATATGTCTTCTACCTAAATGTTGGAGGTCTTTCTTAAGTTGATTATCTTTTGCTCGGCTAACTGTCGCTTTTTGCTCGGCAAATATTATATACAGTCTCTCGCGTTGTTAAGTCTCGCCCATGATCCTTTTCATCTTTTATGATAATTGGGCCTCGTTCATACTCATTCGACCCATAAAGAGATGTTAAGGCCAAATCAACCTATGAGAGAATGCTTAGAATTATGCTCCCACAAACATCAACAAATCAATGATATTACATCCATTTGGATTGAACTACTTCATTATTACAAAAAAAAATGCCGATTAACCTGACCAAATTGAAAGGCCGTTGCCAGTTGCTGTAATTTAATATCTAGGACATGAACTCACATAATTTCATGTCAATATCTCGCTCGGCAGTTAAACCTTTACGTGCTTTTGGTCATGGAATTTCAGTGTCCTATGTAACTCTTAGACGGGTGCTTAATAATAATTGAATTTTTTCTTATTGAGGCAATGGGTTAAAAAGACTTATTTCATAATTATATTTAAAAAAAAGATATCTTACTTTTAATTTTATTTTAAAATAGGAATACTCATTTTTCTTTACCTAAAATACCCTTCACTTATTTCTTTTATTTTTTTCTTAAAAATAAATTAATCACCACCACCACTATTGTCCCCCTTTGGAACTCCAGCAACTATTTCCAGAGTGTTATAATTACAATCTCATCGGAGCTCTGACATAAGTACAGCAAATATGTTTTTGTATTAAATTTGCAAATAATTAATGATGCATATTTTAGTGTAAATATATTTTTGCACTAAATCTGCAAGCAATAAATGATATATATTTTGTGCAAATATGTTTTTGTACTAAATTATCAAGCAACTCATGATATATTTTTAGTGCAAATATGTTTTTACACTAAATTCGCAATCAACTAATGATATATATTTTAGTGCAAATTCATTTTTGCACTAAATCTGCAAGTATCAAATGATACATGTTTTAGTGCAAATCCATTTTTGCACTAATTCTCAAGCAACTCATGACATTGTTTTGTGTAAAACTGTTTTTGAATTAAATCCGCAAACAACTAATGTTATAATTTTAGTACAAATACGTTTTTGCACCAATCTGTAGACAAATTAAGATATAAATTTTTGTACAAATTCATTTTGCACTAAATATGCAATTAAGTAAAGACATAAATTTGAGTGCAAATATGGTTAACGATCACCAATAGTAATAAATAAATAAAGAATTGTAATAGAGATATAATTGACCATTCAAAAAAGGGTGTACCTTTTAAGTGAACAAAGATTTTAAAATTATCCTTGTGGTTAAAAAAAATTGTAGATAAAATCCTCTATCTAGTTTGGAATAATAAAGTGTCCTTAGTTTGAATATAATTGTAGAAGAAGTACTTAAACTCATTTTCTCTTTCTTTCGTATTTTGGTTTATCTTTCTCTTTAATGCCTAATATGTAACATTCAACAATCATGTTGCACTCCAGTTCTAGCTGTAACAATATAAATTTCATTTCATATCCATCCAACTTCCCTCAATTTTTCCTTTACATTTTAGACGATAATGCATTTTAGGAGGAAATGCAAACTCCATATGCTTCGTAAAGAGTATATACCTATAAAATAAAATTACACTTAGAATGTATATAGAACTGTTATATGTTTATGCATGATTATGATTAATATCAAGAGGGGCCATTTTAGAGTGTTGGTCTAAGACTCCCCACTTTTTCTGAACCAACTCTAGGGCGGATCAGATTAGGGGATGAATGAATGACATCTTTGACTATGTGAGGTGTATCTTCGTGCCATATAGTAGGGTGAAATAAATAGAATTTGATAATATAGTTAAAAAGGAGTAACTTGTATCGAATTTAAATTGGCAAATATCAATTAGTCTATTTTGAGCCATTGTCTAACCTAATTTAACGTTTTGAACAACCGAATTGTATGTTCAATATATCTCCATACCGAAAAATACTAAAAGTAGACCAAATTGGACCAACTTGTTTTTAATTTTTTTAAAAAATCTTTTAATCATATTTTTTTATTTTATTTTGATTTCGGCAAAATAATTTTTTAACAAATTAAACTCAAGGGTAGATGTGAAAATAATTCAACCACGCCTGTCAGTATAATTTAAAAATAGTCCAAAAATTGGACTAATGTACCTTGAACACTCCTAAAAACAATAGTTTGAGTTAACCAATAATGTACAAACGCATAAAGTATGTCCTTAAATAGAATTAAAAAAGAGTAACAGTGAGAATCTGCAAATGCGACCCCCGGGTCTCGATCCCGTGTTTAGGCGTCTGAAATGAAGGAACAGATTCCATCGTTCCATTTGCTTCTTCTATGTATTGATAATTCATATTGGGTGTCCCTCTATCCTATTTTTATATGCAAGAAGGTTCGTTCAGTCGCTAGTACATTTTACGAGAAAACGGACAAAATAGTTGTGTAAGATGAAAGGCTACAGAAAAGCCTTTCTTTACACATTTGTCTACGAAATCAAGATTCTATAGGGTTCAGGAACTATGTTATGGATTGGGAAGGTGTTAAGCACCCGTTCTGCCCTTTCGGTCTCTAATGGTTTTATATGTTTATTCTATGTTGAAAAACTTAGATCCCTTTACTAACAATCTACTACTTTCCGAATAAGAAACCCTAATTTTGAGAAACAAAAAAAGGATAAAAACCTTTGTATTCCGTGATACGATGTTTTGGCTTTGAAAATGCAGTACAAATGACAAAGTTTATTATTTTGAATTTAAAAGAGGTATTCCGGTATTGTTTTCCAAGATAAAAATGTCGGTTTTCTTATTTTAATTATTTTGGAAAAAGTTTGAATCTTTATCGGGACTAATTTAATATGAAATTTGAACTCTTTGAGGGGAATTTTATCAGACATGTTGTAGTCTATGGGGAAGACGAGACATGCTTGAATTTAATTCCTAAGTAAGTTTTATTGGTTCGAGTTTTGAAAACTTAGTTTTATCCTGGCGATAATATTCTCACTTTTCTGGCTTTACAAATGATTTTATTAGGGTTTTGTTTTGAAAACGGTAAACTATTTGTAACTTGACAATAAGTTTATTCAAATAAAAAGCGGACATAATAACAAATAAAACAAGTACGCAGATATCTAATTTTAAATACTAGAAAAGACTTTCTTTACATTCCCGATGAGAAATATAATAATAAGAGAGAAAATATAATACGGCAGAGAAACCTCCGACGATAATAAGTTTTTTCCTCTTCAGATATTTTTGAGAATTCTATTTCAGAAGTGAGACACTCCGAGTGTCGAGATTAGATTCAATAATTCTTTAAAAACTAGACGATCGTAGAATACACTTGATAAAAAACCCGAAAATTAGATAAAATAAACTTAGAATTTTAGATCTCAAGTTCTTGCATTGAACCCTTGGGGGTGTTGGCCTATTTATAGTACTGGGAAAGGATGTCGCGTGACATTCCTCCGGAGAGGGCAAGTGTCCCGCGACGTTTGGCCACATGTCCCGCGACGTTTGGCCACATGTCCCGCGACATATGGCTGAAGTGACCCTTTTGACATACTGATTTGTTAAAAAGTCGTTGGTTTGTATTTGGAGAACTTGTTGCGCGATATAAGAGAGATTATCGCACAATATAATGGTTTGTCGCACGATAATCCAACGTAAAGACAGGTTTATTTGGCCAACTAAACCCCGGAGTAGTTTCGGGTGTTCGGGTGGACCTCGGACTCTAAAATCGTGCTTTTTCAATAGTCGTTTTTAGGGTTCTTGCGGGGGTGACGGATTGGGGTGTCTATAGACCCTCTTGACTCAAACTTCTTGCTTGCAAGAATTTTGAGGCGACTGAAAGAGACCATGGTCCATGACTCCCACAAGAACTCTTAGAGAGTGCGTATGCAAAAATATTTGTGAGTACCTCTGGAGAGGGCTTGTGATTTCTTTGCCTCCGGAGAGAGCTTGATTTGCTCCACTTGCCTCAAATGGGAGGACTTCAATTGCTCCACTGCCTCTCTCGAAGGACTTGATTTGCTCCACTTGCCTCAGATGGGAGGGCTACTGCTCTACTGCCTTTTTAGGAAGACTTTGATTTGCTCCACTTGACTCAGATGGGAGGACTACCATTGCTCCACTGCCTCTCTGGGAGGACTTTAATTTGCTCCACTTGCCTCAGATGGGAGGACTTGTACTTGTTAAAATAAAATAATGAAAACTGCCTCCGGAGAGGGCTTTATGAGGGTTTTGCCTTTGATGATGGCTTGTGTTTGTGATTTGCCTTTAAGAGGGCTTGGTGTTTTTGTCTGTAAAAAAGGACTTACAATGCCTCTAAAAGAAGGCTTTATTCTATCAGACTTGGCGAAATCGGTCATCGGTTTCTTTCTTCGACTGCTAGAGTGAGAGAGAGACGTTTATATGGGTGAAGGGAACTCATCGGGAGTTATTCATACTCAAGTTCCAGTCATTTTGGGAATCCCCTTGAAAATTTTTGCTTTTTTATTTTTATTTCCTAAACGAGGTGCTCTTTAGAAGAAATGGTTTTCTGGATCTTTTGTATTTCTTATAAAAATGAGATTCATCTTTTGATTTTTTCAAAGTTGTTTCTTCTTTATCGTGCTGAAAAGAAAATTTGTTTGAAAGGAATCTCTGATCTCTTTCGACATTTGGTTTTTCTGAGGCATTTTGTGGGCCCACATCGTTTTCTTTTTTTCGATGTTTTTATTTCTTCCTCGATCGGGAAGCTTTTCCTAGTCTTTTTTGTTTTTGGTTATGAGCTTTTTGTTTCGTTTGGCGTGATCAAGAGCCTTACTCACTCAAGACGAAGCCCTGAACCGGTTTTGACCTAGCTGTCACTCTTGTTGTGGCTCTCCCTATCACTCTATTCATTTCTATTTATCTTGCTCTCTCTGGGCGCTCATACGGGATTCTTCTCTTTCAATTATTTCAATTTTTTCTATTCCCATTTTGTTATGATATTTTCTCTTTTTCATTGATGGTCTAGTCTTTTGAGGAAAACAGATATTCCTTAACGGATAGATTTTTTCTCTCGCAATTTCTGTAGAGAAACAACTTGGAATTTTTGCTTTCGATATTCATCTTAAGTGTGTGGTCTTATACAAATGTCAAGAAAACTATTTTTGGAAATAACCCTGTAGGAGAAAAAATGAGATAAATGTCAAAAAAATTCAGGGGGAGGGCCAAAATGTTGCGCGACACTTCGGTGGGAAGTCATTTGTCACGCGATAAATGTGTCCAGTATATAAACTCCTTGCTGAGCTCATTCCACCTGATTCTTTCCTTTATCTTTTTCTCTCTAGCCTTCCTTTCTGTTTCTCTCTAGCGTAGAAGCTCTACCACTTTAGGTTTTCTATCGACTTTTTGCTTCGCTATTTTCCCTTTATATATCTTCATGGACCCTGCTCAGCCGGACCGACTAGAGAGTGACCAGGAGGAGGTCACTTTCACCGATGCTCAGGGAGTTCTACGTTGCAGTCCTCATCACGATGATTATGAGGGCTTGGATTGGTATGGTGAGGACAGTGTGGATTGTGGTCGCACCGTAGTTTACCGAGACGTTACTCGAGCGGCTCTGGTCCCGGACGTTCCTTGGCTTCTGATGGAGCCCATTTCACATGAGATTTGTCGACGGTCTTTGGTATGTTTTTTCGAGATCCTTCATTTTGAGTATTTATACATGTTCATATTATCTTTTGTAAAAAGAGTTATCTTCGCCGTTTCCTACATTTTTAATAATCTTTAGTTTAGTACACATGTTTGTCTTGATAATAATATCCGATTTTAGAGAACGCATACTTTACCATGGTACCCTTAGGTTTTGAAAATACCCTATGATATTGGAAATTAAATAATTTACCCTTATAAACCCTATAACTCTCATAATTATTCCAAATTACCCTCAGGTTTTGAAAATTACATAATTTACCCATCATAAACCCTATAACTCTCATAATTACACCAAACTAGCCTTAGGTTTTGGAAATTACATAATTTACCCTTATAAGCCCTATAATTCTCATAATTACTCCAAAGTACCCTTAGGTTTTGAAAATTACATAATTTACCCTTATAAACCCTATAACTCTCATAATTACACCAAAGTACCCTCAGGTTTTGGAAATTACATAATTTATCCCCATAAACCCTATAATTGTCATAATTACACCAAAGTACTCTCAAGTTTTAAAAATTACATAATTTATCCTTATAAACCCTATAACTCTCATAATTACACCAAAGTACCCTCAAGGTTTTAAAAATTACATAATTTACTCTTATAAACCCTATAACTCTTATAATTATTCCAAAGTACTCTCAGGTTTTGAAAATCACATAATTTATCCCCATAAACCCTATAACTCTTATAATTATTCTAAAGTACCCTCGAGGTTGGATTTTTTATGAATGGTATCGGGCTTTGGGGGGAGACTTTAACTATATTTGAGGCCAGTTACACACATTGAAGACGATCCCGGGTCATCTACTGCCTGTCCCCAACCAAAGGGATGCTGCTTTAGACTTGAATGACGAGGATCCCGAGAGGGAGAGGTTTCGCCGACAGAGGGCATGGGTACTGGTCCTGAGGGAGGAGGGGTGGCGGCAGTTCCTGAGCAGCCACCTCAGGCCACACTTGCGGAGGAGTTGCAGGCCGAGGCCGAAGGTTTTTAGTTTTCCTCGGGCCCTTCGATATCTATGGGGGTATTTTTTATGAGGCTGAGGTTGCGGAGGGATGAGGTACTGGTTTCATTGGGAGGTCCTAGGAGCTTGAGAACTTCGAGGATGATTACGAGCAGTTTGGGCGAACCCTTCCTACTGCGGCGACCATTCCTTCTAGTGGGGTCCCGCCTTTGAGAGAGACCGTTGTTGTAGATCCCCCTGGCATTTGGACGTATGCTACTCTCACTCTGCTATCGCCGATCTCTATAGGCCCTCCGGCCTGATCTCTAGGAGTTAGTGTCTCGTCCTCTAGGCTTTCCCTGTTCCCGATTCTTGAGAATGGTGGGTCTACCTCCGCTACGGCTCTTGCGGGTCTATTCGTTTCTATGGTTGACATACCATCCTTACCTCGGGATATCTCTTATGTCGGTGCTGGTCTACGCCGATATGTTGTGCCTGAGTATCCTCTTCCAGATGACACTTTCAGTTATTTGGGCAGAAATACGGGTGATGAGGTATAAACTTTCTTTTTGTCTTTTAATGATGCTTCTCCATATCTGTTTATTGATTGTGCTAATCCTCTTCTCTTACGTTTTTCACAACTGTGAGCGTACGTGCGGTGGATCTGCAAGCTTTACATGCCCAGTATCTCTACAACTAGAACTTTTTCCAGTTTGTAGGTCGGGATCTTATGGTGTATATGCACTATTATCAGAGGCCGATCGAGGTCTTTTTACGGGCAGATGACCCTCTGACTTCTTCTCGAACGCGGACGAAGTCTCAGAAGAGTATCAGTCGGCCTTCAAAGCGTTCGAGGTCTTCAGCAGTTCGGCCTTCAACTTCTACTCGTACGTCTGAGATTCCTACTGTGGAGATAGTACTGCCAACCGTTGCTTCTACCTGGGCTATCCATCCACTCGAAGAGGCATCGGGCAATAGTAAGAGCGTGTCAAAGCGCCCTTGGATATATTAGTTTTTATTTTCCTACATCTATTAATCGTTTGGACAAAATGTTAGTAGTTAGTCAGTTTTGAGTTTTGAAAACTATTTTTATTGGACTTATATCTTTTATAAATGATATATATATATATATTTCTCTTATTTGTTTGTGGCAAACAAAAATATATATTTAAAAATTAAAGTAGTGTTTAAGAATCATGCCGTTCGTTCATACGATATAGAGGCTCTTTAGGATTGTAAAAGAACAAAGTAAGTACAAAGCATGCAAAAATGGTTCTTTTGGTAAGAATGATTTTATGTGCCTCAAAAGAGAGTAAAAAGGGCAGGAAATGGGGTTTGTTGCGCGGACAACCCTCCATAGATCTAGGTTTGTCGCGCGACAAATAGGTACAGTAACCACTTTTTTGCTATAAATACACCTATCTTCCTTCATTCATTCCCATACCTTCCCTCCTTTCTAAAAATGTCTTCTTATCGCACAAAATATGACTTTTCTTATATCGAAGCCCGGGATGCCTTGCTATAAATACACCTATTTGACTTTATGTTAGGTGCTTTGATTTTTTGGAGTTCTGCTGACCATCTCTTTCGCTTCGGATTAGATGAATTTTGCTCGACTTATGAGGAATTCTCTTGGCTTCTGCGCTCCGACACCCGTCTCCTGATGGCTGTTCCTATAGATGACATCTTTTTTTGGGATATGCTGATTATTTTATTATCTATTCCCCAAATAGCCTGTGATGGTTTCATCATTATCAACAGACTTCTCGACCTTCACAAAATGGTGAGGTTCTTTTATTGTTATGAGGATAAGGCCTCCTATAGTGTGGGGCGCACGGCGGCGTCCCTGATTTGCCTTGTTTCTGATATGCTATTGGTGAAAAGTTTCCTCTCGAATCGATTCGACTATTCTGAGTTTGATATATCAAGCAAGAAACGGAGAGTTTATAGTGCCTATCGTTCTTGTAGATACTTTAAATGGACTGGATGCTATTCGGGGTGGATTTTTGCATCCGTGTCTTCTCTACATGTGGCTACTAAAGCACTTCCATTCTGTGGGTTTCAAAGGAGTGCAGCTGAAAAATCCTATTCACTTTTTCGTCGACCCTTTTTTAGTGCTCTGATCATGTCTTACTCTGCTTATACGACGTGGTTCTCAGAGAATTTATGTGCCATTCGATGGAATATTCCCTGGTGGAAGCTAAGGGTGATAGTGTTTGGTACAGGTGGTTAAAACTATGTTTAACTTCGAGGACTCTGGTTTACTTCGTTCTATCTCTTGGGTCGTCTTCTTCTGCAATTCAACATACCTCAGAATATCCCCTAGGTTTAAACAACTTATCTTTAGAACTTAAATTTGCAACTCTGCGCGTTTCTCTATCTGTGAAGCGGATGTGGCGTACTCGAATAACCCGATAGTTTAATCATGCTCGTTTCGAGCATTACTCGGGCCCTTCGGGCTGACATCATTCATTTTTCTTGGCAAACTTTGGAGGAGGAACTAATCAATGACCCTTTTAAAATAGAATGGTTTCGATTCATGGCCTCCGAACCTTCTACAGAAAGTGTTGTCCTGGCTTATCAGATCATGGACGAAGCTCGCATTGATTTGACCACAAAAGACCCTATCTGGCCGACTCCTAGAGTTTATGCCCTTATCTGTAACTTAGCTGTTTTATCTGTAATATTTGGTATTCTGAACCACCGTTGAATAATACAAGAGACTGCCTTTATTATGGGAATTTTTTTATTATAATGTTTAAACCGTGCCTGAAGTCACTTCTCAAGTTGCCTACGTTCCCCGTTTTGATTTTCCAAAAATATAAGTTGAGTCGGGGCTTAGGTTTACGTAGTTTTTAGCTATACATGATACATTTATTGGTAATACTTCTTCAAACGATCTATGTTGACTGATGAATGTAGCAATTGTCCATCTAAGTCTGTGAGCACAGCGGCTCCTCCTGTATCGATTTCTTTAATAACGTATAGCCCAGTCCACTTTTGTCATGATACATTTATTGAACTTTGATATGTTCTGAAATGTTTGTCTAAGTCTGTGTTCCTTGGATCTTTAATAACTATTCAATACGATGTCGTGTCTTTCACGATGACTGACCCCGAGTCTTTACTTTCTGGTTGAAGGCTCGAGCGATTTTCTTTTGATACCCTTGGTGATGATATGCAGCTTTCAATCTTTTTTCGTATAACAGTGCTAGCTCAGTGTAATGTGCCTGGACCTATTCCAACTCATTGATTTAATTTTTTAAAACTATTTTGAGAAAGGGGATTTCTAACTCAACAGGGAGAACGGCTTCCATCCCGTATGTCAGAGAAAACGGAGTTGCTCCTGTAGAAACTCTCTCTGGTGGTGTGATACCCCCATAATGCATAAGGTAATTTTTTTGGCCAGTCCTGGCAAGTGTCGATCATCTTACTCAGTATATTCTTCAGGTTTTTATTGGCTGCCTCAACTGCCCCATTAGTCTGCGTTCTATATGGAGAAAATCTATGCCTATTGATGTCATATTCCTCCATAACAGTATTAGCCTCCCCTTCGAAGTGGGTGCCATTGTCTGAGATGTTCTCGTGTGAGACTTCATATCGGCAGATGATGTTCCGTTTTATGAACTTGATGACTTTTCTGGCGTAAAGGGCCCTAAAGGATTCAGTTTCTACTCACTTGGTGAAACAATCGATGACTACTAGTATAAACTTGTGGCCATTGCTTGTTTTGGGTGATATCTTTCCAATGATGTCGATTTTCTAGGTTGTAAATGGGCAGGGGTAGTCATATCATATAATTCTTTCGGAGGAAGCTTTTGAGACTTGGCATATATTTGACACTTATGACAACGACGCACGTGGTTATTGTAGTTATTCTGTAGTGTCACCAATAGTAGCCTTGTTTGATGATTTTGTCGGGTCAGCGTATAGCCACTTATGTGGGGTCCACAATCTCCCCCATGTATCTTATTCATCATTTTGACAGATTTTTTTTCTGTGAGACATTAGAGATGAGTTCCGTCGTAATTTCTCTTATACAGCCTTTTGGAGCAGAGTATGGATCTTGATGCTAATCTTCTGAGCATGATCCTCTTTTTCTTGTCTGCCTTCTCGGCATATTGATAGTTCTTCAGTAGGTTTCAGATGTCATAAAACCAGGTGGATGAGTCCCCATCTTCTTCATCTTCCAACTCAAGGGTCATGTAGTGAGCTGGGCCTTATCTTTTCTTTACTATGAAGGTGATTTATTCCATCCCTTCTGGGATATTGATCATAGATGCTAACGTTGTTAGTGTGTTAGCGAAATTATTTTGTGATCGGGGAACATAGTAGAACTCTGAGTGCTCGAATCTTCCTACGATATCTTTCAACCGGGCGAGGTATGAAACTAACTTCTCATCTCTGATCTTCCATTCCTTCAGAATTTGATGGACTACCAGCATTGAATCCCCGTAAACTTTTATTCTCTTTATACCCTTCTGGAGCGCGATCTCTAAACCGACGATACAGGCTTCATACTCAGCCATGTTATTGGTGCAGAGGCAATAGGATACTGGTGAGTGAGTTTGACATGGGAAAACTAACAAGATGCCTATCTTATTTCCATTTCGATTGGCAGCCCCATCAAAGTATAATTTATAGTCTTCATCGGTCTCGAGATTCATGATAGATCAGTCTGGAAACTCGACCCCTTCTACCATGTCTTATAATATTGGGTTGTTGGCTAAATAATCAGTTATGATCTTGCCTTTTACTACCTTTTGGGTCATGTAGGTGATGTCAAATTCAGAGAGTAAGAATAACTATTTTGTCATTCGGTTTGAAAGGGCTGGTTTTTTGAAGAGGTACTTCAGCGGATCGATTCGCGATGCTAGGATGATAAAAAAAACCAGCATGTAGTGGCGTAACTTTTTCGTTACCCAGACAAGGGCGGTGCACAATTTTTTCAATGGCGTGTAGTTTACCTCAAATGGAGAACTTCTTGCTAACATAGAAAAAAATATTTTTCTTTCGTGTATCAGCCAGATGTTGGGCTAGCATAGCTTCTATAGCCGTATCGGTGAACTGTTAAGTATAGGATCAATGGTAACCTGATCTAGGGTGGGGCCAATACTTAGAGGATTTGAGATATAGTCTTTGATTTTATCGAAAAGCCTATTGGCACTGGTCGCCCCCTTCTTCTGGTGATGATTTTCTCAGGAGTTTGAAGATGGGTTCATATGTCTGGGTAAGCTGAAAAATGAACCTGCTGATGTATTGCAAGTTGTCCAAAAACCCACGGACTTCCTTCTCGGTATGAGGTTCAGACATATTTTGGATAGCTTTAACCTTGGCGGGGTCTACTTCGATTCCCTTCCTACTGGCGACATAGCCCAGTAGTTTTTTTTATTACCCCAAACACACATTTTTGCGAATTGAGTCTTATCTAATATTGGCGGAAGTTGGTCGAAAAAGGCCCATAGGGCTTGAATATGGCATTTTCTTTCCTTTGATTTGATAATCATATCGTCCACATAAACTTCCACTTCTTTGTGGATCATGTCATGGAAGATAGCTATAGTTGCCCTCTGGTACGTTGCCCCGGCATTCTTTAGCTCGAATGACATGACAGTGTAGCAATATGTCCCCCACGGTGTGATAAAAACTATTTTCTCTTGATCGTCTGGGTGCATCTTGATCTGGTTGCATCCGGCAAAACCATCCACAAATGACTTCAAGGCATGGTTGGCAGTATTGTCGGCTATTAAATCAATATTGGGTAAGGGAAAATTGTCTTTTGTGCAGGCCCTGTTGAGATCTCGGTAGTCCACACACATGCAGACTTTTTCATTTGCCTTTGAAACTGGTACAATATTGGCTAACCACGAAGGGTAATTGATCACTTGTAAGAACCCAACACTTAATTATTTCATCACTTTCTCGTTTACTTTCAGAGACCATTATGGCGTAAGTTTTATTTGTTTCTGTTTAACGGGTTTGAACTTCGGCTTGGTGTGAATCTCATGCATGACTATCTGGCTGTTTAACCATGGCATATCGGCATAGGACCAAGCAAAGACATCCACGTACTCTTTCAGAGTTTATGTTAATTCTTTCCTTTCAGTTTCAGCTTAAGTTAGCCCCAATACCTACCTCTTTCTTTTCTTCTTCGGTTCTAAGATTAATCAGAAGAGTATTTTTCGTCCTCACTTTGTATACGCTTATCCTCTCTCTCGGAGTGTTCGTTCAGACTTTCTATATTTATAGAGGCAATCATAGAATTAACACAATTAGGATAATGTAATATGGAATCTTCTTCATTGATAAGAGTGCTAATCGGTATAAGTTTAAAATATAAATGTAGGAGTGACTTATCCTTAGTCCTTCCCTTACTTTCTTTCTTATCCCCCACCCTTACAATTTCACTATTTTTCCTCTTTACCCTGTATTCTGGATCGGTGTGGATTAAGTGTACAGGATCATCCTTCAGCACATCGTTCTCTAGGGCCATGATGTCAAAGAGGTCTCCAATTATCTCTTCTTCCTTGTCTTCACTTTCCTTTTCTGGTTCACTCGGCCAATTGTTAATTTGGTGAAGAATGTGTGTATGACATTTTTCTTGAGGTAAAGGTCTTCTTCATAGAAGATTTTCCCTCTGGGGAGATTTTCTCCATTGTTATTTCTCTAAGACTCCTAAAAGATGCAAAATGAGAAGTCTTCTCCTTCTTTGACAAAAAACCCATTCATAGAGCTGAAACTCGGATACTGATGCCCGCGACCCAGGTCCCCTTGCTTGTCCTCATCAGTGTGTTGGTATCCCAAGTCTTCCTTTCCATATCTTATTACCGGTTCCAAGGATTGAAAAAGTCCTTGCTGCCCCATTCCTAGACTAGTTTCGGGTAAATACTTCATCATTCTTAGCATGTTTGTGATCTTAGCGCTGAGACCGGGGATATTATCGGGGGTAGATCCTCAATCCTTTGGGTGGTAAGAGTTTATACTTAAGGCTTGTAACAAAAGCCTCCCAGCTATATGCTTTGGCTACCAATCCCTAGGACGGGTAATTCTAGATCTACCAATGTCCTTTCAGGATCTCATTGGATGGTGATTACTTTTCCCTCGAAAGGTATCTGTATTTTTTGATGAA
Organism: Lonicera japonica; assembly: GCA_021464415.1. Taxonomy (NCBI): domain Eukaryota; kingdom Viridiplantae; phylum Streptophyta; class Magnoliopsida; order Dipsacales; family Caprifoliaceae; genus Lonicera; species Lonicera japonica. The sequence continues at coordinate 6,160,092 of CM038466.1, forward strand.
GAGAAGGGGGGAGTGATCCGATGTTATGTAGCCAAGCTCTTCCTAGCAAAAGGTTAAAACTGGAGGGGATATCTATCATTTAAAAATTGGCTGGGAAGTTTCCTGGACCGACCAAGAGATCAAACTTCATGGCTGATGAAGAGAGCTCTGCATCCATAATACCTAAGTACCTGGTTGTCTTCAGAGGGCATACATTTATAGTTGACTCATTGTTAATGAGAACTTACGGCAGAATCTTTCCTCGGGTCTGAACTGTAATATGGAGCCCTAGGCTATGCTTCTTTCCCAGCTTGAATAGGTCTTCATCTGAAAAAGACAGACTTATTTGCATAGTAAGTGACCCAATCATGCTTGACAACTGTTTGGGAGTAGAATCTAGTGGTACAACTGCTTTATCCAAGAGTTTGATAAAGGCAGTCCTGTGAGGTTTGGAGGCAACTAGGAAGCCCTAAATGGTGATGTGAGCCTAGGTTTTTTTAACTGTTCCAATACTCAGTCATCCCCTATTTCCTTAGGGGGGATTTGTTTATCAATCTCCATTGGTGGTGGCTGATAAACTCTCCCAGAACAGATGATATGTTGTATCCAAAGAAATGTTGGGTCTTACTCCTTGGAGGTCTTGAGTCACTTTGTTCCTGCTGACCAACTAAAAGTTTTGGAGGAGGTCTCTGTCATATAGATTGTCTCATTCTCTGTTGGTTTACGAGGGCCTCGGTGTTTTCATGGTTATTTTGTCTTATCCTGAGTTCATCCGATCTCAAATTTTCTGGGATTGGTCTTGATTGTAAGCAGCTGGGAGATCCCTTGGTTTGCCTTTCCTAAGCCCTAATCGGGTAGAAAGTTCATCTTTTCCATTCATTGATCGATTATCGGATTGATGCCTGGAGCAACTTAGGTCTTCTTTAATGGCATAGCTGGCGACTTCTTCTCATTGGCTAGCTTGTAAGTTTGATCATCTCGGATGAGTCCCACAGGGTCAAAACTCTCCTCATCCATAGTCAAGGCATTAATCACTGCAGACAAAGCATGGTTGGGGGGGTTGTTGGTGACATTGGGCCTGCCGGGTGTGGGAATAGTTCCAACCTTGATCAGGTCCTAGATACGGTGACGAAGTGTTAAATAACATTTCATGTCATGACTGGTAGTTTGATGATATACACAATTTTTGTTCATTTTTCAGGTGTTGGAAATGGGGTTTGGTAAGAGGCGAGGGTTGAGAAGGGTGATTACCCGGCATTTTGAAGCAAATCCAGACTTTTGGCTAAAGTAGTGGGGATGGTGCAATTTTCTTGACTTCTATACTTGACGAGTCTCCTTGCGTAGCTCATCGGGGATGTTTGTAGTTGCTGTTGAAATGGGTTCCGCTGATAATGGTACGTGCTTAGTTGATTTACGACTGGAGTAGCCATTTTTTTTTCGGTATAAGAGGCATTTTTGGTGTCGATCTCTACTGCTTTCTTGGTCAATTCCTCCTCTTATTTGTGATCACATGCTTAACAAAGCTCTAAAATGTGGGAATACATGCTTTTCCATGTAGTTTAAAACACCAAGAGTAAAGTTTTTCTGTATGATTTCCAACTGCTCTTCCTCATCGGTCCGCTTGGACATTTGGGAGGCCATTTCCTTCAGCGTGTGACAAAATCGCTAAAAAATTTCTTTTCGCCATGCTTGGCCATTTTTAAATACTTACGGGTAATTTTTAAATTTTTATTGGACCAGTATTTAGTCATGAATTTCTTAATGATGTCTCCCCAGGTCTTTGTGTAATATCTCTCCAAATAAAAAAATCATCTTAGGGCGGCCCCCGTAAGGGCCACATAAAATGCTTGAGCCAATTCAGGTTCACTGCAACTGAACACTTGCATAGATCAGATGTACGATTAGAGGCAAGTTTTCGGGAGAGTGGTTCTAGTAAACTTGGTGATAGAGGGGAGCTTGAATCCCTTAGGGTAATCTAGCTTCATGGTAAAGAGAGAAGGCATTCATGTCTGTAATCTCATCTGCCCCTTTTATCAGAGAAATTTCCTTCTGTAGGATTCTCATTTATTGTTTCAATTTCTTCATCTCTTCACACTCTTTCGGTACCTCTTCAGGTTGTTCTCGGGCTATAACTAGTTTTGCATAGACTATCCGGAGTCGGTTTATATCAGGGTATTCGTTAGGGAGGGGCTATCGGCGCCGGTGGTAGGACAAGCCTTGCGAAAATCTATGGCCATTGCTGATACTTAGGGTCAAAACCTGGTTGAACTTGGGATTGTGGCTAAATGATAGGAGGTTCTTGTTCCTGATAGGTGGGGCTAGAATCTGGGGCCCATTGGATTTGGTTATTGGGGTCAGGTTGAATGGGACCTACTGGGATAGGACTCGTTTGCTGTGGGTTAGTTCCTTGGACAGGGTGGAGTACTTGTGATGACTACCATTGATTCAGATCTTGATTCGGTGGTAGTCACTCAAAACCTGATGGTGCAGTTCGTTCGGCTGACAATTCTTCTATTCGGATTCAGGTGCTCTGTTGCTCAGTAGTGATGCTCGTTAGATTCTTACCGATGAACATTAGTAAACGATGCATTTCGGCTAGGGTTGGCTGAACTGCTGATGCCTTGGTTAGGCTCTACTCAACTTCTTGGTTATCACGTCCATTCGTCACTGTGAGTATGCTTGGTCTTAATAATCTTTCAGTATGATCTCGATCGGCCCAACCTTTCAGACTGTCATTGTTAGGGTTGTAGATGAAAATCACGTGGCAGGAGATAAAGGAAGACTAAGGTGCGATTCAATTTTTGCCAAAATAACCACTAAAAAATATCACCGAGGGAAAACTCGGGTTTTGAAGAAAGTGGTGTAAAGGAAGCTGTAAGGTGGTACATCCCTTATGGCTGTTTGACAAGTGTTTTATCGAACTCTTTCTAATATGCAACGCAGGTGTACGAACGGTTAAGCTTTCATGGCTCCCTCATTTTTTGACAAGACCTTGCGATATACCCCAAGGGGCGGGTACGTACAAGAATCTTTTGATATACTTCCTCGGGTACGTGAATTTTCTCGTGACTCGATATACCTCGGGGGCGTACTTGGCCAAAAAGAGTAAAAGTAAATGCTTTCGATTTATGTTGGCCCAAACGAGCTAACTCCCTACTCACTTAAAATACTTCCGAGGGTTTGAGGTAATTTCACACTCGTAGAACTAATGCATGAATAGTGATGTGCGTGAAAAGTTTTGAAAGATCAGGTTTTACAAATATCATTATCTTATCATGTGTTTTAGAAAACTTTCACTTTTTAGAAAAAATATTTCTTCACAATTATTTAACATAGGAAAGAAGTAGGAAAAGCAGTAAAAGCATATATTCAACAAATAATAAACTAAAGTCTACATATAAAAGCCTAGTTTTCTAACAATCCCCAGCATAGTAGCAAATGTGAGAATTCGCAAATGCGACCCTCGGGTCTCGATCCCGTGTTTGGGCGTCGGAACGAATTCTGTCGTTTTATTTGCTTTTATGTATTGATAATTTATATCAGGTGTCTCTCTATCCTATTTTTAGATGCAAGAGAGTTCGTTCAGAGTGGCAAATATGTTCTACAAGAAAACAAATAAAATAGTTGTGTAAGAGGAAAGACTACAGAAAAGTCTTTCTTTACACGTTTGTCTACGAAACCAGGATTCTATAGGGTTCGAAAACTATGTTACTGATTAGGAAGGTGTTAAGCACCCGTTCCGCCTTTTCGGTCTCTAGTGGTTTTATATGTTTATTCTATGTTGAAAAACTTGAATGCTTTTACTAACAGTCTACTACTTCCAGAATAAGAAACCCTAATTTTAGGAAACGAAAAAAGGGATAAAAATCTTTGTGTTCAGTGATCTGATATTTTGGCTTTAAAAATGCAATGCAAATGACAAAGTTTATGATTTTGAATTTACAAGAGGTATTCCGGTATTGTTTTCCCAGATAACAATGTCGATTTCTCGTTTTGATTATTTTGGAAAAAGTTCGAATCTTTATCGGGACTAATTTAATATGGAATTTGAACTCTTTTAGCGGAGTTTTATCAGACATATCGTAATCTATGGGGAAGATGATATATGCCTGAATTTAATTCCTAAGTAAGTTTTATCGGTCTGGGTTTCGAAAACTTAGTTTTATTCGGATGATAATATTCTCACTTTTCTGGTTTTACAAATGATTTTATCAAGGTTTTGTTTTGAAAACGGTAGACTATTTGTAACTTGATAATAAGTTTATTCAAATAAAAAGCGGGCATAATAACAAATAAAACAAGTACACATATATCTAATGTTTAAATATTAGAAAAGACTTTCTTTACCTTTCCGACGAGAAATATAATAATAAGAGAGAAAATATAATATGACAGAGAAACCTCCAGCGATAATAAGCTTTTTCCTCTTCAGATATTTTTGAGAATTCGATTCCAGAAATGAGACACCCCGAGTGTCGAGAATAGATTCAATAATTCTTCAGAAATCAGACGATTGTAGAATATACTTGATAAAAAACCCAAAAATTAGATAAAATAAACTTAGAATTTTAGATCCCAAGTTCTTGCCTTGAACCCTTGGGGGTGTTGGCCTATTTATAGTGATGGGAAAGGATTGTCGCGCGACTTTCCCCCGAAGAGGGCAAGTGTCACACGACGTTTGGCCATATATCGCTCGACATACGGTTGAAGTGACCCTTATGACAGACTAATTTGTCATAAAGTGGTTGGTCTATGTTTGAGGAACTTGTCGCTCGATATAAGAGAGATTGTTGCTCGACATAATGGTTTGTCGCGTGATAATCCAACGTAAAGTCATGTTTGTTTGGCCAACTAAACCCCAGAGTAGTTTCGGCTGTTTGGGTGGGCCTCGGACTCAAAAATCGTGCTTTTTCTATAGTCGTTTTTAGGGTTCTTACTGGATCACAGATTGGGGTGTCTACAGTAACATGCAACGAATTTAAATCAGAAAACATCAATCAGTTTATTTTGAGCCATTGTTTAACCTAATCTAATGTTTTGAACAACCAAATTGTAAGCTCAATATATCTTCATGTTGACAAAATTAAAAGTAGACCGAATTGGACCGACTTGTTTTTAATTTTTTTAAAGAATCTTTTAATCATATTTTTTGATCTTATTTTGATCTCGAAAATTTTTTTTTTTAACAAATTAAATTCAAGTGTAATTGTGAAAATAATCCAACCACGTATGTCAGTATGATTTAACAATAATACAACAATTAGACTGTGTACTGTGAATACTAATAAAAACGATAGTCTGAGATGACTAATAATATACGAATACATAAAGTATTTCTTTAAATGTTACTCAATAATTGATCTTGGTTAGTAGATTTTAAATATTATAATTTTTATTAAATTTTGAATTTTTTATTTTAAATTATGGCATTTTTAATGTAGACAAAATTATTGGTGTGTGAGAGTTTATTGTGTATATATTATTGGTGTGAGTATTTTAACTTTAATGTGATATCTTGATATGTGTATAAAACTTATCTAAGAGTGTAGAACTAATGCACACCATAACATGTATATTTTTAACTATGGTGTTTTATAATATAATTTAACTATTAGATTTTTATACTTTTTAGATAAAATTTTGATTAAAGATGGTGTTTTATAATATAATATACTTGTTTAGGATGTATTTTTCACTATTATATATGACAAAGCCGACTTATGTTAGGTGCGTAACGTGAGTTTGAAGCACTTTTATGTAGTTAAATATTTCTAGATTTTACTCTTTTATATATGCATGATGCATGTTTGGCTTGTATTTTTTAAAATTATGACAAGACCTAATACAGGTGCATAATGTGAGTTTGAAGTACTTTAATGTAGTTAGGTATTTCTATATAGAGAAAGCAAATGACTTATTAACGTACGTAATGCATATATTTAATAAAAAAATTAGGAATTTTATTATCCTTAAGATGACAAAAAGCCGATGCATCTCAAAAAAACACGATGATTTGCTATCCATATATCTTGCTAATTTAGAGAGAGAGAGAGAGAGAGAGAGAGAGAGAGAGAGAGAGAGAGAGAGAAAGGAACTTCCGATTACTATATATGACTAACCCCTAACCACATTTAGCATAACCCAATAATCAGAAAGAGCCAATGTTAATGGAAACCTTATAAATGTTAATGGAAACATTATTGTTGGTCCTTGTCACGCACTAAAAAAAAATAATAAAAAAATAATTCCCCACACTCGACCCTTGTTCCACATGCTAATGAAAATGTTAAAGAGTACGTAGATTAAGGAATCTGAAAAAACTGCTTGCTCTTGTATGGAAACGTGGCCCACTTTCCAGCGGGGGTTGCAATCATGCACGAGAAGAATGTACACTGAAGGTCACACGTGTCGACTTCACAGTGCTCAATTATTGACACGTGGTCTGACATTTTCAATCACCCATGAATATATGGGAACATAAAGATCTATTTCGGATACACTAAGTTTCTGAATTATTAAGGGAGGGGGCCGGGGGCAGGTGTCCAGTGTTTACAAGCTCAAAGTACCCTTAATGCGTATGTGTGCTACCCACCATTGCACTAAATATTTTGCATGGTGTTTTAAGCACCAATGGCTGTATATATAAAAAACAAAACAACCTATCAAATATGTACATGTTTAGGGTTTACACACTTTGGTCACTCTTGAGTGAATACGTGTTACTTTTGTACCAATCACAAAGCATTGTCGTGGATGCCTGAATCCTGCATGTGTCTCATTAATTGTCGAGAATCGTGCCCCTCGTTGTTGGCGGATGTTTGTCCGTGTGAAGTCTAGCTGGTTATATATACTATATATTCTTTTTCTTTTTCTTTTTCACAATTATATATAGGTAGATGTGAGATGAGATCCCCCTCGATGAAGTGATGTATATAGTAATTTAATTCACCCTTGTTTATGATCATATATAATTCAGTTTGCAGCATATATAAATAGTGCTAATAATTCTATGATAATTAGGGCTGGTCAAGAGCTTTGGCAAAGGAGACAATCGTCTGGGATCCTTAAATATTTTAACTTTTTAAAATATCAATTGATCGAATGTTTTTAAAACAAAATATTCCTTAAAACATTAAATTGTCCTTCAAAATAATAGAGGAAAAAGCTTATTTTTTATATTAAGGACAATACCATCTTTATCTTTTATAATTATTTTTTAATATATAAATATATATACAGTACGTGTTATATATAAAATATAAAAGTTCACTCATATATATCATAAAAGTCCGATCTTTGTATAAAATTAAAATAGAACCTAACTTCTTTTTCAACAAACCAGCCATCATTGATTATTACTTCCGCTACTTAATTGTTATCCCAAAGCAGATATTAATACTTTCTTCCCATTGGTTATTAAATAATAATTATATTTATTAAGAAATACTAAAAGCCAGAAATAAAACAAAATAGAGCCAAACTCTTTTCTCACCGAACCAGCAATCACTGATATGATTCACTTTATCTTTTCTCTTTGATGCTACAAGCGCTCATCTCTTGTGAAAGTTTTATTTTGAGAAAGGGAGTGTTCAGAGTAAGGGTGTTTTTGGTTTCTATCAACGTAACAATTAAGGGAATCCTAATTCAAATTGAATTTAAAAGTTCGGTTTCGGTTTCTAAATCTTCCTAACCCAAACCCAAACTGAATTTTCAGTTTTTTTTTAAAAAAATAAAAATAAATAAATTGTAATACAACACTTATTTTGAAAATAAAATAAAATAATAATAACTCTATACTTGTTCTTACTTATTTTAGATAGGAAACAAATATTAACTTTTAAATTTATAGTATAACTCTAATATTCAAGATAACTCGAAGAGTCTAGACCTTATAAGTTTTAGGAATATAAAATTTTAGATAGTGAAAGTAATATTATTTTTGAGTCACATACAATGATTATGTTTGGTTCGATTCGGTTTTACAATGTCACGCCTTAAATCCAAACCAAATATATTCGGTTTCCATTTGATTTCTTTGTTTAGGTTTCATCTTTTTTTGGGTTCGGTTTTTTACAAATCGGTACTACTTTATATGGCTCAATCGTTCGATTTTTAGGTTCGCCAGAACACTCCTAGTTAAGAGCGTTATTGTTAGGCCTTTGGCCAGGGTGGCCAGGTGGGTAGCCTCCCTTGGTATATATATAGGCAAGCCTAGGTGTTTTGAGTGGAAACACTTGAGAATAACCAACTATTTACATTTGTTATAACTAAATTTTTGGTTAAGAGAATTTTAATTTTATATTTGTATGCCTTTAAAACTAAATTTATATTTGTATTGCTAGTGGAGTCTTATGCACAAACTCTGCTTTGGGTTCTCGAAACCACCGGACTGACTCTGATGATAATTAGTCATGATTTTCTAACATATAACGTGAATCAGGAAAGGGGTTACTGCATGTATATACTCCTCTTTTATGTCACAGTACGTAGTGAACTTAATCTGTGACAATTGCGAATTTACCTCTTTCATTAAAGTGACCGGCAAATGAAAATCTCTATATTTTGTGTTCGTTCAATTTATTGTTTCTTTTTATTTTTGTGAAATTATCGCTAATATGCGAAACATCATGAGAATATTTTTTTTTGACAAAAAATTATCATGAGATGATGCCATACATATTGCAAATTTGTACACGCATGGCCCCGGTTGCATTTCTTTTAAGTAATAAATGGGATGATCAGCTGCTCTCCTAAAATTTTATTTTCAAAAAAAACATGTATTGATATTAAATTAAATTGCTTTCTAGATACTAAAAAAATGAGTATACCATCTTTCATTACATGATCCTTCAGGATTGATGCTAGAGTACCATGTCGATAATGTCATGTACAATATATTTCGTGTATATATTATATTAGAATATGTTTGAAATAATTAACACAATAATATATTAATTAAATTGATCATATAAATATATAGATTAAGTTTTGTAAGAGCATCCACAGTGGAAATGGCAAAAATTAAGCCAAACTTACTAATTGGTTATTAAGTTTCAAAATTGCACATAGCGAAAATGGTAAAAATATACTGATACGGAGCGTTCCACGCTCGTATGAATTTTTTTTTATTAAAAAAAATGCCATACAAAGCTTTGTCACTTGTATAGATTAAAAAAATAATTAAATAACAATACGAAGTTGCCACCCTCGTATGGGTGGTTGTCATTTGTAAAAAAGTAAAGAATAAATAGGGATATTCCCATATGAGGCTCCCACCCTTGTATGGGGTATTTTTTTTTTAAAAAAAAGAAATGATCCATACGAGTGTCCCAGCCTCGTATGGTTTTTTCTATTTTTTTTTATTTTGGTACGAATGTCCTTCACTCGTATGAGCCATACGAGTGTCCTTCACTTATATGACTAAAAGTTAAGGAAATGGTAAGTTTATTTTTTCTCTGCCCTACAAGCCTGAGTTTTACCCATTTATTTTCTCCGCAGTGAACTTGAGTATGTTAAATTTGCCCATTTAGCATATCCGGTGTAGATGCTCTAACGGGTATGTAATATTGACAAATTTAACATACCCGTTTAGACAACGGAACAAACTAAATTGATAAACTTATATAGCTGTGTAGGATAGAAAGTGACCAAACTTATCATACGCCTAAATTTTACTCATGGGTTAAATTTACTCGTTTCAATTATAGGGGTGTCCTTTACTTGTTCAAAATAATACCCACAAGGGTGTGCCACACATGTATGACTCATACGAGTGAGGCACACTCGTATGAAGCCATTTTTAGTCATATGGGTGTGGTACACCTTTATATAGCCTTTCTTTTTTAAGCAAATATTTCATACGAGCTTCGCATGCACACTTGTAAAGCAATTTTTTATGTAGCCTTTCGTTGATCTTGTTGGTCCAGAATTTTTTATATTATATTGTTGCGTTAGACATACACTCGTTGGTATATATGGTGTTGAGTACTCTGCAAGTACTTCATGCATGCCATTGACGCTACATTTATTGTAATGATCATGCATGAAATCACTGTTAGATCTTCAAGTTAAAACAAATAGACAAAGAAGTTAAAAATTGGAGGGATGGGGGGATTCACCTGTGTCAGTGCATCCCACCTTGGAGATTTTATTTTTGATAAGTGATCTTATGAAATGACGTGCTAAAACTTTTCTACCTTGTAGACCTCCTTTCATAATTCATACTAGATGATTCATACTAGATATCATCATCTATATAGTGTATACATTGGGTGTGGATTTAGTACGGACATTTTGAATATAAATCGGTGTTTAGCAACAAATTTTTGTTTTTAAAAATATTTTTAGAAGCAAAATTTGTCATTGAAGGTGAGATTCGTATATGAATAGTCTGCACTAGATCATAGTCATATATATCTGAGAGTGGGTATACGTGTGTCGGGTCTATGTTACCCAGAACTATAAATGAATTGGTTTGACTCTATGATTTTAGAGCCAGACGAACTGACATAACATGATCAATTCTGAAGTTGGTTCAAGTTTATTTTTGCTTCTCCATTATACTTTTAGGCCTCGTTTGGTTCACGGATTTTAGTACTCGGGAAAGGAAAGTCGTTCCATTTCCTTTGTTTGGTAAGTACAAATTCCGGAAATACTATCCCGAGAGAGGAGAAAGTAGGGGGTAAAACCATTCCTCCCAAAACACATGGGATTGATTTTCCCATGTGATTTCCAAGCATTTATTACATAAATTTTAGACAATAATACTCTTACCTAAATAATTTTCATGGTTTACCAAACGCAAGAAAGGAAATTTGACAGGAAATTTACTTTCCCACCTCCATGGGAAAGAAAATGAAATTAATTTCCTTTCTGTGAACCAAACGAGGCCTTAGACTATAGAGAATTTTAAAGAACAGGTCTTGTATTTATAGTACTACTACTACTACTACTACTACTACTACTACTACTACTACTAATAATAATAATAATAATAATAATAATAATAATAATAATAATAATAATAATGTAAGCTAGTATATATTTGTATAATTTATATGAAGAAATTTTAGTTGCAATATATATTCAGTTCTACGGTTTGGTTTTTGGTTCGATTATGTTCTTGCATGGGTCAATTTTGTTTCAAACCGAAACTTTTGATTCTTTATTTTTTAGAGTCAGAACCAATTCATTGCTGAAATAGTCCAATCTAACCCAAAGACGATAGTTAATTAATTAACTGGTTCAGTTTAATGGCCGTATCTGCAGGCCAGTTCCAATGAAGTCCCCTCCCCTATCCAAGGACTTGAGATATATCACTGCCATCCAAAGTAAACCCACGTTATCCAGGAGTTGCATTTGAAAGGAAACATCATAATTAAATGTTGACTACGCGCGTACATACATCAGGAAGATTCTCGTACATGATCGCACTTGGTGGTTCACATTTCATGTTTTTGTTGTATCACTAATGGTACATATATAATTATTTAAAAAGTGACTCCTAGCCTGATTGTACATTTTTTTTTCACGTACACACAGAGTCTTGATTAAAAAAAAAAAAAGTTTTTGTATATTTGTGTCTAATTTTGTGCCTTTCATTGTCCAATAATTATCACAAGTTGGTTTTCTTAGAAAGGTAATAATTATTCATGATTAACTGTTGATATGATTTGTAATTGTATTTGACTGGATAAAAATTGGACAGTTAGTACGCCCAATTAATTAATTAGTATATATATAAAATGCATTTGATTGTTGAAACCGAAAATCCAATATCCACACGCAGTTGAAATCACTTATTGCTATCCTATCCTTAATTGAAGTTTTTTGTGCCTTTCATTGTTCAAATCATTTAATTATTGTTCGATATTACAGCAACTATCACTTTAGCGTGTGGGCCTATATTAAACGTCGACCATCTTAAATATTTTTCTTTTTCAAAAGGAAAAGAATAAACAATGACTCAAACAACAAGAGCAGTTTGCACAACAAACTTAAGTTTGGAGTAATTAAAAAATATCAATATTTGTAACTAGAAATAAATATCTAATATAAAAGTTGAGATATTAAATGCGGTCATTTTGTATTGATCATTTTTTTTATCACAGTTTATTTTAATCACTGAGTAATTGATATATTGATCGATATTTCAAACGCAAATCGCCAAAAATTTGGCCCAGGGAAGATTTATTTATGGGTCCTGAATTTTCATTGGAATATACACAACAGAGAGGTGGGGGCCTCAAATTAAATTTACTTTTTTGGGACAGAAAACAAGATCATATATATAGGGAAAATTTGTTGATGAAATTTGGTGGAGATGTTTTAAACATAATGAATAATATCTCCACCAAATTTCATCAAAAAATTCTATCAAGAAGCATGCCAAATGGCCCGGTCCATAAATATGTTCATTAAGTTAAGATTTTTACTTGAAATGCATTCCATATATATATATATATATATATCATTATGTTTATTTGTAGAAGAATCATTTTCTCCTTTGTCCATATTTGATATCTATTTTGTAACCTGGAGGGGTAGATAATCATATTTCGACCCCCACTAATAACGTCAGAGATTCCCAACTCCTATACATACATGTTTATATATATATATATTGTGTATATATTCTTGTCACATCCTTAAGTTGGTGAGATTATATAAATTTTGAAGCTTACTCTCAGTAAATTGGAGACAAGCATTCAAGCATAAATTAAAGTGATATAAATGATCGATCTGCACATGAAAGACACCATAAATAGTTTCATTATGTTGGCAACGCAGAAAAAGGCTATATTATTGATCATAATTAAAATTAATCCTGCTTATAAATCACCAAAGCTTTATAAGTTTGGAAAATGATAAAATGGGCACATAACCTACATGCTTGGATGGAAAAAAATAAGAACAATACTACACTTATTTACAATGACATGGGAAGAGTGGTTTGGTGGATGAATTGACCTTTTCATGTAAGATTACTCTTTCAATCTAAATTCATTAATGTCAAGGGATACAAATGCAATAAAACTAAGTATATCTATGGGGGAGACAGGGTGAGGATAGTCTTCTTAATTTAAAATTGGGAACACAATATATAGAAAAAAGGAAAAGAGAAAGAAAAAGGCATCTTCGATCCCCAGATAACTTGAGAGGGGGTAGGTTAAAATGGAGAGCAAAAAATTAAAGTACGAATTTGGGAATCTAGCACAATCACTCATTGCTGCTTTTAGGCCGTAGATTCTTTCCAAAATCTCGCAGGAAGTCCATGCAAAGGGACCGGGAATGGACCATATTGAATCCCATTTTCAGATCCCACTGCTTCCCATCTGCAACCACAATCATTGAACCAAAAAATAAAATAAAATCAAACCCAATGTCAAAAACTACAATTTCCCATTCATAGATTTATGGCCATCGCCATATCACAAATGTATTTCTTTTATTAGGATCATAATTTTAATATATATATATATATATATTAAAATGTATATATTCCTACCATTTACACTGTCTTGGAAAAGGCAAAATAGGATCAATGTTGCCAAATTCAAGTAGTTTGGAAAATATGTTTTAGTAGAATTGTGATGCAATAACGTGGTTTTTTTTTTTCAAGCTTGCGTCAATATTGTTTTGATAAAGGATTGGGACTTCATCATCTTGAATGGCTAGGCTATTTTATTAGTGGCACAAGTAATGAAAGACAAATCTCTTAAGAGGGGGACCGTTTGGAGATCCTGGTTCATATTCTTTTTAGATTAGTGTTGACAAACCTTGCATCCTATCATTACTATGAATACGCTTTTTTTAAGAGATGAAACCATACGTCCATACCTGAACTTAGTGACTAGGTGGTGTGTCATAATGAGCATCTCCAGCTTGGCAAGTTCGTTCCCGGGACAGGCATGTACTCCACTTCCAAATGGCATAAATGTGTTGGGTTTTGGTGCGACCTAGATACACCGTAATTAATTTTTAGAATACTCTTACAAAATACTTTTGTTTTTTCTGAAAATTCTGAGCACCTCAAGAAATAATGGATGTTCTCCGTTTAGAATAAAGGCTTATAGTGTTCGATGTAAGTGTGGGAAATAAAATTATCCTTCTCCACTCGTACCTCGAATCTTGAAGGATCGAATTTTTGAGGATCCATAAAGAATTCTGGGTTGTGATGAAGATTCCGGAATAAAGGCATAACCTTCCAACCTTTTGGAATTAGGTACCCTGTAGAAATTCAGAAGATTTAATAGGTGTGTTTGTTGTGCATTTTATGACTGAAAATCCTGAAATAATCCTCTAGGCTAAGGAAATAAATAAATGTATTTGCTTTTGTTTTTCCAACTGATCTTACCGTTGTATTCTACATCAGCCACAGCCTCTCGAAAGGTAAAAGATATAATGCTTGCCATTCTTAAGCTTTCTAGTATGACCTGAAAAGTCCCATAATTAACCTGCTGTCAACAAACATGGCATGTCCCTCTCTGGAAGTACTAAAGATCCAGTTTAGCCCAAAAACAATGCATACCCTGTAAGTAATTGGCATTTTTCTTGTCTGACTCCACGTCAAATGGGAATTACCTCCATTAGTGGATTTGTAAATTGCCTTATGTTCAGCCTGCAAAGACATTATAAGCATGTATTGATAAGTCAATACAAGAACTGGGGCAAGAATTATAGATCCTCGTGTCCAAAAATATAATGTATATTTAGCCTCTTCTAGTTTTCACCTTTACGGCCTCTAGAAGTTTCGGGTAATCATGCAGGTACTTGAGAATCCATGTTAAGGCACTGGCCGTGGTGTCTTGAGCAGCAAAAAGGACTCCAATGATGTTATCGGCCATTTGATTCTCCACTAAAATTTCGCCCTTATCATCTCTGGAGTTCAAAAAACAACCCAAGAGGTCCTTGTCAATTGACTTCTTTTCCTTTCTCTCACAGATGATCTCACTTAGAACCTTATTTAGCCTCTTCCGTGCCTTTAATCCACCAAACCAAAATAAGAGTGTGTTTATTTAAAGTCAATTTAAAATACACAAGTAAAGTCAAAGTGAATAATGATGATAGTGTTTTGCTTACCGAGAGGGCCTTTTTGTACAGAGTCCCTGGTAAATTTGTAGGGAAAGAATTATAACCTTTGTCAACTATGCTGTAGTTCTTCTTTAGCTCTTCTTTGTGGCAAGCCTCCAAATGGCCAAAGATTGCTAGTATACCAACTTCAAAAGAGAACTAAAATACAACAAAAGACAAATATAAATCAGAATACCATACACGGCATAGGGCCTTAACATATACATGGCCGGTTATGAAGTTGTGTAGAGTGAGCGACCACAGAGGGCCTTGATGCAATAAAAGTTTCTATAGTATCCACAGCGTCGTACTAAAATCTAGAGGCAAATTTACAAATATTTAACTAAGTTTTGAGAGAGAATACAACTGGTATAGTATAAAAAATAGCCATACGATTGTGGAAAGACCGTATCAATTTTGAGTTTTAAAAAATAAAATAAAGAAAGAAATGCTTCATACGAGTGAGGCACACTCAAATGAGCCATACAAGTGTGCTTTACGTATGAGCATTTGTTTTGGTTAACTCTTCATGAGATAGAAAGGAAGATAAATATATATATATATATAGTTCCTTACGAGTGTGCTTCACTTGTATGGATCATACGAGTGAGCCACACTCGTATGACTCCTATGAGTATGACACACTTGTATGGTTTTTTTAAATTTTTTGTATGAACAGCCGTATAGTTTATACGAGTAAATGAAAGCCGTATAAGTAAAATTTAGGTATATGGTAAGTTTGCTCTGTCTCTACCATACCAGCCTAAGTTTGTGTCCTAACTTGTCTCCGCTCTGACATGGGGTATGATAAATTTACTACTTTACCATATCCAGTGTGGTTACTCTTATAAGTTATGGAAATGGACCAATATTTTAAAGACAGTATTGGAATAAGGGTCCAAAGAAAAAATTATGTATACGAAAAATATCCTCTATTTCAACTTTTGCATATGCCCTATATATCTGGACTGGCTTCAACACAACTATAATCTAATTATTTAAATAAGCAACATGGAGAGTGGAAATGAACCTTTTTCATCTCATGGAACGTGTTGATGACATGATCGCTATCGACCCATGAGTTGAGCGCAGAGACTGCTATGGATTCAATGTCGGGCACTAGATTACGAATTGACTCGGGCGATAAAGAGCCCTGAACCAATTTCCTTAGGCGAATATGGTAGTCACCTTGGTGGAAAAATAGTGCTGATGGACCGATCAAGTTTTCCTTGCTTTTGGGATACGTAGGCTTGAACAAGTGAGCTTGAGTCACCAACACGAACCGAGCTCCCTCAGGACTAGCCAACATGACACAGGGGCAGCCAAGTATATTAGTTTTGAAAATTTTGCCGTACCTGAAAAAAAGCACCTCCACCGTGTTCAAATTCGCATACTAATTAATAGGAATAAAGATGCATGTTGTAAGTTCATACAAACTAAGAAGAGGAAATGAAGATAAGAAACCTCCTCTGTTTTGTAGCAAAGAAGACACTGGGATCTTGAGAGTAGAGTTGAAGAGTCTCTCCTATATAAGGCCACCCCATTGAACCTGGAGGTAGATTCACCTTTTTTCGTGGTTCTCTCTTATTTCTTCGAAGTAAGATATATGAGAGTAGAGAAAGGAGAAACATAAGAACATATACAAGAACTCCACTTTTCTCCATCTCTCTCTCTCTCTCTCTCTCTCTCTCTCTGAGATGGTTAGAAAGTTAAGTGTAGTTGTAAAATGCAGGAAGTTTGTTGTGATTTTTCGAGTCATGGAGCAACGTGGTTGTGGTGGTTTATATAGAGGTGGATGGCTGGACAAGGACAAAAGGCAAATTATGACTTGAAAGATTAGTCCTTCGTTTATATGGTAATAACATTACTCCGGATAAGTTACACTCCCTAGTCTTTGGTTACCATTCAAACCTATCCATATCTTTAATAATGTTTCCATGCCACTTAGATTTTCCATAGATATACAAGGGCCCACAACCTCATTAATTTCTTTCTTAATTCAAGTTAATTTATGAAAAAACCTCCAAAAATAATAAATATATATATATATATATATATTTATATAGGGAAAGCAAAAGGCCTTTTTTACTATTTACCCATATACATCACATGCTTATTGGACCAAAATTAAGGTTGCAACAAATTACTAATCCTGATAAGCAAGAATTTCGTTAGAGCGTATTCTAGATTAATCTAAGCATGACCTAGAGCAGGTTATAAGCCACGTAGCATATTGAAACATCATTAGATTAATCTTGCATGCATGCAAGATTTTTGTTCATTTCAGAAGTTCCTTTCAAGCTTTTTAACAATCCATTATTATGTCATAAGATAATGCCAGCTGCATGATGTTGAGAGATTGTATATATCTATGTGAATTATTTGAGAATATATATATATATATATAGTTTCATTTTCACCGTCATTCATAGCAAAAGTGATGAATAAGATATGGACGACTATCTCAATTTTGGAACACAAACTATGTTGTGCAAACGAAACCCAATTTCACTATATTCTACTTTATTCTCTTCAATTCTATTAGCTAGAGACAAAACGACAAACAGACCCTAAAGAATTTATTATAGATAATCACTTTGAAATTCAAAAAGCGAAAGGGGAAAAAAAGGGAATCTTAAATAATTGGACGCTTTAATATTGTAAATTAACCTGCATGAACATCCACTCTCAACCATCATCAGTTTTGATTAAACAATATATATTATAGAGAGAGAGAGAGAGAGAGAGAGAGAGAGAGAGAGATTACAATGAAGTTCAAACATGTTTATACAAAATATCAACAACAAAAAAGAGAAGAAAAGAAAAAATTGTGGTTGAAGCAAATATGCAATTAAAAGAAGTGAGGGGGTCCCTCCTCGATGCTATAATATCAAATTTCCAGCTGGATCGGAGAGGATCTCACAAAGTTAATGAATTATTGGATAGGAGTACTGTTGGTAAAACATGCAGGGAATCTAAACAAGCAAAAAGAATTGGGCCATCAAACTTTACATTCTTAATTGTCAAACTTGTGGGACTGTGGCTCGTTGGGTCGTCCACTCATTATCTTCCTCAAAGTTTTTTTTTTCCCCATCTCAAAGTTGGGTAAAACTGTAAAGTACGAGCCCTGTCTAGCTAGGATGGAGAAAGAGGACCACAATATAATCAAGAAAATATCCAAGATCTATATTAACAACTGTTACTTAACAATATATATATATATAAGTTATGAGTTCAAGTCTCAACGCAATTAGTGTGGCAATTTCCTTCCCCCTACATTAATCTAACAATGTATGCCTTCTCTCGTTACAAGAGTAAGAGAAAAAAACTTTATATAATACAAAGAGATCAGAAAGTTACAAAAAAAAAACGGTAAAAGAAACATTAACATGATAAACAATATCAAATTGAAGCTCGGGAAATGACCTAGCTTAAAATATTACAAAAAAGTATGCATCATTTTTGTAAAATGAGAAGGTGCTTTTGGAGACTGTAAGAATTGAATTTGTAAAAATTGGCATAAATCCTAAAGAACGGAATAAATTTTCGCTTTCAACATTCCGATTCTACTGTTTTAATTTCACACAGGATTCCAACATTTGGGCCTCATACCTTAATTTTTTTCCTCTTTATATAACTTGTTGAACTTTGCTATGTTCATGTTTTTTTGTAGTATCTTGGACAACTTGTTCAAGATGGATCAATTTCCAGTCCTTGAGAAGTACTTGCGGCTGAGTCAAGGCCCAATAGCCCAACTCATTAAGTAAAATAGTAGTCCAAAAAATCAGCCACATCATTCATCTATATGCAGCTGTGGTCCGTCGTTTCAGTAAGAATTATCCTAAAACATAACCGGCTACTTCTATTACAAAGAACTGGAGATAGCTATAAGTAAATAAAGCAAGGGACAATGGAAATACCAAGACTGAATTTGATTCTGCGAATTGAATGAGATTTCAAGCAGGGCAGACTCGACTTTGAAGATTTGATTATGTATAGAAATTCTATTCTTATTAGGTTTTATATTATTCAATACTTATTTGGCTTTGTATTGTTCAAATCCTAGTTGAATTTGTATTATCCAATTTCTTGTAGGTTTTGGCTTTGTACAATCCTAGACCCATACGATTTATACTCTATAAATAGACTCCTTGTCATAGGTTTTATTAATAAGTTGTGATATATTATTTACTAACTAGATTAGAGAGTATATTTGAGAGATAATATTGAGAGTTATAATTGGCGGCTAGGATTTGTTTTGTGCATTGTACTCATAATTGGTTTTTATCAATAATAGCTATCACCCTGTGAATTAGTGGCGGTTTTGCCGACACCACCTAATTGTTTGCGTGCTTAGTTAGTTGTTTTCTTCTTTAGTCTCTTGTTTTTCGTATTGTTTGAATATCAGTGGTACTTGTTTCTTTAATTATTGTACGCATAATTGTCCGGTCGGTCCTACACTTGTGCTAAGGCTTGTTCTAGCGGTATCTTAGCACAACAATTTGGTATCAAATGGAGGTTTATTCCTTGAGATAATTGTATCGTAGTTAGAGATGTCTACTCTTGGTACATCGAAAGGGGGTGCCAAGACGGCAGATACACCACCTTTGAAGGGGGCGTCTGCTTCTAAGGTGACGACTGCGGTCAAATTCGATATAGAGAGATTTAACGGGAATAAGACATTTTGCGATGTGGCAGTATCAGATGTCCGACATCCTTGTCCAACAAGGTTTGCACAGAGCATTATTAGGGAATAAAGCTAAGCCCGATGAGTGGTCCGACGCCGATTGGGCTGAGTATGATAGGCAGGCATGTAGTATAATTCGTTTACACCTTGCTCCAAACATGATGTACTATGTGATGCGTGAAACATCTGCCTTAGTAATTTAGAAGAAACTTGAGGATCAGTATATGACGAATAGTATCGAGAATCGTCTGTACTTGAAGAAGAAGCTATTCCAGTATAAATTTTTGAGGGGTACATCCATGAACGATCATCTCGACGGGTTCAACAAGATAATCGTAGATTTACAGGGGTTAGACGTCGAGATGATGATGAGGAGAAGGCGATTTTTCTTCTTAATTCGCTCCCGATATTCTATGATCATCTAACCACCACACTTATTCATGGGAAAAAAAGATGACCTACAATTTGTTATCGTCGGCCGTCTTAGCTAATGAAAAGCGCTTGAAAAAGAGAGGATAATCCAACTCAGATGCGCTATTCATTAGGGAAAAAGCGATGAAAAAAAAGCGAAAAAATCGAAAAAAGTCGCAATCGAAATATCGGGGACCAGCTGACAAGAGTAAGATAATTTGTCACAAGTGTAAGAAATATGGACATGTGCGTCGGGAGCGTCCAAATATAACCAATGGCGGTGGAGAAAATAAAGGGGCGGTGGAGAACGCGAACGCGGTAACGACACTAAAAGATGAGAACTTCGAGAGTATGTTGGCTGTGACTTCACGGGTTAGCTCTTCGAGCGAGTGAATCTTGGATAGTGGGTGCTCGTATCATATGTGCTCAAACCGAGAATTATTTCATACCTTCACCAAGGTTGACGGAAGCAAGGTTTTGATGGGTAACGATCATGCATGTAAAATGATGGGAATTGGTACGATCTGGCTAAAGATGCACGACGGGATAGTACGTACTCTTGGTGATGTCCTCTATGTTCCTGATCTAAAGAAAAATTTGATCTTTTTAGGGGTTCTTGATTTCAATGGGTATCGTGTAATACTCGAGGGTGAAAACTTGAAAGTTCTCTCTGGGGCTATGGTTGTGATGCGAGAAAAGAATAAGGGTAATCTCTATTTTCTTCAAAGAAGTACAATGACTGGGTTTGATTCGGTTACGATTAAAGAGACTGACACGACGAGTTATGGCATATGCGATTGGGTCATGCTAGGGAGAAGGTTATGACGGTGTTGAGTAAGCAAGGGCTACTTGAGGGTGCGAAAAACTGTAAATTAGAGTTTTGTGAGCATTGTGTGCTTGGAAAACAGACTCTGGTAAAGTTTGGGACATCGGTACATTGCACGAAAGGAGCACTTGATTATGTGCATACGAATGTCTGGGGCCGACAAAGACTCAATCATTGGGTGAAAATAATTACTTTGTGACTTTTGTTGATGATTACTTAAGGAGAACTTGGGTTTGTCTCATGAAGTATAAGGACCAGGTCTTTGATGTGTTCTTAAAGTGGAAGGCAATGGTTGAAAATCAGATTGGTAGAAAAGTTAAAGTGCTCAGGTCAGACAACGGCGGAGAGTACACTTGTGACTCTTTTAAGGATTTCTGCCAACGAGAAGGTATCATTCACCACTTCACGATCAAGGGTACACCTCAACAGAATGGAATAGCGGAGAGGATGAATCGTATACTTCTTGAAAAGGTGCGATGTATGCTTTCCAATGCCAAATTAGATAAGCGATTTTGGGCTGAAGCCTTATCCTACGCTACGTTCTTGGTTAATCGTTTTCCATGCTTGAGAGTGGAATACAAAACACCTATGAAGGTGTGGATCGGATCTCATGCTACTTACGACAATATTCACATTTTTGGCTGTCCGGTTTATTATCATATTCGTTATGAGAAAATTGACCATAGGGCTTGTAAGACAATATTCTTAGGCTCTTGTGATGAGGTTAAAGGTTACAAATTGTGATGTCTTCAAAGCAAGAAGATTGTGATTAATAGGGATGCGACGTTTGACAAGACGTCTATGCTCAAGACGACTTCATCGACAAACAGTGATTTTCTAATTCCGGTTGAAAAGGATAACAAGGCGAGCGAGATAGTGGTGAAAACAAAAGTGACTATTCTAATTAATACTCGGGTTACGAATTTGGTGGAAGAGTCCAACGAGGAAAAGATGACTCCCGATAAGGATTCGGGTCAACAACAAACAATACCGTCTTTGGCTGGTGGAAGGGAGCTTAGGGCTCGACGTGCACCGGCTCAATATTGGTATGAAGACATGGTGGCATACGCATTAGTAGGTTACGCGGATGAGCTGACTTCGTATCGAAAAGTTATGGATTCTAGCGAGAATGCGAAGGGGAAAGCGGCTATAGAAGATGAGATGGAGTCTCTCCGAAAAAATCGAACTTGGAAACTATGCGATTTGCCGAAGGGGAAGAAACCTATTGGATGCAAGTGAATTTTCACTAAGAAAGACGGGGCTCTAGGGTCCGGTGTTCGTTTCAAGGTAAGGTTGGTAGCCAAGCGTTATGCGCAAAAGGAAAGGGTAGATTATAATGAAGTGTTCTCTCCAGTTGTGAATCACACTTTGATCCGAGCATTGTTGGCTATGGTGGCGCTATTTGATCTCGAACTTGAACAACTCGATGTCAAAACTACGTTTTTGTATGGGGACATAGAGGAAGAGATTTAAATCTCTCAGCCGGAGGGATTCAAAGTTGTTGGTAAGAAAAATAGTGTGTGCAAACTTCAAAAGTTGTTGTATAGATTGAAGCAGTCCCCGCGTTAATGGTACAAGAGGTTTGACACATTCATGATCGTGCAAAAGTTTACTCGGAGTAAATTTGATCATTGTGTTTACTTCAAAAGGCTCGAATCTGACAATTTCATCTATTTACTCCTATTCATTGACGATATGCTCATTACTTCCTTGAGCTTGGTGGAGATCGACGTATTGAAAGCTCAGTTAAACAAGGAGTTTGAGATGAAAGATTTGGGTAGAGCGTGAAAGTTTTTGGGAATGGAGATCGTACGAGATAGGAAGAGGACGATTGTGTCTTACACAAAGACAATACTTTGAGAAAGTGGTTGCTCAATTCGGGATGAAAAACTCAAAGCCGTTGAGTGTCCCGTTAGCACCGCACTTCAAACTATCGGCAACGATGGCTCCTAAGTCCGAGGAAGAGGTGGAGTATATGGCTCAAGTTCCTTATGCAAGTGCGGTTAAGAGTTTGATGTATGACATGGTATGTACTCGACTAGACATTGTTCAAGCCGTGAGCATTGTTAATAGGTACATGGCGATCCCTGAAAAACCGCATTAGCAGGTCGTTAAGTGGGTTCTAGGATATCTACGGGGTACGATGGATAAATGGTTGGTATTTGAAAAATCTGAAATGTCAACTACGGGTTATGTGGATTCGGATTACGCCGGTGACCTAGACAAGCGGAGATCGACTACGAGTTATGTGTTTACATTGGATAATGGTCCGTTGTGTTGGAGGTCGATGATTCAAAGTGTGGTAGCGTTGTCTACCACGGAAGCGGAATATATTGCTGTAACGGAGGCGGTCAAAGAGGCTGTATGGCTCCGTGATTTAGTTAGTGATCTTGGTTTGAAGCCAGAAAAAGTGATGGTGCACTGTGATAATCAGAGTGTAATTCACTTGGCGAAGAATTAAGTTCATCATGGAGGAACCAAGCATATTAATGTCCGATATCACTTCATCCAAAAAATTATTAAAAACGGTGTTATAAATCTGGTTAAGATAGGCAACAAAGATGATCCGGCAGATATGTTAACAAAGATTGTCTCGTTGGCCAAGTTTGAGCATTGCTCGACATTGGTCAATGTCCTTCGGTGTTGATGCCCCTCGGGGGGGCGGTGGTCCTAAGGGACCGGCATGGGTGATAATGTCTTATTCAATGAATTGATCATAGTGTAGTGCATTGGGGTCTTGTGGAACATCGCCAAAGTGGAGAATTGAAGATTTGACTCTGTATAAGAATCCTATTCCTATTAGGTTTTATATTGTTCAATTTTTAATTGGCTAGTATTGTCCAAATCCTAGTTGAATTTGTATTATCCAATTTCTTGTAGGTTTTGGCTTTGTGCAATCCCAGACCGATATGATTTATACTCTATAAATAGACCACTTGTCATAGGTTTTATTAATGAGTTGTGTTATATTATTTATTAACTAGCTAAATTAGATAGTATATTTGAGAGATAATATTGAGAGCTCTAATTGGCGGCTAGGGTTTGTTTTGTGTGTTGTACTCAGAATTAGTTTTATCAATAATAGCTATCACCCGATGGATTAGTGGCAGTTTTGCCGACACCACCTAATTGCTTGCGTGCTTGGTTAATTGTTTTCTTCTTTAGTCTTTTGTTTTTCGTATTGCTTGAATATCAGTGGTACTTGTTTCTTTAATTATTGTACGCATAATTGTTCGGTCTGTCCTACGCTTGTGCTAAGGCTTGTTCTAGCAGTATCTTAGCACAACAGACTTTACAGGTACAGTTAGACTGTATTGTTGAGAGTAATTTTCAAGAATTGGGACCCCTAGTCCATATATCAAACGGCTACGCTCATTGAACGAACCTAAACACCACGTCTTTAATTAAAGAACATGGCTATCGCCTACTTTAGAATATTTAAAAGTTCAAAAGCTCTTCAGTTCACCACCATAGTTTACAGCAACTATGTATAGTGCAGTGTGTATGTAGCAATTATGGCAATTAAGAAAATGAAAATTACACTTGCAAATATCATTGTGGCTTCTAAAACTTCACCACTTAAGATTAGACGCAATGACAATTTTGGCGTAGACCGTCTTCCACTTTTTCAAGATTCAAAATTCTTGTACCAAAACCTCACTAAACTTTCCGGCTAGTTTTCACTTCCATAAATGGTTCAACCAACTAAGCCTTGAAGGTGGCTTAATCGAGTCCAAATTCAATAAAACAAAAATGTGAGTCCAATACGATCATTCATTAGATCTACAACCCAGATACGCAACCATCCCCGGTACTACCACCATACATGTCCACCACCATCTCCTGCCTCAGTTTCATCAAGGCAACATATCATACGGTCAATGACGGAGCCATAAATTTTGTTCAGATATGCCAATTTTATTTTTTTTTTAAGAATTTTCTAAGCCAATATTGAATCAATCACAATAATAAAAAATTAAATATATTGATCTCAATATTAACTTATCAAATAATAATCTAATAAGCAAATCAACCTCAATAACAAAATTTATTATCAATATTTAACAATCTAATAAACAAATCAACATTAATAAATATTAATCAACAAAAAAATATCTTAATAAACACCTAAAAGCAAATATCAACAGTAATATCAATATTTAATAATCTAAGAAGCAAATCAACATTAATAAATAATAACCAACAAACAAATATGTTAACAATTTAAGAAGCAAATTAATATTAAAATACTTAAATCTTAATATTCAAAAATTCAACCGGGAAGTGAGTTATCTAAACACCTTAAATTTTAACGGTTAGAAACGCACATATATATCAATTTTTTAGTTAAACCTCTTGCCGATTGAATTTTTCTGTGAAATTTGGTGGAGGTGATCTACTAATCTTGGAGATCATATTCACCAAGTTTCATAAAAAAATTCATCCGTTTACTCCATCAAAATGATTGGTCCGCATTTAAGGACCAAAAAATTGGTCATCTTTAGATCCTTCCCCTATATGTAGGGGAAGGATCTAAAGAGGACCATTTATTTGGTCTTAAATGCGGACCAATCATTTTGAGGAAGTAAACAGATGAATTTTTTTATGAAACTTGGTGAAGATGATCTCCATGATTAGTATATCATCTCCACCAAATTTTATCAAAAAATTCAACCGGGAAGTGAGTTATCTAAACATCTTAAATTTTAACAGTTAGAAACTCACATATATATTAATTTTTTAGTTAAACCTCTTCCCGATTGAATTTTTCGGTAAAATTTGGTGGAGGTGATCTACTAATCTTGGAGATCATATTCACCAAGTTTCATAAAAAAATTCATCCGTTTACTCCCTTAAAATGATTGGTCCGCATTTAAGGATAAAAAAATTGGTCCTTTTTAGATCATTCCCCTATATATATATATATATATATAAAAGAAGGCCAATTATAAGAAGGCCCCTAATCTTCACCCACTAATTACAAACACCCACCCCCGAACTAATGAACCTCATCGCACAAAAACCCCTCTGCCCTCGCCCACCAGTTTTTCTTTTATTACATCATCAACCCTTAACTTTCTATGTTATCTCAAACAAACTCCTGTACTCGATAAAAATTTCGAAAAAGTCCAGGTGGGGCCATCGACTCTACCCAGCTTCGCCCCTGCATATAATAAGGCTCCGTTTCATAACATCATGCAAACTAGTAGAAATATCATTGCATTTTTGTTAGAAGATGAAAAATAATTTGAGAGATATTGTGAAATTAACTCATGTTTTTTGACTTTTTCCATGGAAAAAATTTCTTTGGGTGGTGGTGAAAGAATTTTTGCCGCAAAACGTATAAAGGAAGAATGAGAACATATACTCACAAGAATAAATATGAGATGAAGAGTACCTTACAACATCCCTTAACTTATTTTCCACTTTTTCATTTAAATTAGTTATTGTTTTTTATTATTTTCAATGATGCTATCAAAGAGAGACTAAGTCTTTGCAACTGTTCATTCATAAAATAATAGCATAACCAAAGCAAGGAAGATGTAAAGTACAACCAACTGGGCTAAGAAGTAAGAACCATCAGATTTGGATACAATAGTGACTGGAATTAAAAGTCCACCGGGAAATGAAGGCGACAAGTTACCGGAACGGGGCCCGGTGTTGAAATCCCCATGTTTATCAAATATTTGAATAGTTTACTTTCCAAAACAGAGGTCTGGCACTAAAACAGAAGAGATACGAGATTCATAAAGGGATGTTGCGACAAGGATTTGACTCATGAGATGAGAGCGTTTATTTTTTTCCTTATTTTTAAAATTAAGGAAGAGATATTAACCTCCTAAATTTTAGTTTTCTTTAAAAAATAAAATTACACTCAAAACTCATAATTTATAAACAATCAAAGGCAGAGCTGGGGGTATTTGATTCCCCCTTCCCCATTGGAATGAGGATTCTTGGTACTCCGGTTCTGCAACTTGCTATTAACTAATCATTGTTCAAAAATCATGATTGCTGAATATATATATATATATGTACAGTTAGTTATACACGTTCTTTTTCTCTTCTTTCTACTTTCCTCTTAGCCACATATAGTAGTTCCAAAAGGATTTCTTACTACCCAATATTTTCTCTGCATATTTGTTTACTCCATATCCTCAAAGTGAGTTGACAAAATCCCGATAGCTAACTCTTCATAAGTGAGGAAAGTGACTTCTACCTTTTTTTCCCCATTACTCAAAGCCACACAAGAAAAACATTTTTCACAACATTCAAGATTCTCCAGTACTCATTTGGTTCGAGGTTTTGTTTGATCTTGGAATCCACAATGGCAATTTCATATAAAAAGTTTGAAATTCATCAACTTATGATTCAAACTCTTTGACTTGAAATATTTGAGACTCTTAACAAGCTAAGCTGTCGCATAGCAAATAAACGGAGCATAGGAAATCCTGGGAGGGGATTTTTAGAGCAATGTGAAACATGTCTTTTCAAACACTTACCATACTCTGGTTGCAATCCAGATAACAAAACGTGACGCAATATATATTCGAGTTACATAGCATACCGTGATACATGAATAGTAAAGCAATATAAAGTAGCTACATGCGCTAATTTTATTCATTTTAACTGTAATTTTACATGTGAATTGATATTCTTAACAAGTATACACATTTTTGTGAAAAAAAAAATAAAAAAAATTGTAT
Source organism: Lonicera japonica (assembly GCA_021464415.1). Classification (NCBI taxonomy): domain Eukaryota; kingdom Viridiplantae; phylum Streptophyta; class Magnoliopsida; order Dipsacales; family Caprifoliaceae; genus Lonicera; species Lonicera japonica. Next base: position 6,187,771 of record CM038466.1, read on the forward strand.
ACACCTAGTTATCATAAAAAGTGAGCAAGAAAGTTTTTGCCCATAAAAGGATTTTCAGATGACTAAAATGGAAATAAGATCTCATTAAGGAGATCAATAATTGAGATCGTGAGAGCAATTCATATAATGAAAACTTTCTCTGCAAAACACATGAAGATAGTAGATAACTCCAAAGCCTAAGGAAAATGGAAGAAACTTGAGAGAAGTAAATAAATATCAAGAGATGGCTGGGCAGAACAGACAAAAAATGCCACAAACGGAATGTAATGCCGGGGGGGAAGAAAATGGAACAGACTAACTGTTGGCTAAAACGAGAACGGTCTCGCTTCATCTTTATTGCCACAACCAAGAAATCCCATCCCATCCATGCACCAATATATAGATGAATATCGCCCATTTGCTCATATCATAATTCATAACCAACCCCAGGCAGGCCTGGTCATGCTCAGGATGTCAAGGTAAACGACGTTTGCACGGTAACATATATATATATATTAGAGGTACATATGTGAAGCATATAGATGATATTGGTAAACTTGGTACCAAAATTTCATAAAGGGTGAGACCCGCGGGCCTAAAATTCCGGCCCAGCCCGGCCCATTTCCGAGGCATAGTTTCAGCTATACAATCGGGCGGGGCGGGGCGGGTACCCGCTGCCTTGATCTGTTTTATCTGCTTGCTAGTGGTTGTACAGAAGTGCTGACAACGAGGGGGTTAGTATCCTCCAACTACATAATATATAATACTACTCCTAGTATAGTATACTCACCCAATGCAATCGAAACAAAGTACGACACTAGTTACTTCTCGTACAAAAGAAGAACAATTAAAAAGAAGTGGAAGTAGAAGTACAAGTAGAAGAGAACAACATTAATTTATTGTATGGTGAACCACGAAACAAAATACTAGCAGTAGCCACGCAGCCCAAGTAAAAGGGTTGCTCGATCAACTCAAATGGCTTCAATCATCTCTTGCAACTCTCCGCTATTTCTTCACCTCTACGGGAACCCTATCTCTCTCCTCCAATTTTCTTCTCCTTCATTTCTACCTTTCCCTCTCAATTTTAAAGCCTCCCATCATCAATCATGTTTTTGTGCTCTAACAAGTGGATTGGACGGTAGCAGCAGCCAAGATAGGCGGTATGGTTCAGATTTAATTAGAAAGCCGGTCGTCCCTCCCGCGCCGGTTAACGATCCCACAAGATACTCTGACTATGAAGAGGAATTTGTGGACTGGGAGGATCAGATTTTGGAGGCCACTGTACCACTCGTTGGCTTTGTCAGGATGATTCTCCATTCTGACACGTAAGTAATCTCTCTCGATCTCACTTCTATTTTTATTTTTTCGTTTTGTTCCTCACTTTTTTTTTTTACATCAATTGTGTTATATATGCCTAGTTCAGGAGATTTTAGCAAGACTCAAATTCAATGCAATTGAGTACTGATAAGTGTATTACCAAAATAGAAAAAGGAAATTAGATAGCTAGAGTCGAGTGTGTCCAAGGATTTTACCCAATTTATCTTCTTCTGAAGATACAACAAGTTTGGAGATTAACAAATGTAACTTCACTCACGATTATCTAGTACTGAATGCATTGCTTGTACAAAGATTTCCGTATTGTTTATACAACAAATATTAGGGCTTTGTTGATGCTATGCATGTGAAATGATCTTATATGCATTTCGCCTCCCTTCAAGGAACCCACGGGGTTCGTTCTACCGTGTGTTGAAGGTTTAGGAAGATTTAATAGCTATAACAGATTATTTCAACCCTTCCAGATATCGGTCCAGCTAGAACCAAGTTAACTTAAAGCAAATGTATTTTTGCTACAAGACTCCCTTCTTTCACCAACATATATGCTTCCATTATAGTACTCTTCTTGGCATCAATCCTCGGGCCAAAACCGCCTCACATCAAATCCAAACAAAATAAGATTTTTCTCATTTGCTAAAACCAAGCATGCACTCCAATTACTGATTGAAAACCCCCCAATTTATCCATAGGGTGTAAAAGATCTCTGTAGCTCTTAAAGAGACCTTCTGGTTGATCCAATATGGTCCAACTTAAGCAGGCCTGAAATTCGTTGTCTTAAAGCCCTAGCTGCCCTGCTTGTTTCTTTCTATTTTACTGTGACGTTACGCATGCAATCTAAATCAATGTCAGTTCACCATCCACATAGCATATGAACCAGCTTTTCTCTTATCTCATTGAGAATAAGTAAATTTATTTATTTTTTTGGTAAAGTGAATTCAATAATTAACCAATCAGAAAATACAAAATTCAAGGGGGATACCCCAGGATATTACATCAATATTTTCTCATTCACTCCCCAATTCTTGCAAACTAACCACTTGGTATAACTCCTATATATTAACAGACCACTTCCAAGTTTTAGCTACTATATAAGTAAAAGTTATAGTGGATGTTAAAATTTATTGGCTTTAGAAGCTCATCAAACATGAAGGTTTCCTAGCTAGTTTTGGGATTTATTGGCATAATGTGTAGTTGTTACTTCTGATGCTAACTCATAATCTCCCCATTGGGATTTATTTGTCGCAGATATGGAAGTGGTGAAAGATTAAGTGCCAAGCATGAGAGAATTATCCTAGAGAGGTTGCTTCCCCATCATCCAGAGTGTGAAAAGAAGATTGGAAGCGGGGTTGATTACATAACTGTAACCCCCCCCCCCTCCCCTCTCTTTCTCTTGAGTCACATCTAAAATTTTTTTTTTTTGTCAAATACTAATTAATTATCCGTTAGAAACATATATGCACTGTGTTTAAGCCTCAGCTTTTTTTCATGTTAAATCATATTTTTGTATGTACAGATTAGACTTGACATCTAACAATTGCTGGATATATAAAATGTTCTTAGTGTTCTATTTTGGCTTAGCAAAAATATGTATGATGTAATATATAATAATGACTTAGTTTCTTGACACTTACAAATAATATGAGATATTGGGTGCTGTTCCTCCTAGCGTAATTAATTTTATAGCTTGTCTTTGATGGTGATTCCTTCATATTTCTGTCTCTTTGACAGGTTGGGTACCATCCTGATTTTGTAAGCTCAAGGTGTTTATTCATAGTCCGGAAAGATGGAGAGCTGGTTGACTTCTCATACTGGAAATGCATAAAGAGCTTCATCAAACAAAATTATCCTCGGTATGCTCGCGCCTTTATTCTCAGGCATTTTCGGCAGCACAGGAATGACTTATGGTAATATTTGACCCAGCTCCAATCCTATATTTTGTGTGACTGAAGTTCTTCCCTGTATAGCTTAGTACTCTCTCCCAAATTAAGAGTCAATTTCTTCTTTAGGACATATCAATGTACCAAACATCACGATACAAACAAGATTTATTCTTAATGATTGATTTTATTGAAATTAGTGTATCCTTATAAGCCAAGGTTGAACCCTTAATTTGGGACAAATTGGTGTAAATCATTTACTTGTGACTGTGCAAGTGATTGTCGTGCAAGTTACTGCAGGACTTCCTCAAGTATTCTATTATATGTTGGAAAAATACGAATACGAGCCGTCCTCTTTTCTCTTCTGCATGGTTACCTTTTCAAATTGGTGGAGTATTAGGAGGACCAATATACCTAGGAGCGCTAAAGTTTCTATATGATGTAAAAGTGTGGAGCATCGGTTAAGTTTTAGTAACAATTGCTTTTCGTGAAATGCGCAATTTGTTTTTTATAGATTAAGCGACGACTGTAAAGGTGTATTTGATAGTAAAAAGTAGTAGGAGTTGATTTCCTCTGGTCCTCGATCTGGAACTGATCTCACTTACCTAGGACTGGTTCTTTGTACAAGTTTGTCATGATCAAAGTCCAAAGATGAGCCTATATAATTTAATGAAACAAATTTAATGAATTATTTCATTAATTGGATACTCTTGACCAATTCGATCGTTAGATATAATTGAAATACCTGAAATTCTTCTTATTCAGTCACGTTTATTTGAAATTGATTTCCACGGAATCTACTTTTTCCAAAGGTGGTCATGTTTTCCATTTTTTTTATTGAGGTTAGAAAGCAACTGGTAATGGTTGCAGATTCTTTATTATCTATTAAATTGTGCTCGTTACTACGAAGCATAGACGCGGCACGTAACACGCGTTTCAACACGACATGCCACGCGAAACGCTAATTTTCTAAAATGTAGGAGACGACACGTTGGGGAGACACGTTCTTAATTAATTATATATATATATGCAATAAACATTATAAATATTTAAGAATTCAATAAACATTATCATTTTTTTTAGTTTAAGGGGTAAAAGTGTTAAATAAAAATAACTTAGGGGTCTTTTGTAGCTTAAGGGGTCAAAATGCATATTTTATTTAAGTTTTCAATTAGTTTGAGGAGAATGTTGACCTTTTAACAGTCCCACTGAGATAAAATAGTCTTTTTAAAATGCCTTTGGGTTATAAAACCCTAGCTTTCATCTCCTCAGCCATCATCAGCCTTCGTTTTCTTTTCCTTAGCAAATCACTGCATCCTTCGTCTTCCTCACCCTCATCCTTCGCCTCTGCATCTCGTTCGCTGCTCCACACAATTAACAACAATAGTATGCATATATTTCCCTCCTCTTTCTCGATCTATTGAAGATGTGGTGTGCTTAGAGAGAGACAGAGATAAAGAGGGAGATAGAGTAGTGTACCTTTTATGGGATGCTGGAGAAAAATCATCAACGGGAAGTTAGGGCTGAGAAGTTGTCAATGGCTAAGAGTTGGGGCTAGGGTTTTGTTTCGATGGTGGCGGGGGAATAGTTTTACAGGAAAAAGAAAGATTGTTAGGTTTGTTTTATTATTATTTGAACTTATATATTTTTAGTTATTTATAATTTGACCCCTTTTTAAACTATGGGACACTCTCCAACACGCATGTCCCTCACATGTTGGAGCGTGTCGGAGAGTGTCAGACCTTCTAACATGTATTGGGCAGGACACGTGACCTCCAAGAGAGTGTCCGTGCATCATAGGCTCATTATCATCGATAAGAATAGGTGTTTGTTGGTAGAGTTCAAGCTTTTCCTTTAGTTAGTAGATGCTACCTTTCTCATTCAGGATATAGCTAAGGCCTCTCTACTAGCCAAGGTGATGTGGGATGCAAGCGTGAGGTTAAAAGAAGAAATGTGTCATCTTTAATCTGGCTTTTGAATTTGGCTCTTGAATTAACAAGAAAAGATGGGATAATTTTTGAAATATTTAATTTATTGACAAAAAGGGTTGATTATTACATCAAAGGGGCATAGCTTATTTATACTATTAGAATTCTAAACATACCATAAATAATTATGACTACCTCGCTATTCCAAATAAATCATTAACATAAAGAAAACTTAAATTAACAAAAATATGAACATACCTAAACCTAATATTCTAGACTTACTAAATTTCTAATAATTAAAACAAGGTAATTATTGTCCCTAAGATAATAAAATAAAGAGTAAACAACCCAAATAACTATTAAACTTTCGATCTAGTACGACTTTAACCATCAAACTTTAAAACAAACTACTTTAGTCATCTAACTTTGGAGTGAGTACCGTTTTGACCATTTTGTCCAATTCTTTGGTCATCTAAGTTTGGAGTAAATACCACTTTGACCATTCCATCCAATTTGACTATTAAATTTAATGCATTTATGTGGCACATGACTTCGTGTAAAGTCATTTTGGTCATGATGCAACAAAATGATCTTTTTCACCGATAATGTTCGTCAAAATGAAACACACATAGTATATAAAATAGAGCAATAGTTTTAACAAATAGCTCAACTTGGGCTATTTTATAATAAAAATTATTAAAATATGCTTAAATGAAGTCATGTTTTCATTCCGTTCAATTTAACAGTCAAACTTGAAGAAATGACCAAAGTAGTACTCACTCTGAAGTTGGATGGCCAAAGTGGTTCATTTTAAAGTTTGATGGTCAAAGTGATACTAGATCGAAAGTTTTGTGGTTATTTGGACTGTTTACTCTAAAATTAAAATACACAAATAATAAATTAAAATTGTCTTCACTAGTTCTGCGTCATTCACCCACTTTTCAAAAAAACTCGTCCTCGAGTTTAATGAAGAAAATTGATATCTTATGTACCATCCTACTAAGTACTTGAAAAGCTTGACATTCGGATCGAATTTTAACTTCTCAGAAATATTACTTTTTTCCTTTAGTAATTGAGGAGTAAGGACAAAATTTTCAATGCCAATAAAATTGATATATTATTTTATCTTGTTTGCTTCAAATTTGGCAAGTGTAATTTCTTCCTTGCAACAACTTTCATGCCCAAAATCAAATACTTCAAAGCTACCAAATTAATAACTTCCATATTCTTTATATTTTCAACAAATTTTAGAAGATCGATCAACTTTACATGTGGCACACTTACTCGCACAAACGGTGAGGAATATTCCAACATTATTTTGGGAAAGATTTTTACCTTATCATTTGTTATATTTCTTACCAAATTTTTTTTATCCTCAAAATCATCATAAATCCAATTAAAAAGTTAATTCACGCAAGACATGATTTTTTCAAAATCATTGTCATAATATTCTCCAATCAATAAACATACCATTAATCCGCAAGTGTTGATAAGTGAAGCACCAGCAAATCTGCGTTAATCACGTTGAAAGTCATCTCACCATGATTGAACATTCTTTATGAATGCATTATAAATGTATTGTAGTTGATCTTCTTTTGGAACTTTGAAGCAATAAATTACTCTTTAATTTTTAACAACCAATTGACAAACTCACATTTGTTAAGTTGGTCGTTAGAAAGTTTTCTTCGATTAGAACTTTTTCCACGATCTCCACCATGTTAAGGCAGCCATGGGCAATCCTATGGTCCTAGCCCCTACCACGATCTCCATCCGTTCATATCGTTGTTATTGAGCTTGCATGCCCAAATGGAGTGCACTCCTTGAGCTATGTCATCGAAGTTGATGCGACCATAACTACCAGTTGCCATTGTGCCAGGAGAACTCTTACTCTTATACCACTTGATGCGAAATAAAAGCATGAGGTTAAAAGAAAAAAGGGCATCGTCTTCAACATGGCTCTTAAATTAACAAGAAAAGAGAAATAAATCATTAACATAAGAAAAACCTAAATTATCAAAAATACTAACATATATAAACCTAATATTCTAGACTTACTAAATCTCTAATAATTAAAATAAGGTAATTATTTCCACTATGATAATAAAATAAAAATACAAAAATAATAAATTAAAATGATCTTAACGCGTTTTGCATCATAAGGCCTCTTTTAGACCCAATTATAGTAAGTAAAAGTGGGATGCTTAACCTATTTCCTTTTTAGCTACCCCATCCTTAATACCAAAAGACTGTTTGATCAAAATACAAGTTGATGCTGCCTTAGTGCTAGAATCAAAAGCCTCATTGCACATGATCCATGTTAAGATTATAGAAAAAAAAGATAAATATTATTGAATTGAGTGTATTAGAACTATTACAATTGAGACCTTTTATATAGGGTCATGAGAATGATTTAAATAAGAGGTTTATAAATTGATAGTCAACTATTATAAATGGTAACTATATAGATGACTACTAGCAAATATATATTATATATGTTAGCATCCCCCTTCAAACTCAAGATAGTAATAAACCAACTTGAGTTTAGAAAGTATGTCTTGAAAGTAGATGATTGCATGGTGAAGATTATTTGGCAAGGGAGGTTCGGCTCTGATTGTTTGTCATGGTTCTTAATTGTCCTACATGGTTACCATGCATATGGGGTGAGATTTGGCACGTTGTGGTTATCGTTCGGGGTGAAGTCTGGTATGTCAAAATTGACACCTTAGGTAAAATCCAACATGGCTAAGATTTGATATGATTGATGTCTAGGACGAGATTCGGCATGGCTGAGGTCCGGCGTGATGGAGGTCCAGCTCTGGTTGTCGACACAGGTGAGGAAGTCCAACTTTGGTTGCAGACACGAGTGAGGAGGTTGGCTCTGATTGTCTGGCACGAGTGAAGAGGTCAGCTCTGGTGGTTCGAATGTATATATGTTTACATCCCCCCTTCAAACTAAAGGTGGTACAAAAAGATCAACTTGAGTTTGAAAATATATGACGGAAAGAAAAAAAAAGATTTTTTTGTGGTGGATAGAAGGTTTAAGATCTAAATAAAAAACGAGTATATATTTTTGGGGTTAAATATTGATGGGTAGGTGTTGACAATGGATTCTGAAGTAAAGCACTGAGTTTGGCTTAAGGTTTTGGATTAGAATTTATGAGATCATGAGATGACAGGGGGTTTGTTTAGCGTACTAACTGTAATGGGTATTGATGTGGTTTTGGTGAGGTGGTGGTTAGATGAGTTGAATCAACAACAATACCAAGAACTAAACAAAGAGTCAAGAATGAACTAAGAATTGTTTAAAAACAAAACCAAGAGTAAGAGGTAAAGAGAGCGACGATCAACAGTTGGCTATGGTCCGGTGGGCGACAATATATTTATAGCTCGCCAGCGACGAGCAAAATGAGGAGAGGATTTTACTCATCTGATACCATGTTAAGATTATTAAAAACAAATATTATTGAATTGATTGTATTAAAACTATTATAATAGGGACCCTTTATATATGGTTATAAGAATAATACAAATAAGAAAAATATAAAAACCTAATCAACCCAAATATTTAGAAATAGGTAGTCAACTCTTATAAATGGTAACCATATAGACGTCAACTTGCAAATATATTATATATTGTTGATTTAGAAGGTCTTATTATTATTTTAATAATAACAATAACTTAATCATATGTAGTTTAACATGTTTCTTGCAATAAGTTTGTAGTTCATTATCTTAGAAATTCAAAAAAAACATGAATTTTACAAAGGATGCATAGAACATTACAATGATCATTGAAACTCTATCCAATCCAGTCAACAAAGTATTGAATAAGACAAAGAAGATTGATCACTCAATTGCTCTATTAATTTCATACATTTCAAGAACATCACATATGCTAACAATGCAATTCATGAAGAATAAGATGAAAGAAAAATATGAAAAGCTTTAAGGCAAATGATTCAAGTGAAGATCAAATTGAAGAAACAAATCAAAGCATTCGAAGACTCGTCAATTCGATAATTGAATGAATGCTTAGGGTTTATGTAAAGTTTCTTTATGATCAATATTTATAGCTCAAACTTGTTCATGCATCATTCATAGATTGAATTCAACAAAAAGTTTGAATTGGATTTTCTTTGAAAACATCATTTTCTATAAACTAGTTTTGGAAATAAATTCATTATAAATTCAAATAGACTATTTTCGAGCTCTTATGAAAACAAGTGTCTCAGAAACATGTTTACAACATTTTTCAAGCATTAAAATTAATTTTGGAGCAAAATTATAAAAGACCAAAACTTAGAGATTTGGTCTGATGGACAGAAGCCATTAGTTGACTAATGAGCTTTGCTCAATCGGCTGAGGGCTATCAATCGGCTGATGACTTTGTTTAGTCGACTGATGCCTTAAAATATAGCCATTAGACTTTTGATTTTTGCATTGTTTCAAAGTAACAACTCTACTTAGCCTCTCAAAAGGCTATATACTCCTTGGGACTATATATTGGAGGTCTAAGACACATTTAAATAAGCTTGAATCATCATACAAACTCTTTATTCATCTATTTACAATATTCAAGAATTCAAACATTTACATTGATCATATTATTCATCTTTGAACTAAAATTATTGATCAATCTTGATAACTCTAGTGTGAGTTTCATTTGTATCTTATAAACACTTGAGAGTTATTGCTCACTAGTTTGGATCACCAAACAACTTATATTATTTATTTGTGAGATAATTTCTCATAGTTTAGCAATAAGGTTTTATTGTGTTGAGTGTGGTGAGAAGAATCTCACTTGTTTGAGTGTTATCACAAGAATAACACTTGTTGAGTGTAGTAAAGAAGACTATACTTGTATTGAGGTTTGATTTTCACCCGTAAGAAAATTATTTAGTGAAACTTCTCAGGGGAACTACTTGGGCGTGGACGTATGGTCTAAACAACTGAACCACGTGATCAAAATAACTTTGTGTTTTACGGTTCTATCTTTCTAAACTCAAGCTATTTTCTTTTTATTATTGCTTTACATTAAGTATAGTATTCTTGACCATTTCCTTGATATATAATTAATTAATCATTGCTTAAACTTTTTTCGAAATATTTTAAAATTTTGTATTTATTTCTTTAAACCAATTCACCCCCTTCTAGGGTTATTATCTGACCAACATATATATTAATAATGCAAAATCCATAAGCTCAAATATTCTGAACAGAGACAGAACACTTTTTTTAGAGTAATCTTATTTAGTAAGTGGCAATTGTACATGGCTTGAACCTTTTTTTTTAATTCATACATAGCTTGATTGATTCACCAAGAACTCGAATAAGATTTAAACGTATATATCTATATAAATACCCGACTAATTTGATTATGTTTTATAGGTAAATGGTCAGTTTAGTAGCCTTGACATAATGCCTTATTGGCCTTATTAGAGGGCGGCAACTCTGTACCGTCTAGTAACAGACTAATATTGCATATGCTTTAGTTCTTTCTTACATTGGGGAGAAACTAGTCAACTTTATGTTAAAGCACCATCTTGATTTCGAAAGCTCAAGTGTTTGTTCATAGTCCAAAAAGATGGAAAATTGGTTGACTTCTAATAGTGGAAAGGCATAAATCATTAGAAAAAATTATCCTCTCTATGCTCACACCTTTATTCATAGGCATGTTCGCAGCATAGGAATAACTAATGGTAATATTTTCACCTATCTCTATTGTTGTAGTTTGTGCTACTAAAGTTCTTCCAAGTATAACTTAGTACTACAATTCCGTCTCAAATTAAGAGTTCGTTGTTCCTTTTTAAAATGTCCTAAATTAAGAGTCCATATACCTTTTTAGCAGATATAACAAACCTTATAATATGAACAAAATAATCATTAGCTGTATTGAAATTAATGAATCTTTAATAGTTTGGAACCTTAATTTGGACCGAGTACATCATTTACTTTTATTAAAGCACCAATGTTCAAGTTAAGGAAAGATTGGAAAATCTTGTATTGAAATGTTGGGAGAAATTTTTAGAGTTTTCATTTTTCGTAAGATGTAGTTGCACAAGTTACCACAAGATTGCTTCATGTATTATATTATAAACTAGCCCATAAAAAAACCAAGCTAAATGTAAACCATTACTAAAAGAAAAATGCAAATTAATGTCCGCATAACTAATGGAAACTAATATATAAGTAGGAAGATATGACATGCCACGCCCCACTAAAATAGTTGTCTAAGGTAAGAAGCAGTAGAAACTAATGTTGGGAATCAATCTTATCGATAATTAGCCTATACCGAAACCAAAATCATGATGTTCGGTAATTTCATTTTTTGGTATTTTTGGTTTCGTTTTTTCAAAACACTAAACCAAAACCATACCATGCGGTTTTTTTTTTGTAATTTTCATGTTTTTTCGGCATTTTTATTTTCAGTATTAATCGGTATATTTATGGTATTTACTTATATAAGTTATTTGGTATATATAATTAATTTTCTTTTTAACATCTTTTCTCTCAATTCAAAGAATACTATTACATTATTTTATATCTTTACATATGGATTATAATAATTTCAATGATATAAAAATGTCAAAATATACAAATTTTTGAACCAAAGAGATACAAATTTTAAGAATTACACTATAAATATATTAATAATCTTATAATATCTCGTAAGTCTTTTTATATATATTATCACCAATATAATATTATATTAATAAACTTTAGAATTATACAAATAATATATATAGGTGGCGTAAATTTTATAGCCTGACCCACTAAAATAATTCGAGAAACAAGTTAGAATGAATCGAAAAAAAGGTGAGTTGAGACGAGGAAATTTTTTGGGTACAGTAGGTTCCCCCGGTAGCATTTATGCTGATCCAGTAGTACATCATCTGTTTGTGTATGTGATTACTGTATTGAGCTTTTAAGGCAATATCAATGGTGTTATAAGTTTTATCTCTTTAAAACAGATTGATTAAGATAGCAACTATTCGCCCAAATACCCAGCAACCAACCCTTTTTCCTGAGCCTCATATCTTCTATTTATATGAATAGAATTAGGGTTTCACTTGCTCGTTAGGGTTGATAGTAAAATGACTTTAGAAGGTAAGACTTGGATAATACTCTGGCCTTTATTCTCTTATCCACTACTAACAACTTCTGAATCTGTATATTGTTAGTGGAGCAGTGAAGAACTGTATGATTCTGTACAGATCCGCATGATTTGGTATGATCCTCTCCACATATTTCTCACGCATTCCACACTTGGTATGGCACGTGCACCTTTCCCTAGGAGTCTTGGCCTCGACTATCCATCTCAGCGTGATCAGACGCCATTGCTTTGGCAAGTCTTATAGTTGTTCTTCTTCGTTTGGGCATGGCCTGTCAATTTGGCCTAGGGCATGGGTCTCTAAGCAGGTTGGATCGGCCCAGTTTACCTTAACCAAATTTTATTCTCCCTCAATATATATACACAAAGCCAAAGATATTATATAATATAAAAATAATATATACATTATCTTAAAATAATTCAATTTAATAGAGTTAAATATATTATTTACCTTTATTTTCGATTTTTTTGGTTCGATTTTTTTGGAATTCTAAGTTTTGGTATTTTTAATTATGTATTTTTAGTATTTCTATTTTTGAAATATTAAAACCAAAACCAACTAAAAGAAAGTCCATATTTTCGGGTTTTGGTTTAAATATGTAAAACCAAAACCATTTTTTTTGGGGATAAATTTCAGTTGGTTTCGGTTTTTTATCATACCGATTCCTATACTTAGTAGAAACATATACCTGAAAGAAACTGCTTGTAATTATACCATCTCATGGCAACGCACCAAGAAGGCAAATAAAAAGAAAACTATAAGAACTAAATAACAATTATATAGTCTAAATACCACGCTGCTGAGCATACTCCATACCCTGCGCATAACTGCTAAAATCTCCACAAAGAAAACTATACCAACATCAAAATAATAAGCACCAATGATAGTCCTCATATGATCTCGAAAAGGTCCTCGACTGACGCTCTAGCCTCATGTAAGCAAGTTAGTTTTTCGCTGGCAAATTAATGATTACCTTATACGTATGTAAGATGGAAAGTTTATAAACTGGTTTTCTATGAGGTTTATTTTTTCTAAACGTGTTTGATTGTCTTATTATTATTATTATATTGTTAAAAGTTGGTTTCCAATTTTTTATTTTCAATTAATTGGAATGCTATTTTTTAAAAAAAAATTGAACAAATGCTTATTTTATAGTAGCCAAATTTCTTATTCTGAAAATTTTGATTGGTGTGTGTATGGTCATCCCATAGAACTTGTTCATTGCTCTAATGCTATTGGTGTTCTAAAAATTATGCCCCGATAAACACCCTAACATTTCTTATTTTTTTATATGCACTTATTTTTCTATAGGCGAGTGATTCGAGCAACTATTGATGACAAAGGAGCCTGATAAAATTGTGTCACCACAAGCCATCCTCACATAATTGGTACTTATAATTAATTATATATATGACCTTTTACCAAGGAAATAAAATACCCCCACTCAGTTTTTTCAATCAATTTATAAGATAATAGGGTTAGACCATGGAATAATTGGTCAAAAAGTTACTTAAAAAGAATGACCACCTTACTAAAAATAGACACATATTCACATAATTACTTGGCACTAACCACCCTTTATGGAGATGTCTCTTCCATTATATGGTTCTATTGATAATGGTTGTCTCAAATACCATATCCTGCATTAGAAATGTAGAAGTTCAACATGCATGAGATTAATAAGAGGAGTGGATCCACTAATTAGTACCGAGGCCTTTTGAGATAAAACTCTACATTTGTGATCCAAAGTTGGTTAAGTTGGAGATAGTATTGGCATAAGGTTAGATTCACGCGTGAACAAATGGTGTCAGCGGGTTATGTTTTAATTGGAGCAATGGCAGAAGAATAAAGGGGAATCGACAAGTTCGATGGTGCTTTACAGAGAATGCATATTGAAGATTATTTATGCTATTTATACATGAAGAAGGAAAATAAATTGACAAGGTCGACAACAACGATTTTGCTTTCTAAAGAATACAAATTGAAGATTATTTATACAGTTTATACAGGAAGAAAATGCATTTTTATTTATTTGGCAAAAAATTAGAAAATATGAAAGATGAATAGTGGATACTACTAGACCGACATCACTATAAAAAAGCATGGCATTAAATATGGTGAATAAAACAACCACTATTGACATTATATCAGTGTTATCCAGCATATATGAGAAGCCATATGTAAACAACAAGGAGCACTCGATGAAGAAATTATTTAATTTGAAAATGTCAAAAAATCTATAGCAACAGAACATCTAAATAATTTCAACACCATCATCAGCTAACTTTCTAATGTTAAAATCAATTTTGATAATGAAGTTCAAGCCTTAATAATTCTAACTTCACTAAGAAATAAATGAGAGGCCATGAGAACATCGGTGAGTAATTCAATTGGGAAAGAGAAGCTCAAGTATGTCGATATCAGAGATCTAATTTTAAACGAGAAGATTATCCAAAAAGATTTTGGTGAACCATTTGCTTCCGACTCAGCCTTAAATGTAAGCAAGAGGTATAAATTTAGCATGAGGATATGAACGAGGCAAAAACAGATCAAGGTCAAGGAAATTAAAAAACTTCAACAGATCTTAGAATCAAGAGAATCAAAATGTTATTGATTGTTAGAATTTTAGAGAAATTGGACTCTATAGGAATTAGTGTCGAGCACCAGGAAAAACTTTAGAAGGGAAGACCAAAGCAAACTTTGTTGCAAAACAATTAGATGATGTGTTCCTCATACTCTTTGTAAAGCAAAATGAAATCATAGGTATAAGATTTCGGAATATCATTCAAGTCACCTCAAGGAGAGAATTCTTTATGAGTTACGCACTGGGCAACCAGGGACAGGTGTACCTTTGTGATGATGACACATGCGACGTGATCGACAAAGGCAAAGTACTTATCAGCTTAAATGGGTTTATGTGGAAGTTGAACGATGTTTGTCACATCACGTACTTGAAGAATAATTTGATCTCAGTGCGCCAGTTAGCAAAAGAAGGTCATGTCACAATTTTCAGCTGTGATACATGGAAAATATCCAAAGGTGCAATGGTAGTTGCACATGGTAATATGATAAGCACTTTCTATATAATGGCAGATGCTGGTGGGTCAATTATATTTGTTGCTACAAGCAAAGAAGATTCAAATTTATTACACTAAATACTTGGTTAAAATTGCATCTATAGGAAGTAGAAGAGAGTCAACTTCAATACAAATGAAAAAATTATATCAAAGGGGGCTCAAAAATAGGATGTGAGCAAGTGGATGCTTGTAATGAAGGCTCTAATAAGATATGGGAGCTAACTAAGCTACTAAAAGGGAAGAAGAAAACTCTACACCAAAAGTGGGTGTATTGAGTAAAGAGAAACAAAGTGGTTTTAAAATGCATAAGGAGAGATTGGTGGTCAAAGGCTTTCAGTAGAAAAGGGGGAATTGACCACAGTGATATCTTCTTAGAAAAAACTAGAGCTGGGCTCAACTTTAGTTAGTCTTTAAGACTGAAGATAAATATGAGTGCACCGATACTCACTAATCATATGTGTAATTGGTTTACTATTTTTTTCAAGTGGGACATTATTAGAATTGTGAGGAAAAAAAGTAGAAAGATGGATGGAAACAAAAAAATGAAAGAAAGACAAAAATTAAAGGAAATGGAAATTTCTTTTTTTCCAAGAATTCCTTCGCGGCAAAGACTTAAAAGAAAGAACATTTCAAGCCAATTTTTTTTGTACAATGCGGTGGATTTATTTATTTTTCTTTTAGCCGTTTATCCAAGTTTTCCTCTTGTATAAATTGAGGCCAAGGAAGAATTAATATGCACCGAGAAAAGTGTGTGCTTTTTGAGAAAGAATTGCAAGAGCAAAAGTGGGTGAAAATTATAAGCAAAGTGTCTAGATGAGAGTTTTTGCAGTGTCTAATTTTTATATTGGTCTACTAACCTGTTTTGTAAATCACTCTCGTTGATATAATGAAATTTTGGTACGCTATGGATTAGGGGCATTATAATACCCCGTAGTTTAATTTTTGGATTAAGGGTAGTATATTAGTTTATCTCTATAGGTTTCAATAATTTATTATTATTGTGGGACAAAGGATTTGATTTTGGGCTTCAGATTGCTTTGGTATGTTTCGTCAAATGTTAATTAGTTTATCGAAGTTATTTGTTCGTTGAATAAATGTGAATATAAAGGTTATTTCAGGGCAAGTTTGTAAAATGTGCATGTGAAAGAGTTTGTGAGTATGTATGTGGATATACTTTATAAGAGGGTGACAATTTTGAAGAACTTATATGGTGTTATCAACTTAAAATACGATTTTGGTTAGAGTAATTACTAGAAGAAGTGCTACTTTTCTTTTTTCTAACAATCATAAAGTTTGGAATACAGACTAATATTGATGACTTAGAGACTAATGTCTCGTATAGAGAACTTCTTGTATATTATGAGTGTAAAACCTGAGATATAGATAGATCTTAATTGGTTTCTTGATAATGAGACCTTGAGGATGGTTATAAATTCAAATACTTTTGAGCCTTATGCTTAATAGTCGAAATGTGTTTGGACTTTGGGTTCACTTAGTAGTATAGTAACCTAAGTGGGAAGAGATCTAAACCCAATTTGTGATTGTTAAATGGATTAACGAATAAACTTTCAGATGTAAGAATAATTGATTAGTAAATTTCGATTGCGGAATTCTGTTGAAGAATGTTATGTAGGAATCTATAAATTAAACTTAATGCCTATAAACAAATGTGAGTGATATAGAAAGTGAGAATGCACATTTTTCCTAAAATTGCTTAATGGTAACATGTAAAGAATTTTTGGTTTGTTATATAGTGGAATGAACTTGTGCAGTCTTCACGAGTACAACTTCAAATTTCGCAGACGAAATTTTTGTTAGTTAGGGAGATTGTAATACCCTATAATTTAATTTTTGGATTAAGTTTGTTTAAAGCATATTAGAGCTTAATTTTTAGGATAGAAAACGATAATTAATAAAAACTCAGGAGCCATGATTGATCATGGAATCACTACTCTCGGGAGTTTGTAATTTATTGGGCCATGATCGATGATGGCCAAAGCATGATCAATCATGGAACTATGTAAAACAGAATTTAACTAAATTATTGGGTGTTGACTCGAGATAGTTATCTTTTTCTCTCCATTTTTGGCTGAAAAATGGTAAAAATAATCTAGAACATTAGAGAACACCTAGAGAGAGGAAGATGAGAATTTGGTGGTTCATAAAAGAATTGTGTTCTTCATCATCATCTCATCTTGAAGATTAATGCTAAAGGTTGAAGAGGCTTGGAAATTTGGTTGTTAAGTCATTAAACTTTTATTTAGCTTGAGATTCTTGAGGTAGAGGTTTAATTTTGTTTTTTGTAAGATTATTTGTTGAATTATATGAAATTTGATACAAATTTTTCATGCATGTGTTGTTACTTGATAATTAAGAATATAATCATGTTATTGCTTGAATTACCAAAGTATGGGTGTTAATTGACTTGTGGATCATGAGAATTGGTTTATAAATCCTAAGTGATGTGGAGAGAATGTAAAAGGACTTTCATGCATGTGCATGATTGTCTTAATTTTTTTATACTAAAAGTCATTTAACAAAATAATTATGGTACCACTATTCTCATCACTTAAGATTTATCATAAAGATTTAAGTAATTCTTGCATGAATATTTAATTCTTGCATGAATATTGCATTTCTTAGTGTATAGTATGCATGAATAGGAATTGAACTTATAATGTCAACCCAAAGATTGGCATCAATTGTTATCTATCGCTGCAGTTATCAGCAAAATTCATATGGGATATGTGGAGCTCAAGATATATATATATATATATTATCCATATAGAAAAGCTCTATGATTATGCTTCGGTTATATGATCTCGTGGCCATATATATGTATATGTTCTTAGTGGTGATAATATTGTCGATTTCTTATGGTGCTTGTTGGTTGAAAATAAGTAGGGCTTGGTGCTTTTGGGTTGAAAATCCTTAAACCTTCAGAGAGTAACAATGAAGGTTGTCTAAGGCCCATGGTGGGTAGCCTGGAAATCTAGACTCGACAAGGCACTATTATTGCTAATGAATCTAGAACTCAGTGGCTCTTGTATTAAGTTCTCTAACAGCCATATCGGATAGAATATATATGTATGCATGATTGGTGTATGTGTGGACGTCATTATTCTAAATATGAAATTGATATTGGAGATCACTACACCAAAATAGGGAATTAGTAACGGTCATTTTTTTCTATCTATAACGGTCTAAGTCCGTTACTAGCTTGCCACGTGTACAGTCCGTTATAGAATAAGGTAATACCGTTACTAAATTTAATTAACCAAATTCAGATATACTTTTAATTCAGTAACGGTCCTAAAATTTGATAGTAACGGTTAAAATTGGTTACTACATAAATTTAATTATTAATAATATTAAAAAATTTAATTTTTTTATGAGGAAAGAAAGTTAACCCCAGATCCCCCAAATTTTCATTCCAAATTTTCATTCTCCCTCTCGCTTGTTGGCGTCTCTCTCACCAAAATCCCCAAATATTCCCGCTAGTTGGTATCTCTCATCAAAACCCCCAAATTTTCCTGCTTCTCAATTGTGGTAAGGCCAAAATTATTGGACTACCTAAGACACAGAAGACTAATTATGTCGATTCGAAACGAAGAAACTGTAAACCTTCCAATATCCGATTGTTTCCTAAACGATCCGAATCCACCGGAAAATCGACGATTCCGCTAGCCGAACCGTCGTCTCCGAAGGTCTCCTGTATGGGGAGAGTGAGGTCAAAGAGATGCCGCCGTAGATCTTCAAGGAGAGAACAGGTTGTGGTCAAATCGGTAGCTGAGACTGCAAAATCCAGTGGAGGATGGAGAAAAGGATTCTACTCCGGTCTAATTTCGTTATTCCGAAAGGAACGGCGTCAACGTAATAAGCCTGCCGTTAAAATGAGTGATCCGGCGGAGGAATCGAGTCCTAGAAATAGCGTGTCGAGCAGAGCGCGCGAAGTGTCGGCGGTGGATCCGCCGAGTTTAGGAGGAATGACAAGGTTCGTGTCTCAATACTGAGTTAAAAAGACAGATTTGCAATTTATTTTTGGCCTTAAGTTTTCCAATTTTGATCGTAAAACTCTTTCTGTAGGTTAATGTAAATACAAGGGTGTTTTTTTCTAGGGGAGTAGCTGTAAATCTTCGTCAACGAAAGTGGAATTTGTGATTATTGAAATTGTTTTTTCAGTTTTGCAAAAGAAACTTTATAATATAATTTTGGTTTGTTTGCCTTGTGAAATTTTTTTGGGTAAATGAAGTGGTGATTTTTTGAATGCAGTGGTTGACAGTAGCAAAATCACCATTACTATGGAGTGGTGGCGGCTTACCACAGCCTTCTTTCTCTCAGTAGATGGAGGTAATTTGGGAATTATATTTTTATCTTTTATTAATTAGTACCCTTGTGCAACGCGCTGTACAGATGCAACAAGGGTTCCCCCAAGTGAACGAATCCTTAATCATATTTGTTCTCACCCTTTTTCAGAAACCCCTTCCTCGTTGATTTTGACTGCATTTGCCTTCCTTGAAGAATCAATGATCCTCTGCTCTCATCTTCCGAGTACGATTCTATCTCTCGATTATTGTTTTTTTTAAGCAACTTTGCATTGCCTTGATTTAGGTTTTTGATGTATTTTGAGATGTTTTTAATAGGTTTTTGACGTATTTTTGACGGAAAACAAAGTATTCTAGTTGAAGTTGCTTTAGATTTGGAAGATCAATTTTTGTATTTGAAGATCTTGTTTAGCATCAATATCTACTTGATTTCATCTTCGATTTTAATATTTCTATATGTACTATTCATGCTTCAACCATTTTTTACATGATTCACAAATTTTTACATTCATTCAGATATGTTTTAATTTTTCTCAAGATCAAATCCTCATCTTGTTGCGTATGAACATTGCCTTTTTGCCTCCTTAATTATCTATGAACCTACACTCCCTATGAGGATTACTTGTGTTAATCTTTGTGAGTTTAATCAGTAAAACTTAGCAAACTTAGAGTCAAAGATGATAATTATTTGTGATGATTGGAATGATTTGTGTTGTAGGGAAGAAGCATGCCATATGTTTGTGAAAAGTCTCAAGAGAAACAACATTTATTTTTATTTTTTTAAACACATTGTAAGTACATCTCACAGTTATTTTACAAACAGTCACTCAGATAATTGTTAATTTAACCACTTATTATAAAGTTTTCTTGGCTTTGGTGCCATTTTATTACTTTGCAACTTGTTTTATTTGATTTATTGGATTGCTTTGAAAACAGTGCTTCGATTGGTAGACACTTGGAATGTTCATGAGCTGCTCTTGTAGACTATTGGGTTCCTTCCAAGCAAGCATTCTAGTTTCCTTTTGTTAAATTTTAAGTTTAATCTGCTACATTAAAACTGTGACAATTTAATTCTAGATTATGTTTGGAGGTTCATCATTAAATTCATTCAACTTTCAACAAATTTAAACATTGTAGGAGCGATTATGTAAAAATTGGATCTTATGTATGGGACGACATTATAATTGGATCTGTAAAGGATAGTGATTATATATATAAAGGTATAAAGATAAGTGTAACTTTCCTATTTTGAAGTTTTAGGGTCGAAAAATTATTTTGATCCTTTTTTAACCCGGTTACCTAAAATAGATTCTCCAAATTCTATATTAATTTAGTGATTCATTTTGTCTCACATTAATTCTTGCTGCTATCTGCTCGTGTAACTTTCATTTTGATCCTTTACTACTTTTTATTTTAGATTCAAAAATCAAATTGTCTTCTCCAGCCTTTTTTAGTTTTTATGAACTATGGGTTTTTGTAAGATGTATGCTATCTGGAGAGTCTTACGCCTGAATTAATGATCTTTATTTTTTAGGTTATCTAGAACTAAGAAAGTGGAGTTATTCAAGTATGCAAAAAAAGGGGTAGATTTGTACATTAACTATTCTAGAAATTAATGCTTTATATTTATTTCCATTCATTAGCACTCCTTACATGTATGTTAATTGCGTGGAATGAATCACAGGTGCCGAGAAGATTATTAAGTGGGCTTTTGGCTGCCAGTTGATGCACTATCCAGTCTAAAGAAAGGTATAAATTGAATTCCCATTTAATTGTAACATTTCCTAAGTTACGGAACACTAAAAGTATTATATAGTAAGAGCACTACAGTTATCACATCCATGTTTAAGTTCTTGCAGTATAATAAGTATATTTAATTAACTATAGTTATCACATCCATATTGTATAAAATGTTTTATGTTATATTTGTATTATATAAAATATGATTGATTATAGTAAGTATATTTAATTAACTCCATAAATTCATTTTTCTAAGAAGCCTCAAAATACTATAACAGAGAAGCTTTATAGTGTTATAACGGAGAGCGAATTTGAGAAGAGGATCTTAGCTGTAGTATGGGCCTTTATTGGGACTTTTCAATATCCTACGTTCACTGAATTCTTAAACGACACAGCCTAAAGTTCAGAATTCATAGGTACATCATCTAGGATTGAAATACTTAATTTCAACTTTTTTCTGTTGGTGTTTTATTGACTAGATAGACCTGATTGGTAATAAGAGGAGCTTAATTAAATAAAGAACACGCGCAATTGACTTCACAGCTCTTTGTGAATATATGTCATTGTTTTGCTTGTTTTTCCAACCCCCATAAATATTTAGAAAGTACAAATTTACAACTACAATTACTATTTAATCACATAAGAAAATTAGTTTAACATAAATACAAATGAGATATCCAAATAAGCACTAATTTGTATGCCAACTAATGGTTTTGTACTTGAGTTATCTAACTTAATGGAATTCTCTGTTATACCTAGTTCAATTCATAATTTGTTTGTTTTTTCATCTATAATGCAGGGCCGCCATGTCTTTTAGT
Organism: Lonicera japonica; assembly: GCA_021464415.1. Taxonomy (NCBI): domain Eukaryota; kingdom Viridiplantae; phylum Streptophyta; class Magnoliopsida; order Dipsacales; family Caprifoliaceae; genus Lonicera; species Lonicera japonica. The sequence goes on from CM038466.1 coordinate 6,209,962, forward strand.
TACAACACGAGACTCAAAAACTTCAGGGTGACACAGAGAAGATGCACAACGAATTGAGGTATGAAGTTGATAAAGTTGCTACTAGCTGGTTAGCATTTGGCTATGAAATCTTGAAAGAGGGTAAGTAAATACATGTGTGCATATGTTTATTTGATTGGTTTGGGTTTCCTTTGCAGTTAATGTTGAATTTTGGAAAAAATGGAGTCCGAGGTGAGGCACTTGAGGCAGAGCAAAACAAGAGAAGAATTTACCAAGATGTTTCTTGTTGCTTTTGACTTATAATGTGTTATTTTCCCCTTTTTTTCAATTTCATAATTGTCATTGTTATTGTTGCTAGTGCTTCCTTCGTTAGGTTTTAATTCCAATGGTCTTTGTGTAGCATTATGGATCTTACATGGGAAGAATTGCAATAATCTTGTTTTATAATTGATTGAAGTTATGTACAATAGTTAGGACGATGTTAGGTAGCAGATACTCTAGCTAGCTGCCTCGAGAGGGATTTGCATTTGCTACGTAACTAATTCTAGCTATAGGGCTTGGGCGGACCAAATTAAATTTTATTTTTTTTCATATAATTGGTGGTAGTAACGGTAAATATCCGTTACTGATTATAGTAACGGTCCACAAAATTAATCGTTACTATTTATAGTAACGGTTTTTGTGCGTTACAAGAAAGAATTTAAATAATAATTAAATAAAATGTAGTAACGATCTTTTAATTATAGTAACAGATGAAAAGCGTGACAAAAAATCAAATCCTCAACGGTCTTGAAGACGTTTGTCACGGTTAAAATCCGTTACAGACGTAATTATAGTAACGGTTTTTAATTAATTTCAGTAACGGATTTTATCCGTTACTAGGTTAACTGCCACGCCTAAATAGTAACGGACATTTTGCGTTACAGAAAATTTTAGTAACGCAAAATGTCTGTTACAAAATGCCTGTTTTGGTGTAGTGGATGGAACCATTCCCGGTGTACATTGAAATACGTTATTATTTAATGACTTGAAGACTTATAGGTCAAGCATCTCTCAGTGGCTTTTTCTTGCTTCAACGGTTCGAGGATTTAGATTCTTCAAGAAAATGGGTTAACAAGATGTTCGAGATACAGGTGATATCACAGATGCATTGCATGCATTATAACCCCCAACTAAGCATTAGGCTCACCTCTGTTTTTATGAGAACTTTTCAAGTGATAGTAGCTTGTTGGAGATATGGAGTTGGGTTCAGGAATGCGTTAAAGGACCTTTGATACCGGCATACACTTTGTTGTAAATACTTGTAAATATGAAGGCTAACTACGGATAGCCTAATATAAGTCCTAAATGTTGGTGTAAGTTAGTTTAATTTGTTAATCAAAATTGTATAACTAAACTATGATTATGTTATAAATATGTGAATTTAAATTTAACGATTTATATATGAAAAAGGAAAATTTTAAAAGTTAACTCGTTGCATGTAGATAAGTCTATGATAGGTTAGTAATGCTTCTTACCTTAATTGCGTTGTTTGAGTACGTTAATTAAGAGAGGGGTGTTACAGGCGGTTTACCAACACCACGTAAGTTTTTGTGTTATGCGATTGGTTAATTTTTATTATCTCAAATAATTTATATTGCATTAGGTTTTCTTTTGTTATTTGTATCTCAAGTTCTTAGATGGAAATTAGTGGCATCTAGTTTCCCAACAAATGGTATCAGATTTGAACTCCAAGCCTCTATGAGAAAATCCATAGCTTGGAGCAGTAGCTCTTAATAAAGCAGGTGGGCTCTTGATGGAGTAGTACCCCAGTGCAAATAAAAGACCAGGTGGAGCGTGGTGGTACTCGATAGAGTAGATGAGCTCTTGATGGAGCAGTGGCAACGCAGTGAGGTCTTAGCCCAAGGTGGAGGTTGAGCAAACGGATGTTGATCGATGGTCTATACATGGATTTGATCCAAAGGTGGACATTGTTTGTAATGGTTGGTTCAAATACCATGTCCCACATCGAAAGTGTAAAAATTCAACATGAGATTAATAAGAGGAGTGAATCCACTAATTATACTAGGATCTTTTGAAAAAAAACCCTACATTTGTAACCCAAATGTAATTAAATTGAAGACAGAATCACGAGGACCCATGTTTCTCCCGGCATATATAACAAATTGAATAATGCTTTGTGATGAGTTTTTGCGTCCTCGCTTTTCTGCCTTATTAAAAAAGAAATTCTAGAAAAAAAAATAGTATAATACATGATCTAATCCCCCCTCTCTCTCTCTCTTTCTTTTTTTTTCCCACACTATTTGTACTGCTGGAATTTGCATGCTTTTTTGGTGTTATCTTTAATTATGAGACAGTTGTGACTTTAATTTCGGAAAATTTGTATTACGATGCTAATGTATATTTTAAGAATCTGAAAATTATATATATATCACCTATCTTTGTCCACTTCAGTTTTTTGTAAAACAAAAAATTAAAATATTAGCAATTTTAATTTTGCCCCTACCAAAAAAACGCTAATAAAAAAATTTTCTCCCTTCAATCAAAATTCAGGCTCTACACCGTTAGGGTTGGTTTGGTTAGGTTAGGTTATGCTGCTGGTAGTTTTGGTTATACAACGGTCTCAACATCTCCACGAATTGAAGGAGAAGAAAACATAACGGGTAAAGGGTGTTAGATTGTTAAACAAGTTTAGAGTCAATAGTGAATTCTTTTTATTTATTTCCGCCGAAATTCTGTTGGATAGATAGAAGTGGATATATCATAGATCGACATGCCACCACAATACAATATTAATTTACTGTATAGATCGAGCTTTAATTGGGTTGCGTGCTAAAAATTTCCGATTATAGCTAGGGCCGGCCGTGGACTGATTTTGATTTCGTATATATCTTATTATAATTGACCCATCCCAATATCCCATCCCATTTCTTTTCTCTATCTATTATTCTTCAATCAATTAATTATGTATAAACAAGTATATCTTCTTCTATTTCAAAAAAAAAAAAGAAAAGAAAAGAAAAGTATATCTTCTTAAGTTTGAACACCAAAACCTCTTCCATTTGTCTCCTTTTACATTCAAATGGTCCCATTGACTGGCTCCCATAATTTTTTTCAAATTATTGCTATTTGGAGACTGTCTAAGTTTACTCCTCAAAGACGTAAAATCTACTTCTTTTCACCACAGGAGCTGCTGTTTGGGTCTTTAGAGTAATCTTAATTAGTAAGTGGCCAATTGTACATGGCTTGATTAATTTATTCACCAAGAACTGGAATATAGGTTTTTAAACCAAATAAAAGAAGAAGAAGAAGAAGAAGAAGAAGAAGAAGAAGAAGAAGAAACAAAAATTACAAAAAAATACCCAACTCATTTCAACGATAATGTGGCAATTTTTTTATTTTTTTTTAATTTAAACCTTTGTGGTCTTGAAAAAGCTTTCATTAGGATAGTTGTTCTTCTTGCTTAAACGCTTGAGTCCAAGTTTTCTCCAAATTAAAATTTTTAGTGGTGCTAAATCTAGACACTAACTACACATATAGTTATGAGAGAAGTTATTTGGTATTGCCGTGTTGAGCATATTGGGAGTTTACTCCTTTGATAGATTCAGTAAGGAGGGATAACTCGCTGTGCCAAATAAGAGTTGAATACTCTTAACAAATCTGTAGGGTGCACACCTACTTATGCATTTAGCTCACCAAAAAGGGCAGCTTTGACCTAGTAGTGCCGCTTTGTACCAACTGTATAGTATGTGTATATGCCTTTGTTCTATCTTACCTTGGGGAAAACAAGTCATGCTTATGTCTCTTTTGACGTCAATTAATAAAAGACCGACCTACAAAACATAAAGGTTAAGTCGAAAAGTAAAAGGAATCTTTGAAAATTTTATATTTTTTTGGCTACGGATAATACAGTGGCTGAGTTTTCTTTTCATAACCCATGGATGAGAGACCTTTTTTTTTATTCGCTTAATTCTTTAATCTTGGTGAAAACGATTGGAATCTTTCTTGTAGGGCTTTGGGCTTCTTTTTTAAAGATCAGTTATGCCAATATTCAAGTTCGATTCAAGTAAAAATGGAAAAGACTCAAATCTATAACAATTAAAGCAACGGCACTACCAATGATGTTTGTAGATGGACAGGGGTAACGTAGGATTACAGTCAAGGAAGAACCCAAATTAAAAAAGTTGAATTTTTATTCAAGGTAATTAAAAAAAAAAAAGGATTTGGGCCTTGGGCACCGGCAAAAAAATAATTCTCCCTTGCTTAACCACCTCACCATCTTCTGAGGTTGTTAAGCCTTTTTTCTTCAAATTATATATATATATATATACAATTAAATATAAATGTATTGCATGTGAAATTAATCAAATATTATAGATAGGTTAAACAATCTCAAAATTTTAAGGTTCCCAGACCCCACATATAATTCTGTCCTTGTGGATGGACACGGTCTTGATTGTTCCAGCTTTTACCAATAATTTTATTTTTTTCATTTTTAAATCAAGTCAGCACTGTGTTAAAATAAGTAACAAAACTAGTCTAAAATAAAATAAAATAATTCAAGCATTTACATATACACCTGATACTTAATCCTAAGGAAAAAGATAGGGGTGGATAGCCAAGATAGGGCTACTCCTAAGTTTTTGGGAGTCCAAGTTTTATTAGGGGCTCATAGTAAGGGAATTTTCAATCGTCGTTTTTATTCATACAAGTTTTTATAATAGAGAAGATAAATATAAAAAATATGTTCTAACGGTGTAGAAGTTGAGTCGTATAAGAAATTTTTATTACCATTTGTACATGTAAAATAGACTAAATAGTGATAGAAATTTTCAATATAACATAACACATTCTCATTGGATATAATAACTCACTAATTCTCTCATTCTTAAATAAATGTCAAGTAAAAAAAAAAATGAAGTAGTACCATTGGTTTTTATGCTTTCTACTTATATAAAAAACTTGATAACCAGATATGAAAGTATTTTAAAATGACATTGACATATAGAATAAAAAAGAAAAAATATATAAATTATCATTAAAAATGGCCTAAAGAAAAGTTTTACACAATAAATTATTGCAATTTCTCAAAAACAAAATAAAAACAATCAATGTGAGATATTTTTTTTTACTCTAAAATGTTACGACTTGACTGATCGAAGCGATGGGAGAGAAGGAATTAAGGTTTACGATATTTGTAGACTTCTTTTTTTTTTGGTATAGCAAGAAAGCTAAAGAAAACTAGCAGCCACAGAACACGCCATTGCCATTCCAATCTTCAGTGAAGACTTCCACTATTTCTACAGATGGGGTTATAACCCTAACATCATTCTCACCTTAATTTATTCCCATCTTGACAAGTAGGTCCGCACACCTGTTACCCTCACGAAGCTTGTGCTTTATAACTGCCTTCAATTCTTCTACCATCTTACCTTGATATTAGACTTTTCATGTTGCTAGTTAGCATGTTTTTATGATTATTTTTAAAAACATCATAATTGCACTTTTTTTAGTCTGGCCAACCTTGCGTTAAAGATAGTTCTAGTTAGAATTTGAACTCACACATTTTTTAATTATTAACCAAGTTTCTTAATAGAAGCACCCCCCCCCCCCCTCCCCGACCAAAAAAAAACAAACAAACCATCCAATTTTCTTATCACTTAACATATTTAACTAAGGTCTTGTTTGATTCAAAGATTTAAGAAGTGAAAAAAGAAAAAAAAAAAAAATTTGGTAAGCACAAATTTTAAAAATATTTTCCTGATATAAGAAAAAGTTTGGAAAAAAATCATTCCACCCAGATCTCATGGGATTAATTCTTCCTTCTATTTTTTCGGTATATTTTAAAATATAAGGATATTATTAAAACATTGATATATTTTTACTTTCTTTTCTTGTAATTAAATGATATTTTTTGAATATTTTTCATATTTTACTACAAAAAAAAAAAGAAAAATCTAACAAAAAAAATTATTTCATACTTCCATGAGAAAGATAAAAAAATAGTTTTTTTTTTGAATCAAATAAGACTTAAGTGTATAGAATATGAACAATAATCTTAAATTGTACTATTTAAATTTATACTAAAATAACTTTAGTTATTTTAAGGTCTCGTTTGGTTCACGGAAAGGAAATTAATTCCCCTATCTTTTCCATGGAGGTGGGAAAGTAAATTTTCTGTCAAATTTCCTTTCTTGTGTTTGATAAACCATGGAAAGTATTTAGGTAAGAGTAGTATTGTCTAAAATTTGTGTAATAAATACTTGAAAATCACAAAGGAAAATCAATCATATGTGTTTTGAAAGGAATGATTTTACCCCCTACTTTTTTTTCTCTCGAGAAAGTATTTCTGAAATTTGTACTTATCAAACAAAGAAAATAAACGACTTTTTTTTTATGAATATTAAAATTCGTGAACCAAATTAGACTTAAGGTGATCTGTGTCATGAAATGCGTGCTGAACTCGCAGGCGTAGTGCATGCCGCGTTACTATTCTTTTTTCCAGACCGACAACAAGACAAGCATCTCCATCCAAACGGCACCTACAACAGAAAAATGCACGGCCAAAGATTATTCCACTTAGCGACCTCTCCTTGGCTACATGTCACATCATACTGTCGTCTTACCTCATTATTATTGGTCCACGTACTATAAACGTGGACCCACAAAACCTAATTTAATAAAAAAAAAAAAGTTGTAAATTAAAAAACATGAACCCGGCCTTTTCACCTTGAAAAGAAAAGAAAAGAAAAGAAAGATGGGACAGACCCCCATATATTTTGATTGGAGATGGAGATGCCCGACACTTGTCGCTAATAAGAAGCAGCGCAGCCCAGAAGCCTCTATTGGATTAAACAAAAAAAAAAAAATTAGGTACAAAATATATATATCTATATATATATAAATCACTTTCAATCTGTTCATCTCCATCTCTTTTCCTTTTTAATTGTTATATCTCAAAAATTAAATGTAATTCTGCTTTGATTTTTCTTGGATAATTAATAAACAATTAATCTATTTTCGGCTAGTTTGATGTTTCTGGTTAATAGTTTGTTTAATTAAACCATCTGATGATTTACTTGTTAATTTTTTCTCTTCCAAGTTTTTGAAATATAATTCTCTACCTTTGCTTTGAAGTAGTTTTCTCTGTTTTTTGTTTATTTTATTTTATTTTTCTTACTTTGTTTCTGCTTTTGGTAATGGAATGGAATATCCGTGCTTGCAAAGAGTAGAGTTAGGGTTTTGATACTTCGCTATCAAAAATTGGGGTTGTGTAATGTAGTTAGTGACTTTGTTGAGTTTTTATGGTCAGGCTGATTTGATATCACTTTCTTTTGGGATTCATATAGAATTAGAAGTTAGTTGCGAGATTGATAGAGAGGGAGAGGAGAATCAGAAATTCCGTTTGATCTGAATTATTTAGGATTTTTAAATAAGTTTGGATCAGCTTAGATTTGCAGTTTAAGGCCGACTATGAACTTCAAAAGCTATGGAAATGAGCCACCAGGGGAAGCTGGTAGTGGTAGTGGCACTGGACGGTTGGAGGTTAACTTTCCATTGGCGCGGCAAACCTCCATCTATTCACTAACCTTTGACGAGCTTCAGAGCACAATGGGTGGCCCTGGTAAAGATTTTGGATCCATGAATATGGATGAATTGTTAAAGAGTATTTGGAGTGCTGAGGAGATTCAAACCATGGGGTCTACTACTAGTGTACAAGAAGGTGGTGTCCCTGGAGGGTACTTGCAAAGACAAGGCTCATTAACTTTGCCTAGGACTCTAAGCACAAAGACTGTTGATGAAGTTTGGAAAAATATATCAAAAGATTACGGCGAAGTTAAGGATGGGAATAGTTTTGGGGGATCAAATTTGCCACAGACGCAGAGGCAGCAGACTTTGGGAGAGATCACTCTTGAGGAATTCTTGGTCAAAGCTGGGGTTGTTATGGAAGATAATCAATATAACGGAAAAACTAGTAATACTACTGGATTATTTGGTAATAATCCTGCTTATGGAACTGGGTTTCAGCAAACGGGTAGGAATGTGGGACTGATGGGAAATAGGATCCCTGAGAGTACTAATCAAATTACTTTTCAGTCTGCTGATCTACCACTCAATGTCAACAGGGTTAGATCGACCCAGCAGCAGCAGCAACTTTTTCCTAAGCCAACCAGTCTAGCTTATGCGCCTCCCATGGCTATTCCAAGCAGTGGGCAGTTGGGTAGCCCGATCCCTGAGAGTACTAATCAAATTACTTTTCAGTCTGCTGATCTACCACTCAATGTCAACGGGGTTAGATCGACCCAGCAGCAGCCACAGCAGCAGCAACTTTTTCCTAAGCCAACCAGTCTAGCTTATGCGCCTCCCATGGCTATTCCAAGCAGTGGGCAGTTGGGTAGCCCGGGAATTAGAGGTGGTGTTGCAAGAATCCCAGATCAAGCGTTGAATTGTAACTTGGTTAATAATTCAGGGCTACAAGGTGGAGGGATTGGGATGGTAGGTTTAGGAGCTGGGGCTGCTACTGTTGCAACGGGATCTCCAGCAGTTTCTTCAGATGGGCTTGGAAAGAGTAACGGAGATACATCTTCCGTGTCACCTGTTCCTTATGCGTTTAATGGAGGTTTACGGGGAAGGAAAAGCAGCACAGTGGAGAAAGTTGTCGAGAGAAGGCAGAGAAGAATGATAAAGAATAGGGAGTCAGCAGCAAGATCTAGAGCTCGTAAACAGGTATATGTCTTAAAACATTCATTATATCTACATTATAACCCTGTCTTCTCGAAAACATGGTGCAATAAGAGTTGTTCTTCTTTGGAAATGGTAGTAATAGATTCTTCTCTTACGAAAACATCACGTTAATTGTAGTATATTTTTTTGTCTTTGAGTTTGCTCTCTGGAGTCTCTGGGGGGGTTACACTAGAATTTTCCTCATTTAGCAGGACAACTTTACAATTCATCCTCAAAGTGAGTGGATGCATTGAGAAATATGAACTACTTTAGTATCCACACTCATTAATGGAAGTTCTTCAGTCATCCATTCCATTCCAAATTTGAAGGCTAATCACTTCCTTTATCTTGGTACTTACTTGAATGACACACTTAAAATAAATGGGTCCTTTGTACAACACGTTTCATTGGAATGATAAAACATGTACTCCTGGATGCGAGTGTTAATCACATTCAACCCAATTCATCATTTACTGGTTGTTTTCAGAAAGCAGCATCTTGAAACTTCATTGCCTCTTCACAAGTTTTAGGATCTGATTCTATGTTCAAGGCTACTAAGGTTTGATTACTTTGACTTTTGCTAGTACCTCAGCAAGATAAATAAAGAGTGTGGTTCATGATTATATTTCAGTCTTTCTCTCTCTCCTGCGCTTCTCCTTGATTATTATTCCTAATTTGAACTTCATTATTCCTTACATTCATTAAACAATATTCTAGGAATTGAAATATATCTATTTTCATCAAATATTGATCTCTAGCCTACATAGTAGTTTTTATTTCGATTGATTAATTAATATCAACTGCCATAATTTGTCTTTGAGTTTGCTCCCTGGGGTGTTACACTCTCTTGAGGTCAAGGGTTCAACCCATGGGAGTGGGAGGGCAGGTTTCTCTTTGTTTGTGGGGTTAAGGGAGAGACTTAGACCTTCCTTAATTTAAAAAACAAATAAAACTCCATTACATCCTTATTCTCAAATACTTGAAATTTTCTTTCCAAATTCATTAAGGAACTTTATTTATACTCTTAACATGTTTTAAGAAGACCTTTCTGCCTAAAACCTTACTAGGAAGCCATTTATACACTCGGTTCTCAGTTCATTTCCTTTTTTATAAGGGGTACCCATATTGAGTTCTACATTTTTCCATGTGGAATTAATGGTTTGAGCCAACCATTCTTAACAATCTCCATCTTGGATTAAACCGGTCCAACTTGAATTAATACCGGTCCACCTAGCTCCACCTACAACAATAGATGCACATCTTTTCATGTGGAATCAATGGTTTGAGTCAACTATTCTTAGCAATCTCCACCTTAGATTAAACCAGTCCAACTGGAACTAACACCGGTCCACCTGGCTCCACCTGCCATAATGTATGCACATCTTGAGCTACATCCTATTTCACTTACCTTGACAAAGGTACACCTTATTTCACTTTACTCGAGGAACCTGCACAACCCTCAAGATCGTTCACCTTTGGTCAATGCACTGCTACCGCAAGATCGTTCACCTTTGGTCAATGCACTGCTACCGGTATTGCTTCACAAGTGCATGGATTCACCATCAATCTCTGATATCAACCTTGGGCCTAACGGTCCACTCACATAGTAATGATATTGTCCCAAACTTAAAACACCTTTGGGCCGCAGGTATGAGGTTTTTATGTTAAAAAGCCTCGTTACTATATGGTAACACTCCCCTACTTATATATACCCATGTTGAGTTTTATAATCTTTTCATGTGGGATCAATGGTTTAAGTCAACCATACTCAACAGTGCCATCGTATATGATATCAGTATAGTCAAAAGTAGCCAGAATCGTAGTACTCTCCCTATTTGTTGGATCTAAGACATTTTGGTTTCACACAAATTTTATTTTATTTTTGGTCTTACAAACCTTCAATTTCTAAAATTCAAAAGTTGAACATAAAGAAACCTGGAGAAATTATCAATAAAAGTCATGAAATGTTTCTTCCTGGTCTGTTGCTGATAATGTGGAAATTTTATGTCAATATGTAGGCTACAATTTTGTTTATCAAGTTCTCAAGATGGTTTTCTTGTTATCTCAGGCGCATTTTCTACATTATTCTAAATATAAGTAAACATGTCATATTCTGTTATAAGTAACTTGTCCTTATCTATTATGCCATAAAAATAAACCTCCAATATCAAACAGCAACTCCTTATTTGTTAACATTTGTGCTAATTTACTTTTTCTTACTTTCTAACTATTCAGGCCTATACTATGGAATTGGAAGCGGAAGTTGCCAAACTCAAAGAGGAAAACGAAGAATTGCGTAAGAAGCAGGTACGTATTGAATGGGGTCTGTATGTGTGTTTATTTCCTTATATATTTCTTTTTCCCTTCCCTGTTATTTACATGGGCTTTAATTGCTGCAGGCAGAAATTATGGAGATGCAGAAGATTCAGGTACTCTATGTTTGCCTTCTTAATTGTGACAAAATCATCTATGGCCCTCTGAAGTAAGGGTTTTTTTTTCTTTCTTTAAAAAAAAGGGGGAGGTCTAAGTGTCCCTCTTCCTTTACCTACCAAAAAAAAAAAATACACCAACCCAAACCCCCTTGGTGAGACTCGAACATGAGATCTCTCCCAAATTCGAGTGGGTGCCTTCCCAACTAAGCTATCCCACTTGCTCGACAAAGTTAACTATTATGTGATCTTGCTAAAGCATCCATGAATAATTACCATATCTTGTTAATAAGTACACTTGCAAGTTGTCCGTTTCTTCCTTTTCTTTGCCACTTGCTGGAATTTTTTGTCTTGGTTAAATGTATTTGCACGAGTTCAAAGCAAACTTATTAAAGAACAAAATGAAAAAAATCTTGATTCGAAAGCTTTTCTTGAATATAGAGAAGGTGTCAATTTAATCATTTGCTGATAACAGGTTATGGAGATGATGAACTTGCAGCGGGGAGTTAAAAGACGATGCCTGAGAAGAACACAGACTGGTCCATGGTGAAGAAGAAGATGTAATATTTTGGTGTTAAAATTTAAACACCTGGTAGGTCGGTGTACATATTTAAGAGAGGAGCCTTGTTTGTTCCGTAGGATGAAGAAATGAGATATATTTTTCTGTATCATTCATCTTTCCAGTTTTGCCTGAACTATGTGATTCTCTTAGTGGAAGTTTTAGGGTATATGAGATAAGTTTCTAATTATGTGTGCGCAGAGAAACATTTTATTCTGAACCCTATCAGTCCAATCTTGCCCATGTATTAGGAATATAGATTTGTGTTTTTCAATTGAACTGAGTATTTGTCGCAGTCGTCTCTGATTGAAGAAACAAGGTTATCTGGTTGCTGATGTGGCTTCAAAGGGCGTGAGTGAACATATTGGATTACAATATTAGTTACAGGGAAACTGCTAGTTAAATGATTTAAGTATCAATGGAGTTCTTCTGGTTCACACGGTATCACCATTCACCACTTACCTTCTCAAGTAGTGGGCAGCGTTTAGATCCCCACTCCGTCCACTTTTCAATCCATTTTTTTCTTGTTTGTTCTGCCGAAACACTCTTATCTCGCAACGTCCTAGGTGTTCCTAGCATTTTACAACCTGCAAGAGGAGCCTGAAGAGGTAAATATCACAAAATGAAGAAATACCAACTGCAAGAGGAATATTGACTAATCGTCTTGGCCTATATTACACTAATTGCAAGAGGATATTGGCCAAGTGGCTAGGCCAATCTTTTGATTGGTGCTATATTTGCTGGTATTTTTACCGTCTATTTTTATCGGATACATTATACAAAATATACTTTGTATTTTTTTCAATCTTTACCCAATAAGAAAAGCATTTGTCTCAATCATTACCCAACTCAAATTGGAAACATCACAAAAAAAAGAAGCAAATCATGATCGTTGTTTGATGCTTAGATTTAGTATTCATTCTGTCTTAAATTAATTATAATTTTTTCTTTTTTTACTTTATTTTACATGAAAATTCTAATATCTGCTTAATAATTATGAATATGACTTATTTTCCGTGTCTATTTTTGACATGTCAATTGTCCTAAACATGTATCTGACGACCAATTTAAAACATCCCACCCCATAAGAGCATCCGCACCGGATACTTTAAAATTTAAGGTAAATTTAGCTATTGCTTTCTAAATTTTAAAACATGCACACAGCGGAAATGGTAATTTTTTTACTCATACGCACATTCGTATGAGTTTAAAAAAATTAAAAAATAAAAATAATGCCATACGATTGAAGAACAATTGTATGAATTGTTTTGGCATATTTTTTCAAGGTTTCTAACTAAAAAAAAAATTGGCACTTTTTCAACCAAACGAATGTGCCAAATTCGTATGGGTTAATTTGTAATTTTTTTTTTTTTAAAGTTTTGTTAGTTATCTCACACATATAACTTAAAAAAAATAGATAATATAATCATCCAATTCCCATACGAATGAGCCAAATTCGTATGGGTTTAGAAAACAAAAAAATATATACATATAATCAAGAAATTCCCATACGAATGAGCTAAATTCGTATGGTTTTTTTTTTAGTTTGATACAAATTTGCCACATTCGTATGCCTTATACGATCAATCCATATTCGTATAGGATAAAATTTAAGAGAATGGTAAATTTAGTCGTTCTCTACCCTACGAGCCAAATTTTGTCCATCCAAATTCTTCCGCTGTAGAGAGGGATAGGGTAAATTTATCTATTTACCCTATCCGGTGCGGATGCTCTAAAGAGATTGAAATTATCGACATGAGAAGGAATTTTTTTTAAGAATATATAGTGTGATTGAGATGCTTATATTGGAAATTAGGCTTTTTTGAAAGACTTTTATGCAAAAGAATTATAGAATAATATTTTAGTAAATTAAGGACTTATTTTTTATCAAATTTTAAAATGATTGCAACTTTAACTTTGCAGGAGATTTTCACATTGTAATATTTTATTGTATCATGCAAAATTAAGTTTGAATTACAAGTTTTTTAACATATTATGTTTAATTGACACAGCTTTAGAGTTATTTTAATAAGTTGCAAATTTAAACCACCTTTATTAATAAAACACATATGATATTTTCATTTTATTTTTTTTGTTATGCAAAGTTAAGTTTTCACTTCTTACTTTCGAAAACATTACTGTGTATTGAGATTTATTTGACGTTTTAAAGTTATATGAATGACACAAAAATATACAGTTAAAAAATATAAATACATCATGCAAACCACATTTGCATTAAATTTTTTAAATTGAAAAATTTGCATAAAACAAAATTTTGGTCAAAGTCTTTATTTTAAAACACAATTGATAAACAAACTCTTATTTTAGAAAAAATAAATAAAAAATAATCCTTTATTTCAAAAAAAAGGATATTCCCTAAATTTTTTGTAAAAATTACTATTACACGAGACCTTTTTTGCCCCATTTTCGGTTGTTATAATCGGGAGGTCAAGGTAACAATAAGGGTGGCGGTAAAAGCCCCATTTTTGCCCCATTTAAACACATATTTTTTAGGCACCCATTTCTTAATTTTAAATTTGTAAGAACACATGTACAATTTAAGCATCCTAATGAGAAACACATGCTTAAAACAAAACATTATATTTACAACAAAGATTTCCACGGAAGGATGGCAAATTTGTAAGACTGCCAATAAAAGTAGAAGGATCAGTATTGTTCTTTATTAATAGAGGTCGATCATTGTGTATTCTTTGAGTAACTTTCTACTGTGATGTTATTACATCTTTCCACCTTATCAAGTCAATGACTAAAAGAAATAGGTAGCACTTGTAAGGAATCTGTCTTGATTTAGTAGCTAAGCACATGAAAGACAAATGCAATACCAATACATGCACCTGGTTCTTGTTTGCATCAACAAGAATCACATTTGTTAACTTCGACTGCATGTCAAAGGTTTTGTTCTTCACACCAGCCTACTTACAATGTGCTCAAATGTTAGCAAATCCAAAATGTAAAAGTAAATAAATTACTAACATTTTGTTTGGTTGTGCCTCAGTTCAGGAATTGAGACACTTAAAACTATATGCCTCATAAATCATATAATTATTAATTTGGTTGCAGGAATGGAGTTATATAAAAAGTTAACTACTTGTAGTTGTTACAAAAGAAACTACAAAGGCAATTAGGAAAAAATATGAAAAACTACAAAGGCAATTTTATCTGATAACACAAAATAATTAAGAGAAAAAAAAAATCATCCTCAAATAGAGTGCGCGGGGGGAGTATATCCTTTCTTTCCTTACAGTAGACTGCTGGTCCACTTATGGACTAATCTCCTCTATTTTTAATAACATAGTATCCTGTTTTTGATCAAAAAATAAAATTTAACATTATACGTGATAGACCAATGCACAACCAACCCCAACAGTAAAATCAAACACAAACAGATACACTTAAGTTGATTAGGACAATTAATCAGACACCTTATGTGCATTATTTATATGCTCATGTATACTATATAGTCATAACAAAAATACCACCAATGCACAACCAAACCCAACAACAGAATCAAACACAACAAAAATACACTTAAGTTAGTTGGGACAATTGATTAAACACCTTTTGGAGTCTAAGATAACAGAAAATACATAATACTATAAATATATACACGACAACAAACACACACACATAAATATAATGTAAAGAAGTGAAGAAGAATGGCTTACCTTACCTTGAAGTCGTGTTGAATTAACGAAAAGAGTCGCAAAAAGTTGTCGATGAAACAAAGAGAGAGTCGTGAGTTGAATTGAGATATTAGAGTGCTTTCAAAACACATATCTTTACTATATAGATTACCTTTTTTAATAAAAAAATTAGGTTTTAAATTGAAATAAGGGAGTGCTGGTACAATAATGGTAATGATTTTGATGTCAAGCTCAGAAAATCGGCACACCTGTTCATAAGCAAAGGCCGTTATTTTCCGGTCCGTCAATGGTTCAAGAATTCGTACTACTCATAAATCAACCAACCTATATGTAACTTGCAGAGTGAAGAAAATTACTATTGCAAGGAGTTGATAAAATTTAGACCACTGATTTGAGAATAACGGCTCGGATTTTGATAGTATTTTCTATTTAAATGAATTCCGGTCAAAGGCAACTACTAATTAATAAATTTGAGCCATATATTTTTCAAACCAAGGGTCCAAATTACAACTCTTCTCTAGATTAGATTCCACTTATTAATTATCTTCTAATATTCAAAGCTTAATTAAAAAACCACATCAAGACTTGAACAAAAAGGCGCTGATTATTTGTCCATCAAAACATTACACAAACTAGTTCCACAAACAATCATTACAATAATACAAAACTAATAGGACTTTCATAATGAACGATCAAAAGATAAAAATTATCTTCAAAATTTGAATATTAGTTACGGAATAATCCCCCAAATTCAGCTCTACCACCAAAACCACCTACTTGAATACCACAGAATTTAAGGCCATCCTTTCTATAGCTCTTTCTTCATACATTCTGAAGCGCAAAGAGTATATCTTGTCGTGAACCAACAGCAAGAAGGCAGTAGGAGCAGCAGTTGAAACCAACCTTTTTATCCCATAAACAGTATTTCTAGGAAGGATAGCCAGGGGTGCAACCGTTGTCCTTCCAAGAGATCATTTTCCTACGGTCTCTACCCCTAAAAGATCTGGCAATAAGACTACCATTAACAGGTTTGCACAATCCAACATCAACCACACAAGTACTCTTTCTCTTCTCCAAACATTCAGCTCCCTCATCCATGTACAAGTCAAAAAGCATTGCAAGGCAGCAAATTTGATGAGATAATATAAAGTTTTCTTCATCTGAAGGTATCATCTTAACTATATAAACATTAACCTACAAATCACAAATGTGCAACATCACTATTTTAACAACAAAGACCATATTAGACGTGTTAGACTTGAAATGATTGGAATTTCAAACTAGGAAAGCCATTATCAAGACTTGAAATGCTTGTCCTCCAAAGAAGCTGTAATATTTGTTGTGCTCTCTCTATCCCATAATTAGAGTCCATTGTCCTTTCCAAAACATAAACAACGTACCACAACTCACTATAGAAAACAAGTTTTGCTCTAAACCATTGATTGTGATAAAATTATTGTATTCTTAAAATCTGTGAAAGCCAAAAATGGACTCTCAATTAGGGGTGGAGGGAGTAAGTAAATATTAGGTCAGATATTCCAGAACTCAACTCCTATAGCATTTGGCTATATACCTAAGACCTGGTAGTACTCAAGTGCTTACCTCTGCTTCCATGGCACAAAGTTCATTGTAGCACTCAAAACCATCAGACACTGATTGATTTTCTCCAACCGATGCATTGTACATACTCACAGAAAAAAGAGGAGGCCTAAGAGGATACTCCATGCTGATCTTAATCTGCCATGGTAGATGTTTAAGTGAAGCATCACTAGGTCAATAACTAAGCACTTAAGGAAACTCAAAAAGAAAACAATGTTTTATTTATACCTTGGCTTCTAACTTCGTGCTCCTTTCACCATTATCCACTTTCCTAGTTAAAACAAGACAATATTCCTGTACTCCATAGTCCACCCACGAGTTATCAACCATCTCCAAGCCTCCAATCGTGGGACCACTTTCAGTTTCGGGCTCCACTTGTAATGGCTTGTCCAATTCCCCATCAGAATCTAATATGAGATCTAAATCATCATCAAGTTTCTTGAAACTTGGGGATTTCCCCTTGCTGATTGGAGAACCGACACTCTTCGAAATCAAAGCCAACCGTCTCGAATGCTCAAGATCAGACCCTTTTGAGGAGGCGAGTTTAACATCGTTTCCAAGAGTTGCAGCTGGAACTAAAGGAAGTTCCCCATCTTCCCTTATATTCTCTACCTCTTCTTTTGAAGTATCAGGTCTTTCATCCATATCAATTTCTGGAGGGGCCTGAACATGCTCTGTATCAATGGTACCCAAAACAGAACCCTGATTAGGTGAGGGCCCCACGGGTGACCAGCTATGCAAACTGCACAGAGGGGTATGCAAAGCCCATGAAACACTCTTGTAAGTTAAAGCTGGCCAGTAAAGCTTTTTTAGCAAGTCGAGCTGCTCCCTGTAGGCCAAACAAAGATCCCAAGTTTTTAAGAATGACTTTATCTAGACACTTCAAATTAAATAAGACTGAATAATTCTAAAGAATGAGAACACAGAGAAGCAAAAGTAATACAATTGACAAGGCATAAAATTTTTGAGTTCCAAAACATGCAAGATATTGACCATTTATGGATAAATTTCAACAGAGGTTCCTGCTATCTATAACATAAATATAGAAGCCAACATCTTCTATGACTACACTTTTGACAAGTCCCTCCTATTAGCTCTTGGATCTTTAAATTTCCCTTTTCCATGATCCTAAACATACAGTGCAGTGACTCACGCAAGAGCCAGCTGAGCCTTCTTCCTATCGCGAATTCTCTGCACAACTGTCTGAACCCGGTTCTGTTGCCGATATAGTGACAAACCAGATATTATTGAACCATGTTTGGCTGTTTCACTGTTTGGGCTATCAGAGCCAGCAAGCAAGGGGGCCACCTCCGGCAGAAAATCAATTCCAGCCAAATGCTGGGCCCACTTATAAGGACGTGAAGATCTCTTTTCATCAAATACAAGGGCATTACCGATGAGTTTAGCAGACTGCACAAGTCACAAAATTCCACCACAATAAGGAAAAATAAAATGAAAAGCCGAGAATATACCCATTAAAATTGACCTAAAAGTAAACTGAAGTAAACCTGGTGAGGAAGTTCAAGACCAGTGTCATTAGGAAACAAGTTGCATAAGATGTTACTCTCAGGACCTTCATTGGACCCTTCAATCCCAACACATACAACATTCAATTTTAATAAGTATTCAAACTTCAGTGTGGCAAGTTTTGCGGACTTGGCTTCCAAAGACTCATCATCATGTATATGGAGGATGAGTTTAAGTGGGTGAGCTTGATATATGCCCGATGGGTCAAGACTCTCCTTGCCTGGGACTTTCTTTGGCCGCTTTCTCCTTCTCTGTCCATCATCTTCCTCATCAGGCACATCATCCTCCATTCTGGAATTCTCTAGGCTGGAAGATAAGACTGCAAGCAAAGAATTCCAATCTTCTTTTAATAAATTAAATAACCAAATAAGTGACCTAGAGGGTTTTACCCCAGCACATGAACACCATATACAAGAGTCACCTCAACTCAGGACGGAAAAACGACTTTGTTTTTTTATTTACAAAAAGTAGTACATAAACTTTTATCAACTAAGAAATGAAACCATCAAATTGAGTACCGATGAACTGCTTCCCTTATAATACAAGTGCAATAGCCAATGAATTCTGTCCAAACCAACTCGATCATTTTTAGGGTATTTTTTAGTGGTTTTAATATTAAAATTACTAATGATTTCATCAAACATGAATATGGTGATAGGTACGCTTAATGAATGGATAAAATTAGAACTAGTACAATAAAACTCTAAGCCAGACCATCAAACTTACTAGCCATTCTTAATTGACTGCCTATTAGATAGTAATAAAAGATCTTATAACGAAAGAAACAATCAAAATGATAATAACAATGATGAAGACGATGATGAGAATTACTACAATAATAAATTATCAACTACTAACCAAATGAATTAGTGAAAAATGCAGATATAAGATGCAACAAATAAGCGCAAGTATGTCAAAAAGATTGCCAAGGAAAATGTTTTGATATTACACCATCAATATTCAATAATGTGGTTTAAAATATCAAACGAAACAACAGTACAATGAACGAGATATGAAGTATTAGGTACATTCGGTTACCATTGTCTTTATTTGCTTGCTGGCGGGCAAAGGTTTGAGCATCCTTCACACTTCCTACGATCTCCATATCAATATTTTCTCCAAATGCTTCCTTTTGGGCAAATAATTGCGAGTATATCACATAGAGAGGGGGTGGAAGCAACTCCGCCAAGTGGTGTTGTTTTAATTTCTTAGTATGCAGAACCCCAAGTTGGTGCTGCACTGGCAAGGATGCTTTCTTGAGAGACTTGAGGTGTGAAGGGAGACTTGACAAGAACTTCTTCCTGTTAGCAATAGTCTCCTGAAGTTTCTTCTTTTGTTGTTCCAATTTCTCTCTAAGTTTGCATAGTTCTTTGCGCTGATAAAAGGAAAAAAATATTTTTGTTAACTACACCTATACTTTTTCAATTAAGCACAATGGACTACACAATACCCAGAAAACTGAATCAATAAACAGGACTATTAATGGATTTTTGAAGTACATCTAGTAAACAATAATTACCTGGTACAGCTCATAATTGAGCCTCTTAAGCATCAAATTTTGTGCAGTATCAGTCGAGATTACAGTGTTTTTAATTTCTTCTGGTGCATCTCTGAAAAACTCTTCCTCGGGCACAAGTTCAATATCAGGGTGTTTAGATTTGAAGTCTTTGCAAGCCTTTATCGCTTTTACATAGTGATTTTTCTCATACATCAAGTTGTGGAGCTGCAGGGTTGTGAAGTCTACCGGAGCTTTTGCGCGCTCTGTTTCAGCTTTTACACGATCTTCATCGAGCAAGATG
The DNA here is from genome assembly GCA_021464415.1 of Lonicera japonica. Taxonomy (NCBI): domain Eukaryota; kingdom Viridiplantae; phylum Streptophyta; class Magnoliopsida; order Dipsacales; family Caprifoliaceae; genus Lonicera; species Lonicera japonica. Next base: position 6,230,243 of record CM038466.1, read on the forward strand.
GAACGGTTTGCCTGTAACAGATTGCATCAACATGAATGAGTTTTTTGTCTGTGTAATATCCAGTGGGAAAGGGACTATCAGAGCAAGAGTTCATGAAGAATCGGAGAGAAGAATAAGTAAAACCTAACAAAAAGAAATGGTCATGGAGAAACAAAATTTTAAAACTCATATACGTACTTGGGGTATAAACTCAAGTTGCAATGTTACATACATTTATCTACGTGGCTGCATGGTGATGCTCTAAAATAACTAGCAGAAGAGAAGAGAAGATAATAGAATAGACGGACCAATATTCTGGACATGTTCATGCTTCAGCTCCAGAGACATGCCTATAACTTTCTGAAGCTCATCATATAATTCCTGAGAAACATTTAACTAGACAACTGGACTAAGTAAAAGGAAATGGAAGCTTCTCCAAAAAGTTTGAAAGTTTATCAAAGTACATGAGTACAGAAACAAAACAACAGTATGAATCTTGTACAAATTACAATAAGTAACTCTTTAGTAGGGGGTGGGTGCATGAGAAATCCAACGGCTCAATGACCCATCTATATCTATATCTATACATACAAGACAAAAGCTATGTCCTATGGCTATGGTTATGGCAAAACAATTGATATGCCTATGCAAATTTCAAGCACATATATGAATGCAGATGTGCCTAGATTCTTCACATACAGATTCCATAATCCTAAGACCAAACATGCTTGATTTTTCCTTTCCTAGACTTCAATCTCTTAACTAAACAAAATCAAGCCCAGCTGTTAAAGCTTGAAACATAGTTGGTTTTCATAGCTGTGTAGTTTTCAGTTTCTAAATTAAACTGCTTTGTCCTAGCAATTACTACAGTTCCTCCACAAAAAGAAATACCCCAAACTTTCATACCAGGAAGTTAATCTTTTAAAACTAGAGTACAAATGACACTGCAGATAATTAATTTCCCTAGACCAGTTCGTTCAAAAGCATCTAACAATTATCCAAACAAACACATAAACGATAACCCTAGTATAGGAAGAAATACAATTACCTAAATAAATAAGCATACGTTAATTGAAGGATAAAGCCTAGTTTAGTTTAGGAAGCAAACAGATGAAAGAGGGAAGAGAGGGATGACCTGGCGAAGGGAAACGAAATTGAGAAACATCTGAGTAACGTGCTCTCGGAGTTGGGATTTGGGCAGACCCTCTTTCTTTACGGAGAGCATCTTGTTTACGATCTCTTCCACCGAGGTCCTGCTTTCTTGAAGCTTATCGTAAGCCACCAGATCTATCTTCAGCTCCGGTAGTATTTCACCCGGTTCCGGCATTGTCACCTCCATATTTCTTCTTTCTGCCGCCTCAGCCTCACTCTTCCTTCAGTTTCTGCGCCTTCCCACTTCCGTTCCTTCTCACGTTTGTTAATTATGGTCCAAAATATAATTTATTAATTTCAGGGGGATTAAAGATTTAAGGTATAAATAGCAAGAGTACTTGACTATATAGAATGTTCATTATGTCACAATTCAATGATAGTTGCTTCATTAAAATATTCTTAAGAAAAAACATAGTGTGAAAAAACTAAAGTGAAAGAAAAAGAATACAACATTCTTTTGGATCATTGAACCGGCATCAAATGCACAATATGATGCCTCGTTAAAATTTTTATTAAGAAAACTCAATATGACAAAATCTAGTTAAAGGAAAAATAGTACAATGTGTAAATATTAAGTAACATACTTCAAGATGCTCCTCCTGATTATTTACGCCCCCTCATAATAACAATTATATTTAATTTGATAATTAAGTCAAATCATAATAATCTCGTAAACTAATTTTTGAAATATCACCTCATGAGCAAACTCTATTAAGTTGTCATTAAAGCAGATTTACTTGACTTCAATCTTTGTGTTCTTCTAATGCTCATGTGAAACATGTCTTATACTTATCAACTTGAAATCTTTTTTAAAATGTGCTATACACGTTGCATTGTCTTCATAGATAATGCTCGAAACATCTGTAATAGAAGAAGAGTAACAAGAACTACAAATATACTAAAGTAAATATCTCCATCACATATATCTCCGATTAGCTTTATAAAGAGCTAAAATTTTAAAGTGGTTAGAAGAAATTACCACTAAGAAATAACAACATTACTACTAATAAATACTTAATGTAATTGAGATCGTATTTTATGATAATCAGAAAAATATCTTGGATCATTATAACCTATCAACTTAGAACCATAAGAGTTATGTGCATAAAATAAAATTAGTGGTTCCTCGTGGATATCCAATGATATGTTTTATACATATCTAGTGTCGTTTAGTTGATGCTAAGATATATATATTGAGCAAGTAAAGAAAAAATGAAATGTCTGGTCTAATGCATTGTAATAAGTACAAATTGCACTTAAGTATAGTACTTCGGGACTTGGCAGTTTTACCTTATCCATAAGTGCATCTCTCGATCTACAAGTCGAGATAAATTTTTATTTTTTCAATGCATTTCATTTTAAATTCATTCATCAAATAGTTAGCAATTTTCTAGAAAACTTTTCAGGAGTCTCGATTAATGTATCCACATAAACTGTTACTATTGAAAATTATTTTTGATAATTCGTTTGTAAAGATACATGGCAAATGGAATTGTTTCTATTTCATTCCTTAGACAAATTTTTTCTAAGACTATTGTATCGCATTCTTCTGAAATGGATAAGTCTATACAATTAGCATCTTAGTTTTATTAAGTACGTACTCTTTGACTTTGCTTTAGGCAAATTAATCCGTCTAAAATTTTTAAATAAATGTTAAAGTCTAAATCCCTGTATAAATTAACAGTTTTAACATAATTGAGTCTCATATATAACATTTCAATAACCGCTAAACTTATTATCAGATATTTGAAATTTATATATTGGATCCATAATTAAGGAATATAATACTCGTAATCAATCTCAAGTTTCTGCAGGAAACTTTGTGCCACAAGTTGTTCCTTGTGTCTCGTGATTTTATTATTCTCATTTCTTTTATTTATGAACACCCATTCATAATAAAAAAAAAGGTTAATACATTTTGGGGTTCATACTATAGGTTCAAATATATCACGTTCATTTAGAGGCTCCAATTATGCCATATAACAATTTCTCATTTGGCCAATTCTTCCTTTGTTGACATTTATTTATTGTACGTGGTTATGTATCATTAACCTTTGATATTTCAGTAGTTACTGTATATGCAAATAAGTCATCGATGACATTTTATTTTCTATTCCACATATCTTTTAATAAATATTGAGATCTTTTTATTATTTGGTACCAATGCCTCTCAAATGCTTATGTAGTATATTCAGGGACTTGCGTCTTTTTCAAGACAATGGCCTCTTCTAAGGCATTAAAGAGAGTGAATTTTCCCATAACCTCTTCTTAAGTGAAATATGGAACCTTTTTAAGAGTGTTTTTAGGGCATGATTACTCAAACTTTCTCTTCTAGAGAGCTAAATCTTTGGAACATATAGGCTTGCCGCGCTTCTGGTGTGGTACAAATTCATTAATTGCCATATTTTGAAGTTGTCCTGTATGGACACTAATTATGATAAGTGCATTTATAGCTGGCACACATAACTTTGTTGCATTTTACTGTGTCATTAAATCAATCGGTAATGTGTTTACAATTTCTTGCAAAACACTAGTCTCCGTACCATCTCACATTATAATGTACGTGGGTTTAGATGAAACATAGTGGGATTGTTCCACTATAATTATCGCCGTTCTTCTGGAACGGATTGTTCTACATGAACTTTCTTATCTCCCCCTAACGGCTGAAATACTTTCTTATCAAAGTAATAATCTACAAAACGTGCAATTAACACATCTCATTTCATCGGTTTTAAATACGGGATAATTGAAAATGAATCAAAGCATATATGAATAACACATCTAACTTTAGGCAAATTAGATTTAGTATTTGTGTTTTTGAATTCACATGATAAGCTTGTAAAAAAAATTAAGTCCTAAGTTAAGTTTCATAATATTGGCTAATAAACTTGCAAAAATAATATATATTAGAATGAAAAAACTAACATATCAATATGTTCCTATAGTCTTAGAGGATTTACAGAGTTACAAATATTGTATTGCAATCTTTCAAGAAAAAAATGTTAATTCAAGAAAAATTTAAATAAAATAATTTAATAACAAATTTACCTTTGCAAATACATGGTAAAAAAATATAAATTTAGTATAATAAACTCTTAATTTGTCAACTGGTACTCTTAAGAGTTGTTTATCATTTTCTTAATATGGTAGTTCTAAGATACTTACCTATCATGCAAAGAGTTGAGATTTTTAGGATCACTAAATTTTTAGGCTTTTAGCTCGGCTTAAGCTTCTGACTCATAATGAAGAGTGGTTCAACACTAAAAAGTGTTGTATAATAGAGACTTTATAAGAAAATACTTAGTTTTTCTAGTGAGAGTTTCTAGCTCTTAACACTAGTAATGATACATAATATTGTAGAATAAAGACCCAAGGAGAAAGTAATAATAATTCTAGTGTGAGCTTCTGGCTCCCATTAACACTAGTTAATAATGCGTAGTAATTCATTGTTACATTCATTATTTATTTCAATATAATACTCATTAAACCTAAGCAAGTTTCTTCAGGAACTGCTTGATAATAATAATCTTTAATGAATATATTAATACTATTTGGTAACATTATATAAGCTCTTCTGGAGCATTCAATCTTTCGTACAAGTCCAAATATAGTGGATACATTGTGTATATTAAGCACCAACTCATTGAAAAACTTCTGATTTTGTAATAATAGCATATGATATGACACCATCTGAAAGGTGTATTATGCAATCCATAATCCATACCTTTAAATAAAGAATAAAAAATAAATGATAATTTAAATCTTCTGGACCTAGATTGGTTTTACTCTTAACTTTTCATCAAGGGCCTTTTCATCAAGAAGAATGCAATCAACAACTTCATAAAAATAATTTTAATTATATGATATCAATTAAATATATATTCATCAAGATTTCCCCATTCAGTACGAGTGTTTCCACATTATTAATAGATGTCTTGTATTTAATTACCACATATTTTGATATATGGTTATGATTTAAGGTCCGGTGTTTCTTAACAAACCACTTTAGGTGGTTCTTGAATTTTATAATTTTTTTTTCACTTCTACTGGAGTAGTTACTATGTTTATTTCTAATAGAGTAAAACTATTATCCACATCTTCTGGGGGGATTGTTGCACTTATTTTCTTTACTTCTATTTTGATAAGAGATAGCACTTTCTTTAGGAATTGCTTTGGAACAAATTATTCTAAAATTATGATTTCATTAATATTTGGTTGTTATATTCTAATATAAGGAGACAACCAACTTGCCTAGACCACTTTAAAAACAATAATCTTGATAATGCCACTTCTAGAGCATATTCAATGCATAATAGATGGGGAGTCTTTAATAGTACTGCTTCAGGAACAAAGTATTAAAAATAAAAGAGTTATATTGAGACATCGTCATAAATTCAATCTATTCATTACGAGTGTTGGCATAATGACCATCTTCTGGTGGTCATACACATCCTTCAGGAATTGCTAAAGACCTAATAAATCTTTCTTAATTATGTATAAATTGATGACGTAGAAAATTGAGAGCTGATACTTTGTTTTATAAGATTTTAGGCTCATAAGAAATAATGAATTGCATGTTTTTGATTAAAACAATATATGAAATTTTGGGTTCATAAGATATAATAAAACTTTTGGTTTTGTAAAAAAAAAAAACTTCGAGCCCTGAAAATTCTGACCTTATATGCTGATCTATTATGTTTGCAATAATTTATTTTACTACTTAAAACAATTATATAGAAGGGGTAAAAAAAGAGGATTATTAAATTCAAATAGGAAATAATATAACAACGGCATACTTATATATAAAGTTATATATAATTTTAATTAAAGAAGAATTTAATAGTTATATCGAACTTCAGTCCCAAATTTAAGTTACCAAATTCATTGGACTTTAATTCAATATCCTTTTATATTAAAATTTCAGATTTGATTATTGAGGTATATTGTTGTTGGAACTCAAGTCCAAATTTATAACTACAGAAATTCAGATCCAAAATAATTATTATGGAACTTCAGGTCCAAAATAATTATTATAAAACTTCAAGTCAAAATTTAGAGAACTTCAGATCTTTAAATAAAATAAAAGCTTTTGACTCCAAATATAAATCATAGATCTTCAGGTCCAGAATAATGAATAAGAAAATTCAAGTCCCAAATATAATTATGGATCTTCGGATCCATAATAATGAATAGGAAACTTCAGGTTCCAAATATAATTATAGATTTCGGGTCCATAATAATAAATAGGGAACTTCATGTCCCAAATATAATTATGTATCTTCAAGTCCAAAATAATGATTAGGGAACTTTAGGTTCCAAAAATAATTATTATGAAACTTCAAATCCAAAATAATAAATAGGGAACTTCAGGTCCCAGATAATAATGATTATGAATTTCAAGTCCCAAAAGTATAAATCATGAAACTTCAAGTCCAGATTATTTATAAAATAAAATATTTAAAGTCTATAACAATAATAGAAGACGAAACAACAGAAATTGTAATATTATGAAAGAAAAGAAAATCATAAATCTAACATGTATGAAGAAATTACGATACTTGATTTTAAATTGGCCTTTAAGAAGAGGAAAGATAAATTTTTGACTATGGTGGCATGCTTTCGCATAACCGACCTTCAAGAAAAAGAAAAAAAATTTAACTATAGTGGCCTGCTTTCGCAATGGCCTCCAATTGACTGTAGTGCAGTCTGGCTGAAAACGTGTTGAAATAATAGAGAGAGAAAAAAAGAAGAGAATAAGATAAATCTTATTATTCAACTAATATTTAATGCGAGTAAAGATTAGCTTTATTTATATTAAGAGATAACTTCATTACTTCTTTATAAAATTAATGTGGGACAAATTGTATCTTTAAATATAACACATGGACATCCACCTATCAATATTTTACAACATCCACCAAATTTTTGTGGTTTTTTTAATATGCATAACCAAAATTTTGCATTGTAATTATAAGACATCATAAAACTTATAATATTCATTTATGATTCATTTATAGTTATGCATTAAAGTTTCACCCATACTTAGAAAATTTGTGTTGATTTTGTATTGTGTTGTCGAGTCATGTAACAAATTATTAGTCTTAGGTAATTAAAAAAAAAGTTACTATATTTAGGTCGGATTGGATCAAAAGGATTAAATTTATAGCAACATGAATCCGACCCAAACTTGTTACGAGTATTTGTTGTATAACCCATATTCGTTTCGATTTAAAAAAATCCATTTCAATCCCGACTTATTTTGGAGTTATTTTGTAATTATAAGATACAATAATATTTATAATATTTGCTTATAACTTATTTATAATTATCCATTAAGGTTCCACTCATACTGATAAAATGATTTTGGGTTTTATTATCGAGTCGTGTAATAAATTGTCAGACTTACCATAAAGGTATTTAAATAAAAACTATTATATTTAGGTCAGATTAAATCAAATGAACTAAATTTATGCCATCATGAACCTGACCCAAACTTGTGACGGATATTTGTTATGGAACTCATATTCACCTCGATCTAAAAAAAAATCATTTCAACCCTGACTTATTTTGGAGATGATAATTCATATGAAATCTATAGCAAAATACAATATGCATGAGCCACTTATTAGAAAAATTCGAGCCGAGCCTATAGGTGAAGGTTTTGTTTTAAATTTTGAAACCCAACCTATCGATTACATATTGTAATTATATGATATTACTTTGTATTTTATGAAAAATTATCATATTCAAATTTGTTGAAATGGATCAAACGGATTAATTTAAAAGAATTTTAAATAAAAAAATAAATATTACAATTATCCTAATTAATCTAACCTTATTTAGATTAAAATTGAAATAATTAATTTTGGTATATTTTATATGAATTTTTTTATAAAGGCAATTAGGCATAATGGCCCATTCCAATAATAAATAATTGCTAAGGCCCATTATAAATTAGCATTGTAGATTAAGTATACCACATAAAAAATAAATTATACCCCTTCATTATTTAACTAATAACACAATAATCATAAATACAATATCTTACATCTCCAAAAAAAGTTAGCACCAATCCCGATCAAAACAATTCAAAATCTACAACTGTCGATCATCAGCACCAATTCTCTAAAACATACTAACTATTTATAAGGTGCTAAAACATATTTAACACCATTTTTGTCCAAACTAACTAATCACATTGTACTAAAACAGTTTTAGCACTAATTGTCCAACTTTAGAATGATACTAAAAATGTTTTAGCACCATAAGTGAACACATATAGCTAAACTGAAGGTGCTAAACAGTTTTAGCACCATATTCAATTCTACACATCAAGGTGCTAAAACATATTTAGCACCATTTTTGTCCAAAGTAACTAATCGCATTGCATTAAAACAGTTTTAGCACTAATTGTCCAACACTAGAATTGTGCTAAAAATATATTAGCACCATATGTGAACACATATAATTAAACTAAAGGTGCTAAATAGTTTTAGTACCCCATCCAATTCTACACATCAAGGTGCTAAAACAAATATAGCACAATTTTTGTCTAAATTAACCAATCACATGGTGCTAAAATAATTTTAGCACCAATTGTCCAACATTAGAATGGTGTTTAAAAGATTTTAGCACAACATGTGAACACATATAACTAAACTGGAGGTACTAAACAGTTTGATCACCCCATCTAACTCTACACATCAAGGTGTTAAAATATATTTAGCACAATTTTTGTCCAAAGTAACTAATCACATGGTGTTAAAATAATTTTAGTACCAATTGTCCAACACTAGAATGGTGCTGGAAATGTATTAGCACCACAGGTGAACACATATAACTAAACTGAAGGTGGTAAACAATTTTAGCACCCCATCCAACTTTACAAATCAAGGTGTTAAAACATGTTTAGTATAATTTTTGTCCAAAGTAACTAATCACATGGTGCTAAAACAGTTTTAGCACTAATTGTCCAATACTAGAATGGTGCCATATCTTTGATATAGGGTTCGTTAAAAAAAAAAAGAGTTGCGTTTAGATTTTTTTTTCAAATCCCGCTGGGCTGTCGAAATTGGTCTATTTCGATAGCAAAAAGACCTCTAACCATCTTGATTTTTCGCGTGCTAACAGTAACTTTGTCTTCCGAACAATATATCCAAAAATCAGCCCAATCTAACGGTTCGATCAAAAGTTATATATCTTTTGATGGTGTAAATTAATAATTTAATTTATCTAACCAACCGCGAGAGGACACGTGGCCACCCACATCGGCAGCCCTTTCGGCCATAATAAGATGAGCTCCAAAGAGCTCTGTTCAAGCACCACAGAAAAATGAAGCTCCCCAGCAGGGGGATACCAGCTCAAGAATTCATTCCACTCAATAAATCGCAGAGCTCGAGTGATAGAGCTTTCCTAAAGAGCTCTGGGACTCTCGCCAAACCACTCTGACGGAGTGGCTGACAGGCAGAATGGGCGATTGCCACCTGTTCTGCAAAAGCCATAGCAGTTTCCTCACTTTCATTGAATGTACCCTGATCATATTTAATGCACCGGAATTTATGGAGAAGCAAGGTGAGAAAGGGTGGTGATCAAAGCATGGCCTTTAGCATGCAGGCAGAGCTCGTCTACACATTTCCTCTATCTCATATATATAAAGGAGAAGCCCAGCATTTACTCCAAGGTTCATCCACCCAGCAAAAATTCTACCAACCAAGAACAAGAGAGAATTTAGCATTTAATAGCAAAAGACAAGAGAGAAATAGAAGCACAGAGCTCCTAGAACAAGATAGTTAATGCTTGTGCAGCTCAAACATTTTCCCTTATTGTAATATTGTGAGGATATAATAGCTAGAAAGGCTTTTATGATTTTTTAATGACTGTTTGATTATCATTATCATAAATACAAAGCAAACTGAGCTCCTAACTCTATTCTACATCGAATGATTAACCCGAATTTTCATACGATGCCAACCTCCTCTATAAATCTTTGTCTCTCTTAGATTCTGCACATTTTATTATTCTGATCATTTGACATAATTATTGACTGTGTGGTCTAAAATATCCTTTCTGTTTTTAGCACTAACATATTTGATTTAGGGTTCGTAAAAAAATAGAAGTTACGATTAGATTTTTTTTTCAAATTCCACTGGGCTGTTGAAATTGGTCGATCAAAAGTTATATATGTTTTACGATTGTACTTGCAGAAAAGAAGAAGAAAAAAAAGATGATGAGAATGGCACTCCTCTTGGTGATACGATTGAAGAGTCGGATGGGGGTGGTAGCGGTGGAAGATGAGAGATCGTTTTTGGGAGGTTGAAGAAAGAGGTGGTGGACAGATTTAGCACCAACAAAGTTAAAATAAGTATAATATAACTGTTTAGGAGCTGAAAGAGAGAGGGGCACTGTTTAGGGTATTTTTGTCTATCAACATTTATTATTTTCCTTAAAATAAGTTAATATTATAAAAGTGTCCTTATTGTAAAATCAAATTATGAAATTAGTATTATTTCCCTTTACTAAATATGAGTTCATCCTTAGAGTTATAAAATATTACGGAGCGAGTCCCTATAACACATTATCTCTTTTTTATAAGAAATAATTTATTGAGATATTGAAACATAATTTAGTAATAAAATTAATTCAAGAATTTGTATTAATAAATATTGTTACGTGGAAACTAAGAAATTATATAAATTATTCATATATTGTTACTTATATATTAATAGAAAATAATTAATTAATTTAGAAAGAAATTTTAATTTAGATATTCTTAAAATACTTTTAAATTTAATGGAATATATAAGCAGATGTAATTATACTTTAAATTATTGGCGTACCACAACACTTATAAGTCCTTAAAATAAATAACAAATAGTTGAGAACAAATATTAGCTACTAATTGGGAAGATAAAAAAAATGGAAATTTTTTTATGTTTGCCAAATTTGTTTATCTATATAGATGGTGGCGAAGATTTGCTGTCAGTTGTTTGTCTTTTGATTTAACAACTTGTAAGTTTTGTGACATGCATGTAATTTAAAGAATAATTATTGTTACTTATATATCCCATTAAATTTAAAGTATTTCAAGAATATCTAAATTCTAATATATTTTTAAATTAATTAACTATTTAATTTCTATTAATATATAAATAACCAAATGTGAATAATTTATTTAATGTTTTTGTTTTCAAATTAGAATATTTATTAGTATAAAATATGTTTTCATGAAAGATGATTTTGTTTCTATCCGCGATATGTTACGGTTAATCCTCCCTTAAATTATGAAAAATTTAAACAAATTTTCATAATATTACTCTTTTCAAAATTGGTAATTATATCCACCAATTAAAATTAATTTGTAATTGTATCAATTTATATTCTATTTTAATTAAGATTCCTGATTCAAATATAATTTCCTTTTAATTTATTCCAAATTTACCTTTAAATAATTTTTAAACGGTTTTAGGGTTAGGGTTTAATGATCATTGTGCATGAATTGATTTCAAAATAATTGAATATTAATTAACTTATTAGTACGTATTTTGTTCGATGAAATATACAAATCTTAATATCAGTACATAATTTAAGCATATAACAATGAAAAATCTTTTGCCAACGAGAGAATTAAATAATACTTTGCAACACGAAAAAGACTTTATAGTATAATAGATTAATGCGGCATTGGAAGTTGAGAAAGAAATAGGTATTAGTGTAAAGTTTAAATATGTGTTGGCTTTATTTATTCGATAAAAACACGTTTGCTTTTAATTTGTTTGAGTCATTTGAGATTAAATCTGAAAAATTACAAGTAAGTCAAGTTACCGAAGTGATGCATTGAAGAGTTATATCAAGAAAGATATGGTGAGCACTGCCATTTGAATTTGATTCTAAATAAAGTGGTTATTTTCAGAAAAGCTAAATCAATGTGTTTTTGAATAAATTTCATTTTAAAATTCTCAAAGAGTTTTGAAAAAGACCAATTATAACCGGTACGGGTCTTATAAGTTGGACCGGTCTAGCGTATGAGTTTTCTAGAGAATTGAATTCTTTCAATTCAGACTGATACATCTCTTTGGGCTAGGACCAGTCTTGCATGAAAATATGGTAAAATATTTTTTATCATAAATTTCTTTTTAAAAACAACTTTCTTATTTCGAAAAGGATTTTAATTATAAATAAAACATTTTTATAAAAGGAATTAGCCTCTATACTTTCATCAAAAAGATCCATAGGGTAAGGGATTTTAATACACATTTTTACATATGTTTTGAGAGAGATTTTCAAACCTAAAAGAGAGATTAAAATCTCAAAATATAAAACCACCTTAGGGTTTTTAATTCATACCAAAGCAAGCGTTTTTTTTATTTAGAGAAAAAATCATATCCCAAAGTATGTGTGATTCGTAAAAGGTGTTGAAGGAGGTACGATACAGTGGCAAGTGATTTGTTATGAACCTGTTCTTGCGATTTAGATATAAAGGTTATACACGCAGAAGATGGAAACTTTTGTAGGCGGCTTGTGCAATTCAAGTTGTGTAAGTCTATACGATTTAAGATTAATCGAATTTGTAAACTTTTGTACATATAGTGGATTGTTAAGGATCAATCCTGCACTGTAGCGATAGTTCGTTAATTCTGGTTTATTTGTTTAATTGCATTATTAATTGCCATGTGTTAAGAAAGATTAAACAGGTTTCTCAGAATTAAAATCTATAGACTTTTAGGGTTTACTTTTTAATTCAATTAAAATTGGTTTTTAAGAATCCAACCGCTGAATAACAAACCTAGGGTTAATTAATTTGTTTTCGCACGCGCATGCTCTAACCTTTTCAATCAGTGTCGAGGACAATTTATTTCCATTGCTTATGAATTTATACTGGAGATTATATTATTATTTGAAATATGGTAAAAGAACTTAATTCTTGATAGAACATTGCAAACTTCAGCAAAACCTGAATTAATATATAATGCCAGATCCAAAACTAATTAATGTCGCAAAGTAATAATTGTATTATTTCTTTTAAACTTACGAAAATCAGTTAGGATCTTATGGTATCCACCTCGAAGTAATTGATTATTCTGGAAGCTTAATCGGTGTTACAATCTGTTAAAATGATATCAATGATGTGCCGATGCAAGAAGTGTTGCAATCGATCAAAACTTTATCAGTTTTTTAGATATATAAACATATTTATCAATTATTAATATAAACACCATATGAAGAATATGAAGATAAAGTTTTATGGTTTATGATGAAGAAGACAAAGACAGCGAGCGTGGTTTTTCTAAATATGGCACCTAACTTGTGAGGAAGGATGATACAGTAGGGGAAAGAAATACGAATTTTGAGATGAAGGAGGAGACGGTAGGGAAAGAGGGAAGAAGAACTAGCCTGGGAAGGAAAGAGGGACACTGGGTATCTGTAAGTGAGAAAGATGGAAGAACAACGTAAAAATTTAAACCGGGAGTAAGGGTTTAATTTTTATTTTTTATTATTTTATTTCAAAGTTAATTAGGATTTACCTATTGCTTAATAATATTAATATCTAACTTTTTAAAGTGGATGCACTTATTAATCTTTTGAATATTTTAATATTAAATTATTATTCAAAATAATACTTACAAAATTAAATTAATAATATTTTTTTGTTAGTTTATCCATGCTCTTGGATTAACTTAATAGGCAATGTGCATCAACTTAACAGCGCGAATTAACTGCAAGATATCGCAGATAGAAACAAAATCATCCTTTTTTGAATTAATTTTTATCACTAAATTGTGTTTCAATGTCTTAATAATTTATTTCTTCAAAAAATAATAATATAAAAGGTACCAAAATTGATTTTTTCTAATATTTATCTAGATCGATGTAGACAATTTTTTTTATCTAGATAAACTTAAATTAATTAAGACAACTCTAATGTTTATTTTTTATCTAAAGTTCTTTTTAGATTAACCTATTTGATTAATTCCAACCCTTTTAAAATATGATAATTTTTCATCAAATACAATTATAATAACAAATAATTACAATGTGTGATCGATAGGTTTGGATTCAAATTTTCAAAATAAAACCTTCACTTATAGGCTCAAATTCTTTCCAATCAGGGGCTCATGCATGTTGAATTTCGTTATAGATAATTTATTGAGATGAACTTATATTAATTAGGACAATTGTAATGTCTATTTTTTATTTAAAATTCTTTTTAGATTAACCCGTTTGATCAATTTCAACCCAATTTGAATATGATAAATTTTCATCAAATACAATTTAATATCATATAAATATAATGTGTGATTGACAGGTCCGAATTCAAATTTTCAAAATAAAACTTTCATATATATGCTCGAATTCTTTCTAATCAGTGGCTCATGGATATTGAATTTTGCTACATATTTCATATGAATTATGATCCTCATTAATAAATCGGGGTTGAAACGAATTTTTCTATATTAAGACGAATATAGATTCCATAACAAATACCCATCGTGAGTTTAGGTCGGGTTCATATTACTATAATTTTAACCCGTTTCATCCGATCTGACCTAAATATAATAATTCTTCTTGAAATACCCTTATAAGAAGCATGACAATTTATTACACGACCTGATAACACCTAACAAAATTGGCACAATTTTCTTGATATGTATGAAACATAAATGGGTAATTATAAGTGAGTTATAAATGGATATTATAAGTCTTATAGTATCTTATAACTATGACATGGCCGAAGGATCGAGTGTGAGCACGAAGTACAGGCTAAGCATATTGAAAATATAAGTGGGTTCAGATTTTTCAAAACAAAAGATGTACAAATTTGATGGCTTCTTTCTAAATGGTGCTTATAGTGAATTTTGGTATAATTACTCAACGACATATGATATCAGTTTTTAGGAAAAATCTCCTTAACAAGTCGTGATTAAAATTTCTCTATTTGAGATAGGCGGTTGATATGGGTTCCACAACAAATATGGAACATGAGCCTGGGTTTGGTTCAGGTTCGCATATGTTTAACATGTTTGATCTGATTTGACTTAAACATAATAATTTTTCTTTAAATACCTTTACATTAGGCCTTATCATTTATTACGCGCTACGATAATACAACACAAATCAAGGAATGGATAAAACCTTAATGGGTAGTTATAAATGAGTCAGAAACTGATATTATACGGCTTATGTATATATAACTGCAACACCGCCAGGTGGGTCAACTTTGATGATGAGTTCGGACTATGCATATTGAAAACAAGCAGATGTAGTTTTTGTTCAATGCCCTACGAGAACTCCTTAATGAATCGGATTTGCGATGGATTTTTAAAAACCAGTACCAGTTCAAGTCGATATAGTGCCATAAGCATGGGCATATATAATCTATTAATAAAAGACAAAAAAATGATAAATTTGTTTATCTACATAAGTGGTGGCTCATACCAATACGGATTTGTCCGGTGCTTGTTCCTTAATTAGTAGCTTCCATACGTAGCAAAAAGAACTCCCTAATGCTAATTAATACCAGTAAGCAACTCATTAGTGAGCTAAAACGCAAATATCAATTTGGGACATATCATTATTCTTTTTTAAGGATGGAATGATCATTTCTTAATCTGTTTTAATCACCATTGCACTGTTAGGTAAATTTTCTTTATTAATACATGCACACTTGGACAAGTAAACTTTTTAACATATTAATTAAGTTGGCATTTACTTTGATCTTAATTTGTTGTTACATCACAAATAATTAGATATGAGTCTGGTGGGTTACTCATGTTTACGATCTTGTTGAGTTGTATCTTGGAGACGAAGATACAAAGGATCAGTTCCTATTCGAGTGAGATTAACATAATCTTCAGGACAATGAGCCGATAATCCTGGAATTGCCAAACCAATCACCCTAAATATTCTGAAAAACCACCCATCTTTATATTCTCGACCTCTCGTGTAAGAGATGATGAAACTCCGGATGAGCTCCCATAATGCATTTAGGATCTTGGGCACAACCAACAATAGTGAAAAGTAGTTCTTGTTTGGTTCCTCCTCTAGTTCCTATATATATTCATTCATGAAATAGAAGACATTAGTTACCAGACAAAAATATGATCGATTAAGCTAAAGAATTATGGTGAAAGAGGAGTTAGATGCATGTTTAGGAGAGCTTGGAACTAACTAAAGTCTAGCAGATCGAGTAGGCTCCGGTTTAACCTGGCTGGCTAGCTAAAAGAATTATTAATGCAATAAAAACTCTTAACTTAATTATTACATAGCAGTATAGCACAGAGAGAGAGAGAGAGAGAGTACTCACTTTGCCTTTATAGCAGCTGTTGTAGTAAAGAGAAGACCCAAAGTGCTTGTACATCATAGTCTTGTCATCAAAAGGCAATCTAGGCACAACATCATTCCCATAAACATACCTCCTATAATTCACATCATACATCTCCAATTTCTCCTTCATGAAATCCCCAAATTGCTCATCACCCACCCTGGGCTGCCCAAAAGTGTACACCCCTTCTAGCCTCTTCAACAACAATTCCTCTTCATGCAAGGCTAGCACCCCTGCAAACAAAATAGCTAATGCCCCTCCCAAGCTGTGTCCACTCACTATAAACTTTGCTCTCTCATTTTCCTTTAAAAGGCGTCTCAATTCTTCCCTGATCGTGTAGTAAGCAAATGGGTGTTGGGCCGGTCCTTGTTCGATTTCTTTGGGCCAACCTTTAATCTTTTGTAAGCCTAGGGCTTTCATAAAACCACCATGGACCTTGCCCACCGTACCCACCTGGTCCTGGCCCATTTTCTTAATCTCGTACCAAGAGAGATCGATGTCTGTGCTCCAGTCATCCGTGTTAAATGGTTGAGTGCCTCTAAATGACACCACGATCAGATTTGGGTCAACACTTTTATCTTGGAACATGACGGCTTCTGTTGTGTCTAATTTCTGGTAATCTGAAATTTAAATATATATATATATTTATATATATTATATAAGGAATATACACGAAGTCCAAAAAATTTCAGGTTTTATACTCCACCGAAACATTTTTATTTTCACCGTCTCTATTATAATAAAAGGTTTTTTTTTTTTTTTTGTATATTCTGTTAACAGGCCAATCTACATTAATATAATGTAGTAAGACTCTAAATCTCTAACTAACCTTCCCGTGGCATCTTTTACCACTCAAACAAATCTACAGTATCTTCTTGTTTAATAAAAGATTTGTATTTTGATTTATGGTTCATGATACAGCTTTCCTAGATCTAATGACGTTTATTTTTTTAACTATAGTAACGTGAACTGTCACTAAGCAAACTATAAAGTATAATTATACTGTCTAAACATAAAATTATTTAAATGATTGTTGTAAGTTTAATAATGCCTGTGGATGGATGATCGGATGGTGTGCTAATGAATAGTTCAACAATTAATTGGGAAAAGTCAAATTAAGAGAGCTCTTAGTTTATGATTTTACTATTAAAACAAAATTTCGTTGACGAGTATTATAATATAAAATTGATGGGTTCAAGTCCTTTCACCTTGTGGAATATATCAACATTTTGTGGATGATATATGATATGGTAATATGTAGCTTTCTAACAGTTAAAAGATTGGGGTGGTACTGTGCGGTTTAAGCGACAATTGAATTGACTTGTTAGTTTTGCAATAACGAGTAACTTAACTACTAAACACCAAAAATTGGTGGAGGTTGGTTTGATTATTATTGGTTTTGGGGTTTGGCCTATTTTATATTATTGGGTTATGACTTAAAAAATCATTTTTATTAAAAAAAGATTTTAATCTTTTTTGACAAAAACAATTAATTCGTACCATCCATTTTTGACAAAAAAAAAAGCAAAAGATTTTATATTATTGGGCCATGGCTTAAATAGAAAAAAACAATAGATGATTACTTACAAACAATATAAAATTGAAGCGTAGTCAATTGACAACATAACCAAATGAACAAATCTAAACTATATCAAAAATCACAATTTCAAATGCAATTCAATCCATTTTTTCCTAAAATTGGACTGTCAAAACCCTAAACCTAACTCACACCACATAAATATACACCAAAAGTGAGTAATTAAACCTAAATAGATAAATAAATAAATATATACATGATTATAAACAATATAAAAATGGATAGTGTGTTTAGAAATTAGGGCTTAGGGACGTAGGTTATTTTCATTTGAAACTAGGGTTCAGGGATTTAGGTTATTACTTATATATTTTTTTATGTTTTTATCTTATATATTTTTTAAAAAGAAATAAACATATACACTAATTAACTAATAGGAGCAAGACATGCGTATTCTTAGTTCGGTTTGGTTTTCACCGGTTTTTGAACTCCAACAACCAACAATCAAACTAACCCCCTGGGTTTTGATATTTTCTAACCAAACCGGGCCGAAAACTTTGAAAAACCGGCTAAGTTGGTTCAATTCGTACTGGTTCGGGTCAATTTTTCGGTTTTCTGCACACCCTTAAGTTAGATTATAAGAAAATTAGGTGGAGCGCGCATGTCATTGCTATGATATTAATGGATTTATCACGTTTTGGATATAATATTTATTATTATATATATACACATACACTCTCCTTCTCTGAAGGACAATCTATTTCGAGAGGTAAACAAATGATGTTTTTCGTTGGATTTGGTGGAGATGATCAATCTCTATAATGAATAGATCATCTCCATCAAATTTCATCAAAAAACTAAACCAGAAAGTGGGTTAACTAAATATCTAAAATTTCAACGTCCAAAACCATGCATAGAGATCATCTCCCGGTTGAGTTTTTTGATGAAATTTGGTGGAGATGATCTATACATTCATTATAGAGTTCGATTATATCTCCACCAAATTTTATGAAAGAACTCATCCATTTACCCCACTCGAAATTGACAATCTTTAAATTAATTAAGGATGTTATGAGAAGGAAACTATATATATACATTATTGGATCATCACCATCACTTCATTCTTGAAGTGGAGAATAAGTTAACAACTTCAATTAATATTGTTACTATAGTTATTGAGAATGGTTACTCAAATCATTGATCCCACATTAAAAATTTGTAAAAATCAATAAGGATTAATAAATAGGGCAGTGTATGTCACTACACAATAACGTCTAAGTTGGAAACAATATCGTTACTATGTATGCGGACCAATGAGTGGAGCCTGCTCTTTAACCATAAAGGGGCTCAGTCCGGGGAAAATAAAATTTGAAAAATGCATATTTAAACATTAATTATTTTCTTACCGTTAAAAAATTTGTAGAATCCCAAAAATTTCATCTGCAATGATCAAAAGAACAAAAAAAAAGAAGAAGGATATTTGCCATTAATGTTATTCAGCTTGAAGAACAAAAGGTGATTTTTATTCTGTAAATGCGTAGAATTACCTTCCAGTGATCTGCGATTACAGATTGAGCAAAGGCTTCATTTTCATAAGACAATTTAGCGGCCATCATAGAAAGCGCGGCACTATATCTGCTATTGCCCGTTCCAATGGTTGAGTCTAATTCAACTCGCTTGTCAAGATTTCCCACAAATGATCTGAATCTAGCTGATAATCTATCCGGTGTTACCACCTTTCCTGCAAATTTACGAATCTATTAATTTGCCTTATACATATAATTAGTGCGTATATCTACAACTATATAATGATCAAAATTAATGAAATATATATGCCCTCAATTTATTTGTAGTGATATATTCACCACAAAACCTTTCATTAGGATCATTCTACTACAATAACCTCTGGCTCGATATATCTTTTTTTCTTTAGCAATGTCAAGGACTAATTTTAAAGGCAATCGAGAATTTATTTATTAAAAATAATTAAACAATGATATTAAACATAGTGCAGCTACACATGACCTACCAATTTACCGGGCCAAAACCTGAAATAATTTTGTAATTGTAAAGAAATGGAAACAAATATCACTTGCTAGAAAATCAAATTAATTACTAGTACAACAAAAATTAATTTAATTCGATCATGCATGCATGGTTCATATATGCAATTATATACACTCATTTAATTTATCTCTGTAAGTAAAAGAAAGAAAAATATATCGATAAATTAAACAAAATTAATAAGATCAAACCTTGTAAACCGTTTAATATAAGCTGGGCCACACCTCCGTTGCTTGATGGAAGATTTAGCCACAGCTCCATCAAAAAGCCAAACCGAGCCAAAGGATTTTTCAAAGAAAGGAGAATTTTTTGGAAGAAAACAGAGATGAAGATGAGCCATCGGCCGCGTAGACCCCCAAGCTTCTCGGATTCCGAGACCTCAACACAACCTATTTTTCCAAAATCATGCGAAAAAAAGATGCAAACTAGGTCGAATAGAGTAGCTTTCTCTGGGTTTATAACCATATAATTGGTACAGAATTCTTCATTACAAGCCATGGCTACCTAGCTTTGAAGCAATAGTAATTATTGGAAGAATTGTTGAAGTTGCTTTATATGTCAACGTCCTCAAACTATATATTGAGATATATATAGAGAGAGAGAGAGAGGGAGAGAGAGAGAAGAGATGCTTAACAATGTGGATGACACTTAATTTAATCTATTAAGGCTTGTTTGATTATAAAGATGGAAAAGAAAAATAAATTTAGTTAGTTTGTGTGAAAAGATATAAAATAAGGAGAGAGATGTTACTCATTTTATGAGTATATATCTCCCATCCTTCAATATTTTTGGTGGAAAATTTTTACTCACTACCAAGTAAAGAAAATTTCTTCATGGACAAACTTAAAATTCAAGAGGATATTACCTCTATCACTCAACTTATTTTCCATCTTTTCATCAAAACTAATTTAATTTATTTTTCTTTTCCAATTTGCAATCAAACGGAGCATAAGAATTCATATTAATTAAATTCCGTTGCCAAATGTGATGTACATGGTTAAACAAATCGTAAGTCCACGAAAGCTTCACGTGGAGTAGGTTGGTAGGATAATAAGTCCAAATTATATATATATATATATTTTTTCTTCTTTCGATTCCAAAAATAGCACGAAGGTTACAATAAAGAGATAAAAATATTGGAAGGTAAAAAGTACCATTAATGAAGAAGTTCAGAATTTATAAAGCAGATCTAACCCTTAAAAGTAAATTAAGAATGATGGTGGCTGGCTTACTGTTTGATGTCATGTGTTTCTCATTATGCAATATTCGAAGTTTCTTCATTTGCAGTAATATGTGTTGGGGTTTAATTGGTCAATTTACGTGTTCATTCATTGTAATAATTAAAATGCATAATTTTTGAAATAAAATAAAACAAAAAAATTTGTTTCCTAGTGAAAGAAAGAGAGTAAACAAAAACAAAAAAAGACAATAGGACTAAAGCACGCGAAATATCATAAATAAAATTTTGAGTTTGAAAAGTTCAAGCTCGGTGACTAACAAAAAAAATAATTTTAAATCTGATTTAGAGAAGCTTAATCTTGAAACAAAAAAAATATGTAACTAAAAACTAAAGAAAAATATAGCGGTTCTTTCTAGTATCTTAAAAATGATAACCCTTTATCGGCTCTGAAGACGAGTCCAACTTCTTAACACCTAGAGCTACCTTATTAAACTAAATGGCCATTTAAATATCAATAATACACTTAATAAGATAATCCAGGGTTTGTGTATGTGACATCATAACTTGCATTGCACTTTGATCAAACGTATAAAGTATTCGATCTAGAATATTATTCAGTAAGCAAATTTTTTTTTCGAATATCCTTTTCAAATAAATTCTCTCTCTTTTTTTTAATGCATAGAGAATTTTTATTTATCAAATAAAAGTTACAAGAGCTGAATGGGAGAAATGCATAACCTCTAATCAATAAATGAAAAAAGAACTTTAAAAAATATTATATAAGTCAAATCTTTAAATATTTTGTTTTGGTCAAATCTATCATTTTAATTTTTAATAATATCGTCTTAGTTATAAGAATACTGAAATATAAGTTTTATCAAATGGCCTCTTCTATGCCAGTATCACTGCACATGAGATTAAGGTACTCATAAAAAATTAAGAGGAAAAAGAGGGAAAAATAATATATAAAAAGCTTGAAATTATGACGTATGATTATATCTTTAAATATATGATCTAGAGTCTGAATTATAAAATTTATCCAAGTAACTGATATCATTCTTTGTTAGGAAAAGCAGTAAAATGCCATCTTTATAAGTATCTTATAGTTTTCAATTTTCTCGATCCGAGTTCTAAAATATTTCAACTTTTATCTTACAATTTTTGAATTTGTAAGCTTTTAACAAAAATTGTATTTTCAAATGCGCGCCGTTGAAATTTATGAAACTTCAGACAAGTCTTAATTAACTATCCATTAATATACCCCACTAAATTGTTTCCATATTGACAATTAATGAGCGAAAAATATTAAATATGAATGATATAAAAATTTATAAAATTAGAAATATTTAATTTCTTAGTTTTCAAAAATAAATTAAATATTTATTAGTACAAAAATTATTTTCTTGAATTTAATTTTTATTTCCTAAATTCAATTTAAATTTGCTTATCTTTTCAATGGATGAAAAACAAATACTAACAATTGTAAAATTGTGATTATTTAATTTATTATTTTCCAAAATCAAAAGCTATTAGCAGAAAAAATATTGTCCTAAATTAGTTTTAATTGTTAAATTACGTTTTTATAACTTAAAAAAATTATTATAATATACCATGTACTAATTAATTTTTCCAATTGATTTTTTCCACTTTTAAATCAACAAGAAAGAGCATCTTTTCCAATTTTATTACTAAACAAACTTATACTTATCTATATGGCCTTATATTAATTATAATTAGGACAAATTTTTATTTATTTATAAGATTAATCTGTTTGACCATCCTAACTTGATTTGAATATAATAATGTTTCTTTAAATATGATTATAATATCATATACTTAATTATTACGTGTTAGTTCGGATGGGGTGGTGTTCGAGGCAAATATGAGTTATAGAACAAATTCTTAACATAAGTAAGGGTTTGGTTTAAATTCGCATATATTTAATCAGTTTGATCTTACCTGACCTAAATATAATAAATTTTTCGTTAAATAAACTTATAGTATCTTATAATTACATACCATGCGACAAGGTGGGGTCGAGTTGGGGCTTAATTCACTACCTGCAAAGGGCTCTTGGGCGACGTACACAGTACGTCGCCCAAGTATCTATATACGTCGCCCGCATCTTAAGCGACGTATGATACGTCGCCTCAGATACGTCGCTTAAGCTCTGTCGCCCAAGGTAATAGGCGACGTATAAAAATACATATGTCGCCTTAGATATTTCTTAAGCGACGTACCAAATAGATACGTCGCCTAAAAGGTCGAAGAAAAGTTGACTTTGACTTGACTTTAAGCGACGTAAGTAAACAAGATAAGTCGCCCAAGTATTGAACTTAGGGGACGTACCTATATAAACACGTCGCTTAAAGTCAAAGAAAAGTTGACTTTGACTGGACTTTAGGCGACGTATATAAATAATGTACGTCGCCCAATGGTCAAACTTAAGGGATGTATGTATATAAGTACGTCACCTAAAGTCGTACAAAAGTTGACTTTGACTGAACTTTAGGCGATATATTTAAATTATGTATGTCGCCTAAGGGTCAAACTTAAGGGATGTATGTAAAGTACGTCGCCTAAAGTCGTACAAAAGTTGACTTTGACTGGACTTTAGGCGACGTAGGTAAACAAAGTACGTTGCCCAAGTTAATTAAAAAAAAATAAAAGATACTGCCTTTTTTGTGTGCACCCCACACGTGCACATCTATACAAAAATTCTGCATTACAAAGAAATTTCATTCGAACATCCTACCCAAGCATGCATATTTTCATTCATTCAAACAACCAAGCAATCAATTATTCAATCACATGAAAATAAATGTTCGAAACGTAAGGAAATCAATTATCAATGTACTACAAAATTGTTATAAAAACTTTACAATCCTAGAAAACTGTTCAACAATAAAATAAACCTAAAACTAAGAAGCGTTTGAGCCATCGGATGGTGGACCCCCCATAGTCATACGCCTCGCCATTTCTGCAAGCTAGGCCTGTATCCTCGCCTCCCACTCCAATCGCTCCCTCTCTCGATCCTGTCGGTCCCGTTCTTGCTGTTGAATACGCTCCTTTATTTGCTTTTAATTCGCCCTAAGTGTGGCCAACTCCTCCTCAAGCGCGGCATTTGTGCGCCCCGCCTGTGATGGTCCTCTCATCCTCGGCTGCTTGGCGACACTGCTGCCTAAGCCGGGAACCCTAGTCTCGAATGAAGGACCGACCACCGTCTCCATAACCCCGATCTCTACGTCAATAGGGAGTCTCGGCGGAGCTGTGACTGAGGCTGGCGAGGAACCGTCCGATGTATCCTCAATCGGAGGCATACTCGCCATCAAAGAGGCAACCGCCTCGTCACTCGCCTGCTGAACCCGCGACTGCAAAAAGCAATAAATGTAATGAATTTCTTATTACAAATAACTATACATAAGTATCTATATTAAAGAAAAAATTAATAAATAAGAAACTTACCGTGCCCTCAGGATCGAATTTCTTGTACATGTCTATGTACGTTTTTATGTGAGGAGCTTGTTCGCCTTTTTTCGTGTACTCCTCAGCCTGAGCTGCAAAGGGCCTGGCCCCTCCGCTGTGGGGCCTCTTCTTTGTCGAAGCCCAGATCGCCTTCATTTGCTCGCTCCTTTTCTGCAAGATAAAACACCAATAATATAAATACAAAAAAGAAACCACCCTTAACTGTATTGCATTGTCGATAAATAAAACCACCCCGGTGTCCAACATTAACTCTTGCTAAATCCAGGAACAATCATATTAAAATTGATTAAAAACTTATATATATATAATTCGTATGATAGAAATAAAATTCTAGATTTATCGAGCTCTTCTGGAAAATATTAAGACTTTGATCCATAACTTTGAGCACTGCTGGTTAAATTTCAACTGCCAAGAGGCAAGTAAGTTAGCTTGTAAAATTTTAAAAATATCACTTATATATGTATGTATCCGCCCCCCAACCTCTTTGGTTTTGAAGTCCTCCTCAATGATATAAATGGCTTTATGGAGGTCACTTTTAATATATCAAATAAATTGCTTCTCTTTTTGTTAGAGAAAATAAAAATGAATAGTTCACCAGTCAACAGTTGACTCATGCACAAAAAACAATTTCCCTAAAGTTGCCAAACAAAGACTACAAATATTACTGTAGGAAAGATATATGAGGGAATTGATCACAACAAGAGTATGTTAATCAATAATGTATATTATGCTTTCAAATAACATACAAAGTTTAATATATTGTATATAAAATTAGATAGATAGATGATTGATAATTTAAATTAAATAACATATATTTGAGGACTCTTATTAAATTAAACTATACATTTAAAAATTGGCACAATCTCGCACTTGAGGATTCATGTTTTGTCCCGTTAATAAGATATTGTTCACTTTAAATATAATTACTCAAATTTTTAATTTTTTTGAAGAATCTCTTACTAAGAAGTGCTTTTGACCACATATTTAGAAGTTAGAACACATATTTATTAAATCCAAGTAGTTTGGGATGAGATTTCCCCATGTAACCAAAGCACGTACTATTTATTGCAACCATAAAATGCCATATAAAAATAACCACAACATTAAGGACTTTACAAGAGAAGGTTGGTGAGGCTCCTAAGATATTCCAAGTCAATTTATCGATCGACCACTTCTTAGTATTTGAGCTAATGCACTTTATAACTATCATATGTATTAGAATTTGAACATTATATATATATATATGATGTATAACTATTACAATGCATGTATATAAGTAGAGGAGTTAGACAAATTAAAGATGAATAATTAGAATATATTCAATTGTATTTAAATTAAGTTAGACAAATTAATTAATTTTACCTGAAATTCGGGGTCCCTGAAGTGGTTGCATAACCACTGCCACTCCGCAGGCCGATGAACGAACTCGACAGGAAGGGGCGAAACTCCCAACTCCTTCTAGTTCGCGTGACAGTCTGACTTCCATTGCCTGAATCGGTTGGCAGCCTTGTTGTCTATCTACTCGGTGATCTCCCTACGCCTGCAATCGATATCGTAGTTCACCTACAAACCAAAAAAGTAAAAAGAAACATTAGTAATGGAAATAAAAAAAATAACAAAAATAAAGAAAATGCAAAACGTACCGATAAAAACTCCAACAACTTCGTTCGCTCTGTCACCGGAAGGTCATACCATGACGGATGGAGCATCGGACATCTCTTTTATATAAGCCGAGAGGTTCGTGATGAACCGCGAGTGAACTGAAGTGGGCGGCCCCCTAAGCGAATCATCGTAGGTCACCGGTGTCCTACCCTTCTCCTTCGTGATCGTCGCCGTTTTCTTCTTGAGTATGACTCCCCTCCTCTTATTACTCGAGGAGGCGCAGGCGGTATCTACATATTCCAACAAAGCATATAAATTTATTAAGTAAATCATATAAAGTTAATGTAGTTGTCGGCGTATAATTAAAAAATATAATTAAGAACTTTACCTGCGCTGGTGGGCACGTGGGTAGTAACAAAAGTGCAGCGAATGCTGCGTGTGGGTAGTGTAGGGCCCGTGCTGGCAGTCATCGAATGAGTGGAAGGGATGGGCAAAACCAGCGGTAGAACTGGAGACTCCTGCCCCGAGACTTGTGGCGCCTCATGTGAGGGCTGGGGCGCCTGCGAGGGCTGGGGCCCCTCCGAGGGCTCCTGCTACCGCTGTAAGGCAAGATAGAGCTCCTCGCGCATCTCTGTACGAGATTTCTTCTTTGCGGTTGAATTCTTCGGAGGCATCCTGACATATATTAGAAAATAAACATAAGAATATTATAATTGACTTGGAATTGAAATAGAAGTTTAGGATTGAAATTGAGATTCAATTGCTAAACTTGAATCTCATTTCAAATAAAGATGGGTTGCACATAGGGAGGGAAAGTGGGTCTCACCAAATAAAGATGGAAAATTGGGAAGGAAATTAAACCATGTACACAAAAGCTAGTATATATACTTTTTGAATTTTTTTCATGAGTTTTTTTGAATTGGTTGAAAAAAACTCAAACAAAAAATTAATTCACTTTTCAACCTACTTTCACACTTCTCAAAAACTTATCTAAAAAACAAGTTTTAAAATTTCAACCAAACAAGTACGGGCACCAATCCCTTGTGTGCTGGCTCACTCTCATAAATAGCAAAAAAAGATTAGCTATGAAATGATTCAATGATATCAGATTAAGATACAGGAAAGAAGCACGATAACGTTTATCATATTCATCCCAACAAGCATGATCAAACTAATCATTCACATAGATTGAATGAACACAAATACGTACTTCCAAAATAACACAATACTCCTAATAATTAAAACCACTCTTTACACTATTTTCTGACTTAGCAATTTTCTCCTTTTAGCATATAATGCATACATACATAATTCACAAAATATTAATATAAAAAGCAGACGAGATTGAGTTGATAGCATAATGAGATTTAAACCACAAGCTAGGTGTGGCGTAGGGGTGGCAATCTGCGCTACAAATGGGCGAGGATCTTAGGTCTCATGCTTAGGGGCCAGTGCTTTGAAACAAATGACAATTCAAAGGCAACTCAAAAATAAAGCTTTCCACCTGTGTTTAGGAATTGTTACCTAATACCACTACTACTGTCTACTCACCTTGTCACTTCCTAAATCTTTATATATCAATGAAGTTTTAAATACATTATCTTTTTCTTTTAAGGCAATATCCTGTAATACTTTTATGCTTGCATGATTCATGTGCTGCACCCTTGCATAGTTTAGGATTGATTGTATGCCTAAAATGGAAAAAAATATATTATCAATACAGCAATTATAGATCATTTTCTAGCCATATACATATATAAAGTTCTGTACAGATTCTTTAAGTTGAGGAATAAAGTTCTTTCACAAAGTGATGAACATTATTAATCATGCTACTACTATAAATACTACCACTATAAATAGAAGGATTATTTGTTGCGCGTTTGAGCTGACGCAAGGAAGGAAAAGGCAGGGAAATGATAAAATAAAGGAATTTCCTAATGAAGGAAAATCCAGCTTAATGTAACTTTCCTAATCCCAATTCCCAAAGTAACCTTTTCACAGTAATGAAAAGAAGAAAAAAAGGACATCTGGATATCTCTAGGCTGTATTTTTGGTGGGGAAAAAAAACAATACCACTACCTAAAATTGATAGAGAAAACAGAGTCCCACAGTTAGATTGATAGAGAAAAAGAAAATTGAAATGTAGAATGCGAAATAGAATTTTCATATATTTTTCCTATCCTTAACAATACCAAAATTCCAAATCAAATTCTCACTACAGGTGAATAAAAGGAAAGAATGTATGCTCTTAATAGGATAATATTTATTTTTAATTTTTCGATAAAGGGATGTGTTTCAGCCCAGAAAAAAAATATGCCCTAATCACTACCTAATAAATTGCTAAAACCCAATCCTGTCAAGAACACACCTAAAAAACAAAGAGAGATATAACAAATAAGTAGCTAACCAAACTCCCAAGTCCCAACTGCTTCAATACAAAATATATTTAATCAAACTAGCTTAAAATCACTACTCCAAAATACATTCGAAGTACACCTTCAGGCCAAACTAACTACTCCAACTCACTATTTTCGACCAACACAAGTACACCTTATGAGCATAAAAAATAAATTAAAAAAAAACGAAAAGCATACCTCACTTGGAGATCTGTACTACGGTCTTAGTAGCGAAAGAGAGGGAGAGGAGGTTGATAGAATGTACTTCACGAAATAGATGCTTACAATTTTCTACAAAAATCGAGGGTTTTGATTAGTACAATGAGAAAAAGAATGGGGGAAAATCTAGGGTTATACTATTTGCATACCTTGAGCCGATGCTGGTGAAGAGTCGGCGGCGAGAGGAGATACAATGGGGTGTGTGTGTGTGAGCGAGAGAGAGAGAAAGAAAGAGAGAGGGATGTGGTGGGAAATTGGGGGAGAATGAAATTGGGGCTTGCGAGAATAAAAAATTAGGGGAGAATGAGATGAGGAAATGTTTTATTACAATGGTGGTGGAAAATGGGGTCTAGGGTTTACGGAAAAGAGGGAGGGAGGTGGTGGTGGTGAGGGAGGAGGGAGGAGGGAGAACTGAGAGATGGAGGTAGGAGGAGGAATGGTTCGCAGAAAATAAATAAATTGGGGTGAAGTGTTTAATATATCCTATTCACTTGAGCGACGTACTTATTTACTTATGTCGCCTTAGTTATATCCTAGGCGACGTACTTTAATTAAATACGTCACCCATGTTAATTTCAAAATTTTAGAATATTTAAATTTTTTGTGAAAATTTAGGGGGGAACCTTTAGGGCGACGTGACATATTTGTACGTCGCTTAAGTTATCTCCTAGGTGACGTATTTTTTAAAACTAGGTCACTTAATTTATTCTTAGGCGACGTGAAAATAAAACATACGTCGCCTAAGAGTTTTTAATAAATTTTTTTAAAAGTAATTTTAATAATTTTGATAATAATTATTATTATTACTATAACCTGCCCAATTATATTTTAGTAATAATAATTATTATTATTATAACTTGAAACATAGGGCTTGTATGAAATAATTTGCACTACATGTTATATCTACAATTTTTATTGGTAAATTTTAAATATACAAACTCTTACAAAGTTGTTGACTTTCTTAATTTGATGGGTTGAAAACACATATAATGATCCAATTTATTTTTCAATTTTTGCAAGTTAATGTGGACGATTGATTAGATAATTTGGTGATGTGATGGTTATTTCCCTTATAATATAGATAAGTGTTTAAACGCACATAATAATTTCATTTAATTAGTAGTATTTATAACAAATAAGAACATACGTATACAACATCATACGGAGTCGTCATCATCATCATCATCATCATCATCATCATCATCATCATCATCGTCTGCATCATCATCGCTGCTATATAGATCATTGTTAAACCCTTCAGCATCGTCGGACTCTTTATCATTTTCATAATCATCATCTTCGTCTTCATCTTCATTTTCATATAAGGGAATATTTACAAATGGTACTGGACCTAGGTTAATAAATAACTCTGATATAGGAAGACATATTGCTTCTGGCTCTTGATAGGGTTCATTTACTTCATATAGTGGAGTGGCCGTATCGTCCCTTGCGAGTGTGGCCTCACTGAACGTACCTCTGTGTGCCATATGGTTGACGACTTTCCAACCCTCACCAGCCAACGGATCATCTATATAGAACACTTGGCTTGCCGTCGTGGCAAGAATAAATGGAAAGTCATCGTACCAACTACTATTCGTGTTCACGGAAGTAAGACCACGATTATACTGCATGCTATCAGGAATAGTAGGGTAGGGCCGGCAATATTTGACATGACACGCTAACCCGACACGAACTCGACATGGAGTTAGCAGGTTTGGGTCAAGCATAAACGGGTTCGGGTCAATTTCGAGTCAGACACGCTTAACCCGCAAACTAAACGGGTTGTGTTCGGGTTAACCCGCTAACTCGAAATTGACCCGCAATTAACACGATTATTATTTTTATTTTCTTTTACAACTATATATATATATTTTATTTTTCCATGTTTCTTGAACAATTATATTCTTATTTGGAGTGTTGGCAGTAGATGATAGTTATTATGTTTTTAATGATGGATAAAGTACTATTTTTTTATGTTTATACTTCGGTGATGGAATGTTATATATTTTGACTATAGATTATTAATATTGAATTTTGGTATTGGGTGATACTTATTATTACTTACTAAAAATTTAAAACTATTATAAAACAAGTTAATTTTTTTTACATGAGATTTAATTGTCATTATAATCTTAAAAGGTTAATCGTGTCGTGTCGAGTTGCAGATTTAACATGACCTATTTATTAAACGGGTTAGTCGGGTCGTTTCATGTAACCTGTAAAATAAATAGGTCCTGTTCGAGTTAATATAAATGACACGATTAGTTAAACGGGTCGTGTTCGGGTTGACACTAATACTGTAATACTTGTGTGTTGACACGACCCGAACACGACACGCGAACCCGAATTGCCAACCCTATAGTAGGGTCAGTGTTGTACCACTTACACTTGAACAACGTAACTTGCATGCATTTTGCATAAGTTAGTTCGACAACTGATTGCAGAATCCCGTAGTATGTCAAATCACCGGCCACGCATGTTACTTCATTATTCTGAGTCTTCCGAATCCGGTCTCGATGCTCTGTAACAAATTTGACACCGTTCACCTCGCACTGAGAGTAAAGGGTGCACAGCATAGGCTGAGATGCAAGAATATGTATCTCTTGGTTATATTTACGATCATGCATTTGTAGCAGATGGAGCATCTACATAATAATATATACGAAACATCAGTGAAATGTAAATATGCATGCGACAAGTGAAAATAAGTTAAGGCTGAATTTTTACCCATCTGGGGATGTGGTCAAGAAACGACGTGACACGATCATCATCAGTGTCGTGTGGAGCTATTTTCGTAAATTGTCGACGGTGAGTCTCTATATACCATTCTGCTTTTGTACAGTTTAGCATCACACATCAGTGAACCGTTGCAATTTGTGACTTACTAAGACAGGCGTTCCTAACGCAACCTTTGAGGTTAACGAGGTGGGAGACAACGGAAATGTTCCATTGAGATGAATCGGATATGACTTCATCACTCGCATTAGGATCATATAGATAGTTATTGATGAAAGTCACACACTCGTGCATGATGTTCTGCTCGGCAATACACTCTTCTGGGTAACGCTTGTTTTCAACATTTTTCTTGTATTCTCCGAGCTGCCTGTAAGATTGCACAGTTATATAGTACAAATGTATACAATTAAAAATAATTATATATCGTATCCTAAAATCTGAAATAATACCTTTCAGTGGAAAACATCCAGGTATAATGCACGGGACCAGTGAGCATGACCTGTTCGGGCAAGTGAATACAGAGATGGACCATGATGGTAAAGAAAGCTGGCGAAAATATCATCTCCAGCTTGCATAGGATCATGACAATATCGGTTTGCAACTAATGGACGTCCGATTTCTTTAACTCCCGGGCGCAAATTATCTGGAAAAATCTGCAATACTCTACTAACGCATCGGCGACGTCCCTTCCCAAATATAGTCGGATAACCACAGGAAGAACATGCTGAAGCATGACATGGCAATCGTGAGTCTTTAATCCGAAAAACTTTTTATCAGACGGTCTGATCTTACTCTTTAAGCTTCCAGCATAACCTCTTGGATACTTGACAGCTGCAATTCGATCAAATACGTCTCGATGATCCTTAGGACGAACTGTATAATTCGCCTGAGGTAGCGTCACTTTTCCTGATGGCCCTGTTCTCGGCCAAAGATTGCTGCGTACGCCCATATTCTTTAGAGTCAATCGAGATTTCACATCGTCCTTAGTCTTTCCATCGAGACGTAGAACAGTACCTAAGATGTTATCGCATACATTTTTTTCGATGTGCATCACATCTAATGCATGTCTCACATTCGATGACGTCCAGTAAGGTAGCTCCTAAAATATACTGACGTGAGTCCAACACAATCTATTTTTAGCTGTCTAACATTAAGTACAACACAACTTATCAATTTATAATATCACAAATTAACTTATTACAATGTCACAATTAATGTTAGTTTGAGCCGTACCTGTTTGAAGTGAGGATGCGGATGCAAAGAATTCTGAGGGTATTCATGCATGTTGGTAGCTTCCAAAACCTGACGTGCATACTTTCTCTATGGGGCGGGTCTGAGCTCTGGCTCCCCATTAAACTTTTCCAGTAGCCTCCGATAAGCGTGATCTTCGGATAGCCATCTACGCGCGCCCTGGTATGACATCCTTCCATTATTGTGAACTGCAACAATATTGTCCAAACATATAGGACATGCCTTATACCTTTTGGTCTGAATGCCTCCCAACATTCCTAATCCTAGAAAGTCGCTGATGGTCCACATAACGGCTGCCCTCATGTTGAATGACACTTCACTGTATCGATCCCAAGTCAAAACACTCGTATCCCAGAGCATCTTAGGTTCATCGATCAGTGGTCTCATAAACACATTCAGAGTTTTTCCCGGATTATTGGAGCCGAATATTAGCAGCACTAAAATATTAAACTCTTTCTTCATACACAACGAATACGGAAAATTATAAGGCATCACAATAACAGGCCAACAACTGTACGGAACCGCCGTAGTAGAGTAAGGACTGAACCTGTCTGATGCTAGAGTAAGACGCACGTTTCTAATATCGGCGGCAAATTACGGTTGTGACCTGTAACATGACAGGACAAATTAAACCAATAGTTTAATAAATTGTATGTGTACGAACTGTAAATATATACATCACCTATCGAAATCCTTCCATGATTCTCCATCTGTTGGGTGTCTAAGATATTCAGTATCTTCTCTTCTTTTCCCGTGCCACCACATTTCCTTTGCAGTCTGTTTGCAACTGTACAGACGCTGCAACCTCGGTGTTAACGGAAAGTACCGCACCGTCTTTCGGGCAATTCGTTTGCCACTGCCTGTATCTTCTTCTTCCCATCTCGACTCACCGTAAATAGGACATTGATCTAAGTCTTTACCATCCTTGTAAAATAAGTAGCAGCCATAGTAACATCCGTGGATGACCTCATAACCCATGCCGATCTTCTTTAGGGCTTTTTTTACAGCTTTGTATGAGTCGGTGTACTTGTTCCCTTTAGGCAACAGATAATTAATTTCAGCAGCCCACTTGTTAAAGGACGTATCTGCCACATTGCAACTCTGTTTTAGCTGCAACGATCTACGCATTGAAGCCAATGCCGTGACTTGACTACCCTCGTACAATGGAGTCACTGCTTCATCTAAGAGACGCTGATATGATATAAAATTTTCTTTGGCGACAGCGTCAGCATAAAATGCATTGTCAACGCCAGCGTGATCATACGATTCACGAAAGGGAAAAGCATCTTGTACGAAATCCATAGTTGGGTTACTCGAAGATGCCCGGTTCTGTTCTGCTTGCAACTGCATCTGCCATTGCGAAGGTGTCTCTGGAATTTCACCGTGTAGGTTCCAGACTGTATATGACTCCATTATACCCACATTAATCAAGTGGATATATATTTCATCCAATGTCACCCGTTGGCCCATGTTGAAACATTTTTTGCAAGGACATGGATACAATCCAGTCTAACTGTTGCCATTTTCTCGTACAAACTCTAAGAACTCCATTACCCTCACAATGAATTCCATTGAACCTCTTGAACATTTCATCCAGTTCTTATTCATTTTCGATCACTGTCATATGACAAATAATTACAAACTTAAAAATTAACAACAACTAAGAATAACACTAACGTAGAGATCAAATATGGGCAACAACTAATAACAATACTATATCTTCAACATGAATTACACATTTTTTACACTAAACACAAAAATTAGTAAATAATTAATATAAATAAGAGATAGAGTACCTAAAGATCAAACAAGACTTTAATGAGAGAAATAATATTGATTTTCACCTTCAAGATCACCAAAATCGCCCAAATTAACTTTAAAACACATTAACCCCGAAAATGTCGTGTTCTTAGGCAACGTAATACTAACCTAGAGATCAAATATGGGCAATAACTAACAACAATGCTATATCTGTAACACCAACTACAAATTTTCTACACTAAACACAATATCTATATAAACACCAAAATTAGTAAATAATTAATATTAATAAGAGATAGATTAATTACCTAAAGATCAAACAAGCCTTTTATGAAGGAAATGATATTGATTTTCACCTTTAAAATCGCCAAAATCGCCCAAAGTAGCTCTATAAAACATTAACCCTGAAAATGGAGGAGAAGATCTGATATAAAGATGACAGGATCTTAGGCGACGTAGGTATAGTTTCTACGTCGCCTAAGGTAAACGTTAGGCAACGTAGGTATACTTTATACGTCGCCTAAAGGTCAGTCAAAACCCTTGTTGACCGCCACTTAAAAGTGTCGATGTTCAACAGCTTTTGGGTGACGTAACTTGTACATACGTCGCCTAAGATTATCCTAGGCGACGTATGTATACTATACGTCGCCTAGTATTATCTAAGGCAACGTGTAATTATTACGTCGCCTAGGATAATATAAGGTGACGTATTCTATTAAATACGTCGCCCAAGAGCCTTGTTGGTGTAGTGATTATATTGAAACGGCTCGTGTTCAAGTATATCAAAACAAAACCTACAACAATTGGGTTTCTTTCTAATTTATTGCTTATATTGAATTTTGGTAAAGATATCTATGGGTTTTTAGGTATAGCTAGGTTCCATAACATAAACTTGGTATAGGTCAAAGTCAGTACTACCACAAGCACATGCATGTCTAGATGCACTTAGATTAATTGAGACAATTGTAATGTTTATTTTTATTTAAAAATCTTATTAGATTAAACCATTTGATCGATATTACCTGATTTAAATATAATAACTTTTCTTCAAATATAATTATAATATCATTACTCACAACATTTTGGGTGGGTTGGGGTGGGACAAATTGAGTTTGAGCCAATGTATATATTAAATGACGTGAGTTCAAGTTTTCAAAACAAAATCTACACATATTGAGCCGGTTTCTTTCCAATCAGAAGCTCATGCAATTGAATTTCCTTGTAGATATCCTATGGACTAGAGTCTTCATATAAGTTGGGTTTGGGATTTGTTTGCTTAACATCGAGGCGAATATAGATTCTAAAAGAAACAAAGACCTTACAAAAGTTTGGGTCATGTTCAGGTACGCATAAATTTAACCATTTTGACCCGACCCAACCTAAATGTAATAATTTATTTTTGAATAATAATTGATGCATATTGAAATGGAGCAGATTTAAAATTTTCAAAACAAAATCAGCACTGAGTGGGTCGGATTCTTTGTAATAAAATGCTTATATTAAATTTTAATATAAATATTCAATGGTTTAGAATACGTATCTTATGAGCAGGGTTAGGACGGGATTTTAGGTATGAATTTCGCAAATGATTTCAAATTGGTAATGCAGTAAGCACATACATATTTAGCATTCAATAAGATAGATGGAGATAATAGAGGAAACCAAGTTTGACCACTAACCTGTCAAACTCGTTTAATTAAATATTGTTACGGGGTCACTCTCAAAGTTTTTTTATATAAAATTATTTTATCCTTAGATTCCATTTATCGAGTCAAAGAAGATTTATGTAGTCGAAAACGTAGGATAAAGAAATTCCATAAAGAAAATATCTTTACACACGTGGAAGAGTTTTTGTGCCAAATAAAAAGAAAGACTTTACAGGGAAGCTAGCATGAACCCCACGTTTTTCTTTTATTTTTTTCTATGTACATGAACCCCACATTTTTCATATAACAAAAAATTGACCATCTTAATTCTTTCTGTCATACTTAAACAAATGTGGTGCATGCTGCAATTAAGTTTATATGAAGCATTAGTGTATATATATATATATATATGGACCTCCAAATTTTAATAATGAATAATAAGCCTACCAATTATCTGTAAGAGGAGCGCTGATAATCAGATTAAAAACAAATATAAAAAAAATAATGAGCATGCATGTTATACATTGAGAACGAGGTATAAAAAAAAAAAAGAAGGAAGGGAAAACCTAAACTAGCTTCTCGACTAGTTGAACATTCCGAAGGCCACATAATTCAAATACTTGGCCCGTTAGCGCAGTTATAGTCTTGTTAAAATAAAGAGAGTTTTCAAATCTGACTTAGTATTTTCCACGTATTTGAACAATCTATCTAGCAATTATAGTCTTGCTAAACTATTCAGATGATGTATATGACGATAATTATTATATTATTCACTCGCGAGTTCTCCGCACGAAGTGGCAGACCAAGCAATTTGAGTGAGCGAAGGCAAACTTACGAAATTTTTTTATATATTAAAATAAATAGAAAACAGTTCAAAGGACCACTAAATTTTCCATTAAATACCACTTTGACCATTAAACTTTAAAACAAATTACTTTGGGCATCTAACTTTAGAGTGATTACCACTTTGGTCATTCTTTCAAATTTGATTACTAAATTGAATGGAATAAAACCATGCGCAATGCTCATTACTTCGTTTAAACATATTTTGATCATTTTGGTTATAAGATAGCTCACTCAAGTTGCACTGTTTTTTGAAAATATTGCTATGTTTTATGCATTGTGTGTGTTTTATTTTGATAAGAGTTATCCGAGAAAAATGTCGATTTGTTGTAGTATAACCAAAATGACTTTGCACGAAGTCAAGTACCATGTAAATGTATCAAATTTAACAGTCAAATTAAGCAGAATGGTCAAAGTGGTACTCACTCCAAAGTTAGATAGCTAAAGTGGTCCGTTTTAAAGTTTAATTATCAAAATGAGATTAGATTGAAAGTTTAGCGGCCATTTAGACTATTTGCTCTAAAATAAAATTAAAGAAATGAAAAACCTATTTTACATTTAGAGCAGAAACTTGAACCAAACTATGATTTGTTGTCTTGATTTATTCAAACTTAGGGCATCCTAAATAGTTTGTGTGTTGATACTCTTTTCTATTATATCCGGCAAAATAATCTAGAAATTTTTCTTTCTAGTTGGCACCAGTGGTGGAGCCAGGAAAATAATTCAGGGGAGCCAAAATTTTTTTTAAGTCAAATCTAATTAAATAATTATGTTTCTACGTTAAATTTTTACTAAAATACTATATTACAACACCTACCCCCTAAACTTATAATCTTAATCGCACAAAACACCCTACCCCCAATACTCTATAAAAATTTTCAAAAAGTCCAGGTGGGGGCATGGCCCTACCATAGCCCCACCTCATGACCCCACCTGGACTCCACTTTCCTCCGCCCCTGGTTGGCACACATTTTGTATTTATAAATAATTAACCTAAAAAACATTATCTCCAATGATAATATTAAAGGCACTTTTTCATTCCTCTATTGTATTTTATGTTATAAATATATATCAAATATGAATCATTCCTTATCAATTTTGAGGAGTGCATTTTGAAAAATATAAGTTTAATGGATAGATATTTGTAAAATGCATGGAAAAAGTGAGACATAAAAGAGATAAAGAAGAAGAAAAAGATAACATGTGATATTGATTTGCCACATAAAACAAATGAAGCTATGTCATATATCCACGTATGTTTGTAAAAGATATTTGTTAATAATAGGAATCAAACCATCACCACTTTGTAATCCGACGCTTAACTTTTCCTATTTAGAAAAAATAAAAATTTAAACCTCTTCCATTTTACTACAAATTTAATAATAAAAAATCCTCCCACCTTATTCTAGATGACACTCAAACTCAATATCTATATGAAATTTGGGCGTGTGCCTTAGCTCCCTGAATAAATATTCTTCGATCTAAATTTTGAGAGCTGTTCTTCCTGGATGGGACGTGACGAGAAGGCAAACTTTCTACGAACGCAAATATAATGGACCGGGCTTTTGAAGAGCAATATGTAAGTGGTACAGAAAAAGGGCCTGTAAAAAAAGCTCTTAGGGAAGAAAAAAAGCCTGCTGGGCCAAGTTTTAATTTCCTTCAGGTGGGTTAACTGAACGGGCCGAGTTTGGCCGGGCCTAAACCATCTAATTGAGATGTCCAATGGTGGTGGAAAAACTCACTCTAGTAATTATTTTCAACCTATGACTTTTTCATGCAAATAAAGTGTTATTTTTTTTTATTTATTTTTTTTAAATTAAGGGAGGTCTAAGTCTCTCCCTTAATCCTACAAATAAAGAAAAACCCTCCCCTCCCACCCCATGAGTCGAACCCTTGACCTCAAGGTAAGGGTGGAGGTTGCCTACCACTGGGCCAACCCCTCTCCTCAAATAAAGTGTTAGTTTAGTTAGTATAAGAAATAATAAAAATTAAATTGCACTACTTTTTAGATGGGTGGTGATGTTGGCACCCCCAAAATCTCTTGAAAACACTCCCACTTTAATTCGGTCATTCGCAACCGAATAACGTATACGTTATTCGGTTGTGAAACCGAATACAAAATTGCAAAACTTTGAAAAAACTTGAAAATACTCGGTTGTCAAGAACCGAGTATAAAATTTAAAAAAACTTGAAAATGCCTTATTCGGTTGTTAAGAACCGAGTATATAGACTTATATTCGGTCCTCAACAACCGAATAATAGACACTTTACTCGGTTGCGAATGACCGAATTAAAGTGGGAGTGTTACCAAGTGTTTTTGGGGGTGCCAACATCACCACCCTTTTAGATTGTTAATAGTTTGTATGAAAATTTTGTATAAATAAATCGAAATCTTTAATGCCAACCAAATGAATTATCAGACATTTTTTCATCTAAAAAATTTGGACAAAATCAAACACAAATATAAACAGATCCAAACCAAGTCCCGTATATTATAATAGATCTCACTCCTATACTATATGCGAAAAACAACACAAATTAAGACGGAGGTTTTCCCAACAAGAATATATAGTTTAAGATGCTTCTTATTTGAATGCATCCCACCTAGCACTAGGGTACAAAGCATATATGTATATATATATATTGACGAATTTAGACCCAAAAAGAGAGATTAAATTGTTCTCTTCCAAGCAGCGTACAGATGGCCCTGCCAAAATCTAATCCAACCAACCCAATTATTTCAATGCCTTTATTTTATTTATTGGGACACGTACAATATATATATATATATATATATATATATTAAACTACATAAAAGAAAAGAGCTATATATCATAGCAACGTACACCATCTATGTAATTAGGTTAATATTCTCCCGTTCTTTTTCAGTAAACATAGCATGCATGGATTTGTTAAACACTCATTTTTTAGCAATCCATTTAAAAGTTGAACAAATTAACGTCTACTTCAAAATAAACTGCAAATTTTTGCTGCTGTAAATCTATTTTATTCTGAAGCGTAACATATTTAGGAGTGGCATGCCAACCAATCAATAACTGAGTTTTGTTCTGGCATGCTTGATTATGTACAAATGATTATGCATTTGCTTAAGAATCGATTATATATATTTATAGACTTTTTATGTAGTATTGCTTCCTACATTAAAAGATCGTGTTGAATTTCACACGTGCATGTTTGCTATTGTGAAATTTGGTAATAAATTTTATTCTAAAGACGAAAATAAATCCTTAATTTGAGATATCTTAAAAAGTTACAATGAATGGGACAAACAAAGTATTTATACAATATATTAAGGCCTCGTTTGGTTCACGGAAAGAAAATTAATTCCCTTATCTTTCCCATGGAGGTGGGAAAGTAAATTTCCCGTCAAATTTCCTTTCTTGTGTTTAGTAAATCATGAAAAGTATTTAGGTAAGAATATTATTGTCTAAAATTTGTGTAATAAATGCTTAGAAATCACATGGAAAAATCAATCCCATGTGTTTTGGGAGGAATGGTTTTACCCCCTATTTTCCCCTTTAATTTCTCGGGAAAGTGTTTCCGGAATTTGTGCTTACTAAACAAAGGAAAAGAACGACTTTCCTTTCCCGAGTACTAAAATCCGTGAACCAAACGAGACCTAAGAGTGAGTGCGGGGTTTTCGATCAGTATGTAGACAAAATTATCAAATAAATTACCACCAAACCAAATAAATTTATACATCTTTATTTTAATGGATTAATAAGTATATATCTTATTGCTCCAAGACTAGTATGTCTATATTTGTGAAGTTTTCAATTAGTTTTTATTTATTTTTCATCCCAAGACACTAAGATTCAGCCAGTTGATGTTTAATTCTCATCCTTCATATATAAGTATGTTTGAGAATATAATAATTTTACATGTATCAACCGGTAAAACTAAGAACGCTCAAATAATAAATAAATTTGGTAGAAACTGCATTGGTAGCCGTATGAAGTCATTAATGCGTCGTATAATTAACGCATCATTTAACTTAGTATATCGATCTATCTATCATTATTCGTGAATTAATGTATGTAATGTATATCAAAGAAAAAATGATGGTGATAAATCTGTTAGAAGGATACATGCAATGCACTTGGAAGTGGAAGGATGTATGCGTGCCTTAAATGAATCCACAGAGGAAAGGAGGGGAGAGGAGAGGAGAGAACAGGTGCCCTTAATATGAGTATGTTGGGAACTTTGTGGGATATGCTCACATGGCTTCTCTGATCGATCTACATTCGCTTTGACCACGTACTTCTTAAATTTAATTATTTTTACTATTTTTATCTTCCCACATATATATATATATATATATAATTTAGAGATTGGTTTATTTATATTTGTTGAATGCATCCTAGATTGGATTGGGATTGGATT
This sequence comes from Lonicera japonica, assembly GCA_021464415.1. Taxonomy (NCBI): domain Eukaryota; kingdom Viridiplantae; phylum Streptophyta; class Magnoliopsida; order Dipsacales; family Caprifoliaceae; genus Lonicera; species Lonicera japonica. The sequence continues at coordinate 6,271,815 of CM038466.1, forward strand.
TTATTGTTATTGGGATTGGGATATGGATGGGAAAAGAATAAATGACTTTTAGTGAAACATGATCCTTTAGACATAAGCACTCCTCTCTCTGTATCCTGCCTTTGGAGGCAACCTACCCTCCCTTCATCTCTCTCTCTCTTCAAACATTGACCCCATTTCATTCAACTTTATTATTTTCTTCAATTAAATAAAACTTCATCATATCCCCTCGCTTTATAATAATACTTCAAGATATGATTTTGTATTCACCGGTTCCGCTGGTTATATTTTCTAAAAACCAACCCTTTAAAATAAAGGAAAAGATATTGGCACCCAAAAATACTTGGTAACATTCTCACTTTCATTCGATCGTTCGCAACCGAAGAAGGTGTCCGTTACTCGATTCTTGAGGGTCTGCCTATATATACTCGGTCCTTGACAACCAAGTAAGGTATTATCAAGTTTATACTCGGTCTTTCACAACCGAGTAACATATACCTTACTCGTGAATGACCGAATGAAAAAATAAGAGTGTTATCAAATGTTTTTGGAGTGCCAATATCACCACCCTAAAATAAATTCAAATGTATCAAATTTAAGTTTCACATGTCTGCAGTGGCGGATCCAGAATTTTTTTTTTTGGGGGGAGGGGGCACACAATTTTCAACAAGGTAACATAATATAAAAAATGTGAAGTTGCATTACAAAATAGAAAAAATATAAAGTTGTGCTACAAAATACATACCTTTCAAAGTTCAATATTGCTAGAATTGTACTTGACGTTCTTTCAAGTCACAAAATCGGTCAACGATCGATTCAGTATTAATATTTCTTGTAATTTCTCTTAATTTCTCTCTATTAATTTTTTTAATTGGGGGGACCACAATAAAAATTTAATAGACTAATATATATATATATATATATTAAAAAAAATTTTGGGGGAGACCATAACTCTCCTCAAGGTACACTTCCATCCGCCCTGCATGTCTGCAAAAAGTAATCCCTTTTTCAATGTTCAAGTGTAGGTTAAACAAATAAATTAGCTAGTAAATTTGATTGAGAATATATGCCAATAATTTTAATATTTCCAGATTTAAGTTTAATAAATAGTTAAAAGCGTAAAGAATCACACATAGTAACTTATTCGATCGAGTCTCGTCCTCCCCCTCTAGCTAGATTAGTGCTTAGTCCTAACATGTTTAGGTGTAAAATACCTTTTTCCTGAAACGAAGGGGGCAAATTTTGAAAAAGGAGAAAGAATTATTTCAAGTGGTTAAGACTTCGTTGTATTTGATGATAAATTAATTTAATTTTATCACAATAGCAATTATACAAGAGGGTTTTAGCCTTTTAGGATTCGCTCCCTAAGAAAATAAAAATTTAAAATGCAGTTAGCCAACAATTTTCTTAAGCTTGTCACGTGTACAATAATTTTAACGAGAAGCCACACACATTTAATATGTGTGTATTTGTGACATATACTCAAAAATAGTACATGTGACAGTAACTGCATTATTTTAAAAAAAAAATTGTATACCACACTTTAACACTTCAAACAGAAGGACCATAACCTAATTTTTTCATACTACGATAATTTTTTTCAAAATCTACCAAGCAGATTCTTTAACAACTTCACCTACAATTTATTGCTAGTCGAAAACTGTTCGGTAATAACATCAGCCCAGCCCATTCATGGGTTAATGTTATGGGCGAGGCTTGCGAAAACTCGTACACTACACCAGCCCATTGGGGGTGTTGCGTTGTGGGAAACAAAAACAATATGTAGAAAATCATTTGTTCTTGCTTGTTGTCATATACACACACACACATATGTATGTATGTATATTAGTAACATTCGTGTCTACGGTACAAATAAAAAATTAGTTAATTTTATTTTAGAGATGTTGGTTTTTGGGCTTATTGGTTTATTCCAATAGGGACACCCATAATGGGCCTCAGGGTTTCAAAACCCTTTAAGGCTAATGATATATATTTAGGTCTTTAGATCTAAATAAGATACATAATACACAACACAAATTTAGAGGCGGCCGTCATCTCTTCTCAAGTACATTCTAGGATTTCTTATAGAGAGTACTTGAAGCTGTGGGCATAGTGGTAGTCGTTCGTGTAACGCTACACAACGCGAGTATCGTAAGACCAATTTCACAAGATCTAATATTATTTCCGCTGTGCATACAGGTACGCATACTTGTATTAATTTTCCAACAAGAGAGAATTGTGAAATAATGCTAAAGGATGGGTTTTAGTTATGTTTGGCTAAATTTGATCCCGACTCATCTAAAAATATGAATGACCTGACTATGTTTTCAAGTTAAATAATGTACTTTGAAAACCCGAAGCCATTGCATTCCGAACCTGTGCAGCCTTAAAATTGCACCAATCTATTATAATTATTATAATGTAATTTAAAGAAAAAAAATTATATACATATTCATTTGAGTTTAATGAACTAAATTTACATGAACCCAAACTCTATCGAATTGAAGTTGTGTTTGTATTGAGAACTCATACCTACTCCCTAGAGTCAAGTTGGTCGAAATCTTAACTGTTGCCAAAGTAATTTCAGTTTTAAGAACATTTTATTGCTTTAACAAAAGCTTTTTTACTTTCACAATGGCATTAATCTATGGCCATTTTAGAAAGAAAGGAAAAAACAATATGATGGTATTTTGTGACACTTAAAATAATTCAATGACATTTTTTATTGTGTCAAAATATAAAAGTGAAATATATTTAATCTTGATTATGAAACACCTGATTAAAAGAATTAGTAATCTCATTTTGATCTTGGTGCTTTTTACAAAAAGGACAATAATTTTAACATAATCAGTGGTCAATGAGATATCTTTTTTTTAATTGTGAAATGTAGTACATTAATTATGTTCAAAAAAATATGAGTACGCTAATTTGAGTCATTTAAATTTAATTTAATTTAAGGTAAACTATATATTTCTTAACACCCTCTCATTATTTCATTTATATATATATATATATATATCCTCTTAGTACATATATCATATATGAGGTATTTCAAATTATGAATCTTAATGTTCCGTAAATCTCTGAATTCGATCTAAAAATGCAGCAACTTTGCCAACCCAACATCAAAAGTGAGGGGGACCATTAATTTTCTAGAATTTAACCAACATATGTAAACTTGTATAAGGTTTTGGAACAGTGAGGAAAAGCAGCTGCCCCCCTGAGTCTAGCGTAAATACGTCCTGACTATAAACACAAACCTCCAATAAAAAAATTCATCTAATTTTTTATTTATGTATCATCTCAAATCATGAACACTTACTCAGTATAACAAAAAAATGAAAACAAATAATTTTGTTACAATACAATAAAAGAAAGAAATAAAGAGAAATGCTAAATGTGACTTATGTTTTGGTGTTTATCAAAATAATAAGCTTCAAGGCCGCAAAGTTTTCATCAACAAAAATAAAGAAAAATTAAGAGTTTTAGTGCTATACTAAAGTTACAACAAATTAACCTACAAATGGAAGACAAGATGCATGGTATATATAGCTCTACTCTTTGTGAATAAACAGATTATACACATATATGTGTGTGTATATATATGTATTAATTAAGAGTTTAATTGCTCTGAAAAGTAAGTTTATCTTTCTTCCATTCTTTTAAGTCGAGGCGATGGATGATAGATATATATAGTGTTCTAAGAGAAAGATGAAGAGGGGTGTGGCTTGAATCGTGATCGATCATTTGTGACAAAGACGTACAAATACTATATATATATATATTATCAATTTTAATTTGGAGGGTCATTTACAATTAAGTGCTCAATTATTCAATTCGATCATTGTAACTTTCAAGGTCGGTGACATGGAGCACCACATCAGAGAAGTCAAATGCCACGTAGGTTTGTTAATCACGTGTGGAGCGATGGTGGAGGAGGGCCTAGAATGCCCAAAACACCACCGCACACTGTCAGTCCTTCACGTGAATTTCTCATGCAATCAAACCCCTCCTCCTTCCGCTTTCTCTTATAGTTGAATGTGACCTGGAAATACAAGCCTAGCTAGCTAGCTCTTTTTCAGATTCGAGTGCAAATAAATCTGAAGTACTATCACCGAGATTTTTTTAATTTTTTTTTTTGTGATTCAAAAAAGTAAGTTAATGATATGTCCACGCGCGATTCATTTGTTGGTCAATGATCTTACCACATTCTTATTACACTATTTTCCGACTAATGTATTAATTCTGTATTATCTAAGTTACTTTTTGAGTTATAATAATTAATTGTAAAGTTGTCTATAATTATTTATTTATATAAAACTCAGGGCCTTCGTGTGTAAACAAACCAAAACTAATGATTTTCATGCTAAATTTTTGACAAGTCACAATTTGTGTCGGAGTAAGAAATTAGCCTCACCTTCGACGATCGAGCATATTCAAGTTATTCTCTTTTACACAAATTAAGGTATTGAATCTTTTCCCCTCTTACCTGCCTCTAAATCGAAGTATGATTGAGGTTTAATCGCTAACGTGATGTGATTAAAATTTTGATTTTCTTTAGTACAACTACCTTCCTTGATACTTTAATTTCACGTACCTTCTACAGTAAATTTTTTTACTAACTACGTAGTATCAATATGTTATAATACTTCAGATACATATTGTGTCGCACAGCATTTTCAACTCGATCTCTTCCTTACAAAGACCCCTAGTTTTGTGTAAAATGAATTCACATAAATATACTATATATGTTATCGTACTCCACTCCAACAGTGAAACTTTTGGTAAGATTCACCTTACAAATAAGAATCGGGTCTTGGATGCGGAGGGGGTGCTGGCACTGGGACTCGAACTATTGTACTATTGCAAATTACGACATATCTTCTTTTTTATCCTAACATACGACATGTCTTATTATCTTAAGCATCTAAGCAATCTGATCTTTTATAATTATCAACACTCCGATACTTTGTATGTTGTGTATCTTGTTTTCTGACTTAGATTTTACTACATTTTAAATTAAAATTTTATTCATTTTTTTTAAAAAATGTTATTAATATATCAAATGTAACCACAATACTTAATGAAAGGCAAACTTTTAACTAGCGATCGATTTTATTTGAAGAAAGGGAATATTTAAGCAAGGTGTCAATTTTGAAAAAAAAAACTTTTAAGTTTGGGGATTAAACAATAGAAAATAGGTTCTAAGTACTTCCTCCATAATTATATTCAAGGTAAGGATATCTTATTATTCCGAACTAGATATAGGACTCCCTCTACAATTTGTTTTAGCCATAAGGGCAATTTTCAAATATTTGTTCACTAAAACGATACGCACCTTTTTATGAATAGGCAACTATACCCTTAATACAATCTTTTATTTCTTTATTAACTTTAGTGGTTGTTAAGTCTCACTAACTACCTCCACCACCACCGTCCACCGAAGCTCCAACAGCCACTCCGGAGCTCCGGTGACCATTGTCGTACCTCCAACAAGGACACGGGAGCTCTGGCAAGAAATTTTATATAGTGCAAAAACAAATTTGCACTCAAATTTACGTTTTTAATTGCTTTCAAATTTAGTGCAAAAACGAATTTGTACCAAAATTTATATCTTAATTTGTCTACGGATTTGGTGCAATAACATAGTCGTGCTAAAATCTATAACATTAGTTTCTTGCGAATTTAATAAAAACCATTTTGCACAAAAAATATATCGTGGCTTACTTGAGGATTTAGTGCAAAAACAGATTTGTACTAAAATATGTATCATTTATTGATTGCGAATTTACTACAAAAACGTATTTGCACTAAAATATGTATCATTAGTTGATTGCAGATTTAGTACAAAAACAAATTTGCACTAAAATTTATAATGAGTTGATTGAGAATTTAGTACAAAAATAAATTTACACTAAAGTATGTATCATTTGTTCTTGAGAATTTAGTGTAAAAATAGATTCGCATTACTTACATCAAAGCTCGGTGAGGTTATGACATTGCGGTAATGGTTGCCGGAGCTCTAGAAGGGGATAGTGGTGGTGGTGGTGGCTGGTGGTGATTAATTTATTTTTAATAAAAAATAAAAGAAAATGATTAAATGTATTTGAGGTAAAAATAAATAAAATGTAAGGTGTTCTTCATTTGAATATTACCTCATTGAACAAACATGTCTACATACAGAGTGTTAGTATAGTAAAAATATAAGTGAATTATATATATTGTTTAACATCTAAGTTCGAGTTACGAAAATCCCTTTTTTTTCTCCTCTCCCTTGTCAATCATCATTTCTATCAGTATACTGCTAGTATAACAAAAACAGAGCTTGTGCTGGTGCCTAGCTATTTGACCTCGAGGACAAGGGAGATCTTTATGTCCTACTCCTACCTACATATGGTCCCAATTCTAATCCCACGCCTCGCCTCTTTCACCATCTCTCTCTCTCTCTCTCTCTCTCTCTCTCAATCGATCGATTATTCTTGACAGAAACAATATGTTCGGAAGATATGTAGTCTGAAATAGTCTGTCAACCCACCACATGCAACACCCCAGCAAAATTTATTTATCTATTTTGTGATTTTTAGTGTAGTCATCATAACTGCTTCATTCGTTCAAACCCGTAATCTACTCGTCCCATTCTTCTTCTTCCTCTCCTTCCTGCGCGCTGCTGCTTTAATAATACATACAAAACAAAAGTTATATTTACACTAGAGAGAGAGAGAGAGAGAGAGTAAAGGCTGCATAACAAGAAAAGAAAGAATGAACATTCGTGGCTCTATGTATTAAGCAGTGGTGATAATTTATTTTTTAAATGCATACAAGTTAAAACAATTAATGGAAGAGAGAATGATTAACATGACATATTGTCACGGACTACCATAATTAATTAACAATTAAATTGAAACTCTCCCTCTCTCTCTCTCTCTCTCTCTACAACCCCACAAACCCCGATGATTACAACTTGCAATTTATACTAACAAATTCTCTCTCTCAAACGAATTAAAATTAAGCATCTAAATAGTGCTGAACATTTTGAGCTGATGATTGGAAACATTTTGTACCCATAGGAAAGTAACTCCCACTAGCCATTGGCACCGGGAACCCCATCCCGCTCGTCGGCCTATTAGCCGCAACTCGTTCCAGTGTTTGCACTTGACTCTTCAAAAACTTGACGTAATGAATTGCTTCGTCTAACATAGATGCAGTATCCATTTTAGTACCACCGGGCACCAGCCTCTGCAGTATCCTTATTCTCTCACTAATCCTCTCTCTCCTATGACGAGCCGCTACACTCTGGGGGTCTTTCGATATCTTCACGTTCCTCCTCTTCGGCGGCTTCACCGACTCTGGGTCAATATGGATCGGCTGCATTGCCGCAATCCTAAATATCATCTCCCTCATAGCAGCCATTGAATTGCGCTTCTGTGCCGGTGTAGGAAACGCGTTGTTGTTGTGGTTGTTGTTACTATTTCCACACCTAGCTGAACCGGAACTCGACAATAAAGGAAAGCCTGCCGGTTCTTGGTGAACTGGAGGAGAGGTGAACGATATGGTGGATGGAAGGTCCATGAATGCTGATGCACCAGCATCAGAGTTAATGAAATTATTAGGACCGACAATGGTGGAGGTGTTGGTTCCTTGAGTGAAGTTGACTGGGGGGATATTATCGTCCGTGTAGGGTCCGCAAAAGTCGGAGAGTTTATCCATTTGCATCATCATCATCATCATCTCCATCTGGTCTTCTGGAGGAGAAGACTTGAGCAAGTCAATGTCCATAGTTTTTCTCACTCTTTTTATAGTGAATGAAGTTAACCCTAGCTAAAAATAAAAAGAAAAGAAAGAAAGAAATGGGAGGTTTTTTATTGGGAAAAGGGGAATGAGGAAGGAAGTGTGATGAAAAGCTGATGGGCAGAGGGATGGGAAAGGGGAAAGAGAGAGAGTAAGACTAAGAGTTTTATCAGAATTTGCAGTGATGGAAAACAAAGAGATTGTGTGTGTGTGTGTGTGTGTGTTAGGGTTAGGAGAGAAGAAAATTGAAGAGGGGCAAATAATAAGGGGGAAGGAATAAAATAGTGATATCGGGAACAGACTATCAATCCCTCAGTGGGATGACTATATATAACAAGTGGTTGAATATTATAATATTATTTAAATGCTATTCTAATATCATTTCATTTTTATAAATATCACAAGGTGATTTTTTTCCACCAAAAAATAAAATAAAATTATGTTTCATTTGTTTATTGTGAAAAACATTTCTTGCGTATATATGTATAGCAATTAGCTAGTTAGGGATAATAATGTTAAAATTTTGTATAGGATGTTTTGATACACGGAAGAGCACGCTCACTTACCATATTTGATCAGGATCATTGAGATTATTATGATTTGTGGGGTCCACCGCGTGAATGTTTGTGTGTGAGAGAGAATGAGAAATTGTTCGAGTAAGAGATAATTTTTATTATCTCTTGTTTTTTTTAAAGCTAAAAAATCAAAAGGGTAATGCACAAAGAAGATGTTAAATTGTCAGGACTCGGACCCACCATGTCAATGGCTCAGATCTACCAACTGTTCCAGGGATGCCATAAGTGCTTTGGATGGTGCATGAATGTATTTTACAATAGAAGTTATTTTTTCAGGAAAATCGTAATATTTAATAAAAAGGTATTAATTTAGGGTGGTGATGTTGGCATTCTCAAAATTTTTTAAAAACATTCCTACTTTAATTCGGTCATTCGCAACCGAATAACGTATTGAAGGACCGAATACAAAATTGCAAAAATTTGAAAAAACTTGAAAATGCCTTATCGGTTGTCAAGAACCGAGTATAAAATTTGAAAAAACTTAAAAATGCCTTATTCGATTGTCAAGAACCGAGTATATAGACTTATATTCGGTCCTCAACAACCGAATAATAGACACTTTACTCGGTTGCGAATGACCGAATTAAAGTGGGAGTGTTACCAAGTATTTTTGGGGGTGCCAACATCACCACCCTTAATTTAGGGTGGTATTATTTTCACTTCAATATATATTTGGTATTACTCTCACTCCCACTACCATTTTCACCAACTCTCTTTTACTTATCAACACTCTCACTACTTCCTTTACCGTTCCCATTTTAATATACATAGATTAATGATTAATTATAATTAATAATTAATCATTAATCCTCCTCCTCCTCCTCCTCCTCCTCCCTCCTCTTCTTCTTCGTCTCAACAATGGTTTTTAAAATTTTACATTCATTTACCCTTAATGCAACACAAACTAATTATAATTAATCATTAATTCTTCTTCTTCTTCTCAACAATGGTTTTTAAATCTTTGCATCTATCTAGTTTTAATGCAATACAAAGAAATTCTAAGTTATAGAGAATGGTAGAAAATAAAGAACTTAATGTTCTTATTCATTTTGTTTTCTTAATACGTTGGAGAGTTAATAAAATTATTCAACCATTGACCGAAGTTCATCAAACTCCTCGGTTCCTTACAACCGATACCTCCTCGTATCATATTTTATCTCTCGAGACCTTACATCGATCTCTAACAATCGAGCATTGAGAATAATTTCGGTTTCCTATGACTGGGGTTCATCCACTTTCTCAGTCCCTTACAACTGAGGTATTCTGGACTATATTTTCAGCTCTTGGGCTCTTACATCTCTCTCTAACAACCAAGTATTTTGGAAAATTTTGGTTTCCTAGGACCAAAGTTCATCAAATTGCTCGGTTTTTTGGACTATATTTTCAGCTCTCGGGACCTTACATCTGTCTCTAATTTGTTTTGTTGGTACAATTTTTTTTGATATTAACTAAAGAAAATAAACATTAAATATAATAAAAACAAATATATCTCTCCTTCATTATATTTTTTTTACCTTAATAATTCTTGATTCGCTCTTCTCTACCATTCTTTACATCTTAAGGTTTTTTTGTGTTACATCAATGAAAATTTTGAGTGTTTTGTGAGTTACTTCTTAAATTTTTGTTGGCTTTTGAAATGAACTGAATGAGATATAATGGGTTAATTAGTTCTGAATTTTTGTTAATCATTAACCATTGAGTAAAAACTATAGAGAAGAAGAAGAAGAAGAAAATGATGAATAGTAATTAATGTTAATGAGTGATTAGTTGGTTAAAAATGATTAATTGAGCGGGGTAGAAATAGAAGTTTAAACCATTTTTTTAGTGGGAGTGAAAGTAAGAAGTTTGTGGGGGTGGCAATAGCACCACCCTTAATTTATACCCCCAAACATACGTGTTAAGTGTATTATAAATAAAAGATAATAAGAAGACTCCGTTTAATAGTAATATAAAAAATAATACAAAAATAATTGATATGTGTAAGAATTAAAAAAATAAGTTAAACAATATAGTGAGATATTTTTTATTTCATGCTCATTTTTATAAGTATATGTCCTTTATTATTTTTCTGTGAAAAAATGTTCTTCTCATCTCCGAAGAAATTTTTTCTATAAAAAAAGCCAAAAAGTGAAAGTTAATCCCAATCAACACATTCAACTTATTTTCAACTTCTCACATAAATCAATTGTTTTTATTGCAATTTTTCATGTTGCTATCAAACAGAGTCTAATACTCCATTTGATAGCAACATGAAAAATGAAAAAGAAAAGCAACTAATTTAAGTGTTAAGATGAAAAATAAGTTTAGAAATGTGGTGAAATGCTCGTCTTCTTATACTTATTTTTGTGAGCGATAAATGTCATCTATTCTCATTTATGTTTTGTGGAAAAAAATTCTTCACCACTACCGAATTAAGGAAAAAATTTCCACAGAAGAAACCAAAGCCCAAGAGTTGATCTTATCATATCTCTCAACCTCTTGTTATCAAACAGAATCTAAGTGTAAGAAATGTTCATACTATATTTAATGTGTATTAAACTTTATTCTTTATTTAATAAGTTATTATCATATGTTTTAAGAACATACTTAACATGATCCAGATTTAATATATTGATTTTAATTTGAAAAAAAAAATACGTTTGAAACGTCTAAAACAAAATTTTCAACGAAAAAAAAAAGGAGAGGAAAGATGGAAGAATAAAGAACAATATATATAGGTTTTGAGTGGAACTATGCTAAGTCTAACTTTGGCTTAAAATTAACAAAGAACGTACCCCACTCGATCACATGACATGAGTCAGAAATCTCATCAGACTCGATCGTCTTAAATGAGATGCTAAATTAAATTAAAAGAGCTGATCAGCCGGCGGTGAGAAAGTCCGGTGCCGGAAGGATACACGTGGCGATGATTTATTACAGAGGTGTGGGACCATATATGGGGCTAACTGGTAGTGTTATTATTATTTAATAATAGACGGTAGAATTATCCTGAATAACTGGCAACTGCTACAGCTTGTATATATGAACATTTCAATGGAACGCATTTCGAGGTGGATCAGGTTTTTGTGTTGCAACCTGCAGTTAACTCCTGTACCTTACTTGCCACCTTTTACTCTGTGTTAAAAGAAAAGAAAAATAATTAATTCTCTCCTAGCATATATATATATATATATATGCACCTTACAAAGATTTTACTTCTCCATACTTTTTTTTGTATTTTAGCGATCCATAGCTTGAATGCATTTCAATATATTTTGACTATCAGATGATCGACTTAATCATTTCTTGATTTCAACTTTGGACAAAGGTTAATTCCCATCTCGTAGTTCAGTTTTGACACGAAATCATATGAAATGTTATTTGTGCATGTTTATGTTAATATTTTGTAATATATATATATAGTGATAGTATTAACTAGTATTAAAGTTTGAGGGAAAGGAATTAAAAGTTAAATTTCATGTAAAAAAAACTACACAAGCTGAAAATGCACGATTATGTAAAAGAAATTAAGATATAATAAGTACATCAATCCTGTGATAATAATAAAAAAAAAATTGAATTATATGATCAACCATAGATTGTGTAAAAATTAATGCCCCAACATGCCAACAGCCAAATAGCCAGTATTATATAACTCTTTTCCCTGGGACAGCTAATCAATACTAAAGAAACGTGAGAAAATTAAATATGGACTCTAAAAAGGGAGGAGGTAATAATTCTAAAAATTTAAACTCATTCTAAAAATAATTGTTAATTATTAGACAAATAAGTTCAAAGACTCATGGTTATATACAACCTTACTAAATCTAAAAATTGAGGATTAGTCATGGGCAATGATAAGATTGATCTAAGTAGAGGTAAAAAGATTTTTCTTTTTCTTTTTCTTTTTTTTCTTTTCCTTTTGAACACAAGTAAAAATATTGAATACGTTCAAACCTTCCTCAGTACAGCCCTAGCCTTCTATAAATGGAATTATTATAACTTTTTAGCAAACTCTTATTTTAATGTTATGTATACATATATTTTTGTCTTTAATTAATAAATTAATCAAAAGGCACATGAGGTCAGAGGACTGTAATGATGTAGACATTGAAGGGGACATCTATGGAGGTATTGAGAGTGAATATATAAACGTTGCAGACCACGACAAAATGTATTGCGATAATATGATATATAGAAAACAACAAATGTTTTAATTGCCTCCCACCGGTACGTACCAACTTAATTAATTTTTGCATCATAAAACGTAGGTACGTACTCGTGTTAATTTATGCTTAACCATTACAGAGGCATATTTTTGTATAACTCTTTGTGGAATTGTTAAAGTTTAATTAGAGTTCACAGAAATAGGAGCAAGTCTAGCTGTGCATGAATATTCGTGGCGTACGTAATTTATGTTTGTTAACTGCATGTTTATTATTTTTATTTAGGAATATGCAACACATTTTTCAATGACACATTAATATGATCCATTTTGCATATATAAATGCATGCATATATATGCACATATATATATAAACTTGGGTACCATATAATGCGCAACAATAATAAGATTCGAGCAAGAGATCTACTGTTCAGTCGTTTAATTGGCAGAGCTAGATCAATTAGATCATTATCAAGATGAACGATGTTAAGCAAAACATGCACCAATGCTTATAACATCAAATTTTGGAATTTTCAATTGTATCACTATCGTCAAATTAAGGAGAACCATTAGCATTTGCGTTAGCAAGAATATGTTTTACCATTGAGCCGATACTTATTTCATCTTTCCTAATTTTTTTCTATTTTAAATTAAATCATATGCATTTATTGGGAAAAATGGTAATTAGGTTCAAACCCAATTTTGTTAGTGACTGATCGAGTTTGGGCTCTTCAAACTCCCCTTTTTTTACGGTATTTCACTTTGGGTCTGCGTGCTTTTTAAACCCTAGAACTAATTTTGGAAAAAATAAAATTTCGAACCCATCTCATGGTTTTAACCAAATTTTGAATATTCAGTTTTGCTCCTATCATATATCATAACTTTTTCTTTTAAAAAAATATGTAAATGTTAATTAGGTTTGAACCCAAACCAAATTTAAATATTCATGTTTTATTTAGCAGTTTTGAGACACAAAATTTTGAATACTCAGTTTTGCTCCTATCATAAAATTTCTTCAAAAAATATGTAAATGGTAATTAGGTTGAATTAATATTTTGTTTTATTTATTTTTTGTAATTTTAAATTAAACATGTGCGTGCAGAGAAAATACATGTAGGATTGATGAGTGCGATGACATATATATATATATATAGAGAGAGAGAGAGAGAGAGATTTTACTTTTGTAGAGCTTTTCGTTTTGGTGGAAATAGAGCTTTTCGTTTTGGTGAAATTTGCTCTGAAGAAATTTCTTTTTACCTGTTTAATTTCTCTCCTAAAAGCCACCCTGTTGAGTTAACATAATATTAAATAAAACAGTAAATTAATGTACGTTAGTTACGGAGTCCGTAGCTAGTAGACAATGAAGCACATATTTTAATCATATAGAGAAAGAGTTAGAGAGAGTTTTCTTGATATGATGCTTCTAATTAAAGGTCTAAAATAGCTATAGCAAAGAAGTTAATGTTTCATTGAGTCGTCAATACGACAGTTCCGCAATTGGCAGAGAGAGAGAATACACATGCATGTGTTTATGTATTTAACTATATATGTAATCCCCCCCCCCCCTCCCAAACCAAAAGCCAGCCTCTTCCATCTTCTCTCTCTCTCTCTCTCTGTGCATGCAACACTACCAATCCAGAACAAAAGAAAAACGCACCAGACCGTGTTTTTTAAAGTAGTGTCCAAATTGATGACCATCTATAATTATCTCTCTCTCTCACACACACATAGAGCATTAAAAGAATTATTTTTTAAGTAAAAGCTAGAGAAAAAAAGAAAGAAAGGGAGTAGTAGTGTTTTATCGAGAAGACATGAATAAAGAGACATGTTCTCTGCAAGCAGCTAGAAGAGGTTCGATTGGATAAAAAGAATCCACAAGAGAGATAGAGATAGAGATAGAGAGATATTGCTGTTGGGTGGGTATTTTTTTTACTCACTTTGCATTAGCCACCACCTTATCTTTTCTCCCTCTTACCCCCACATCCCATTTATATCTTATTTATTAATACTGCTTAATTGTTTTCATTCATATATATTATTTAATTTATATATCTTTGCAGTACTTTGGTCACCCTCCCTCATCGGGAACCGTAGTCAGGTCTGAGGGAAGGGGAGAAAAGAATCATTCTGAATATTTAAATCAAGAAAAATAAAAGTGGTCCCTACCTTTATATTATTTTATTTTTTCGATCTTTTTCTTTTCTTTTCTTTTCTGTACGTACGTTTCTCTCAGCTCCATGATTTTCATCGGCAATTTGGAGGCTAGCTAGTATCGATAGGCTTTGATTACACAAATGAAGAAAGGGCAGAGTCAAAAGCCTAGTCCCAATTGTTTGGCTCAATCCAACCTTGATGTCGAACTGCTGCTCATTTTCAATCACATATTCACATGCAAGTGCGCCCGTTTTCTCTGAAAGGAAATGCGTGCAGAAATAGATCGAGTTTCTTCAACCACACTTTTCTGTGTAATTCTGCTAGCTTAATTAAGTTTATTTTCCTCTTCTTTTGGACTTCGTCATTATAAACAAGCAACACTGGTTTCACCTATTCCTTAAATACCAACATTACATTGAGTACCTAAATTCTTGCTTTTCTTCTCTCCCTTTTTTTGCTCAATTAAATATAGAAATATATATATATATATATATATTATTTAGCTTAATAGCTAGCCCCGTGCGCTTGTTAATGTGTCCTTCTAACCTGACATTTCAATCTCTAGTAAAACAAAACAAAAACAGTTTTAATCCCTTATGTTGTACCAAGTTAAAACTCCCTGCAACTTAACCCAATCTCGATTGGCCTCGACTACAAATGATTTCAAATCAACTCTTTTTTCTTCTTTTTTTCAAAAAAAAAAAACATAGAGACAGAAGGGGGTCTAAATCTCTCCCTTTAACTACTGCAACCAAAGACCCAATCCCTTTCTGGTGATATTTGAATGTAAGATCTCTCCAAGGTTCAAGTGGGGGAGCCTTTCCATTTGCTCAAAAAATATTGTTTATGATTTCAAATCAGCTTTGTGACCAAATACTTCTATATTATATATGATACACTTGCATCGTCTTCCACATACTACTACATCCATTGTACTCTAAACAATTACTTTTAGGGCTCATTTGGTTCGAGTTTTAGAAATGGAATAGGCATCTTAGATTTCTGAAAAGTTTTTCCCCTAACATCTAAGATGTCTTGCTAATGTTTAGTTCATACATGAATTTTTCTTCCCTGAACATTGAATTACCTCTCTATATTTGGTTCAAACAAGAGTAAGATTGAAATGCATGTAACTTATCAAATTGGTCTTCATTTTATAAACTTAAAAGATAAATCCTCACAATTTTATAAAGGTAAAATTTTTATTTTTAAGAATTGCGAAAATTCGTTGTATGTATTTAATAATAGAAAGAAAAAAATAATAATAATAAAAAGAAAAAGTTTAATATCAAAAATTATTTTTTTTATTTTAAAAAGAATTAAAAAAAAAGTTGTCTTAGTAATATAATTAAGTGAAAGGATATTATGTTCTTAAGATGAATTCTTATGATAAAATCTAAGAGGGTACCTAAAGTAATCCTCTATTCCTATTGATTTAAGAATGAGAACTTTGAAGGAATACTCTATTCTTGGAATAATGCATTCTAATCCTAAAACTCGAACCAAACATTGGCATCCTTCTAGAATGGAATATAATATTCCGAGAAAGATTTAAAACTCAAACTAAATGGACCCTTAAGTTTTACATAAGAGCTCTCTAATATATTAAATTAAAGAAATGAAGACTTACTTTACCATTCCATTTCAAATAAAAATATTCATTTTTATTTACTGAAAACCTATGAATCAAATTTTTTTTCGAAGGGTGGCCGAATCCCATTGAGTGTGGGTGCAGCTCCGATTCGGCCCAGATTCGACATCAAATCACACTCAAAGAGAATAATAATAAATTAATTAATTTTAATTTTTGATTCAAAAAGAATTCTTCAGGGATTCGATGGGCGCTCAGGAGAGATTCAAAAAGAATCTAATTTACATTTTTTAAATTTAAATTGACATTTTTGTTAAAAAAAATAAAAGAGGAGTTTTAACATTTAACATACGATATATATAACGCTAGCTCACAAAATCTTTCATGTTACTTTGAAGTTCCAAATCTTCTCACATACAAGTCTAACTTCCAAACCAAACACCAAACACGATTCCAAAACCAAACTCAGAAAAGGCAAAGAGAAGTTCTCCAAACACGATATATGAACCCCAATTTTCTAGTCACTACTATAAAACCCTAATTTTCTTGTGATAGCTATGAAAACTCTAAATTTCTTGTCACCACTCACCAATATGGAACCCTAAATGTCCTATGTCCTATTTCATTATGACTAAAGGTAATTCTCAAGCATGCAATCTAATTAATTGATGTAATGCATATAATTATTTTACTACCCTTGCACGGCTGTACCTGCATCTTGTTTTTTTAAAAATTCTCAAACTAACGCACCCAAGTCGAGCTGCACTTGAGTCTCAGACCCACATTATACTTCATAACGAAAAACAATATTAAAAATAATTTAATTGTATATCTATATATAGCTAACCACAGCCAGGCCACTTTATGCTAGAGTTATGACGGTTGTGAGTTTTGACCCGTGATACTGGTTGGCGAGGCCTTACAATTGATCATAAAGATCTAATTATCACGTATACACATTATAAAATGCTCTTTTGACAAAAAAAAATCTCATGTATTAAGTAAAAGTTTAGCTCTTGATCGATAAAATAGAAATTTTAGAAGAGGAGATCACATATTCGATCTACATAAATGTAGTATATATCGAGATTGGTTTTTTTTTTTTTTTTCGTTTTTGTTTTTTGTATTTGTCTACACCCATTATCATATATAGGGATGATTTTATTTTCATCAACAACTTTTTTCAGTTTATCCGCCTTAAATTTATGGTAATTTTAAACCTTGTTTACAAAAATACCCTTTCAAAAATTAAGAAGTATATCCACAATTAATATTATTTTATAGAGATATATTTACTTTTTAATTTAAATTCCTAATTAAAATCTACTTACATATTAATCTGATTTTCTGATTTCCTTTTAAGGGCCAATTAAACGTTTTATTAAAATATAGTTCTACGTTAGTGTTCGTGTTCATTGTAGAAGAAAGGTGTTGAGGATACTTTTCAATTTATCATTTCTTGTTCCAACTATGACATAGGTTTTTCATGAATTTGTGGGACGTTGGTTATGCTTAGGAGGTGTATTTCAATATTGAACTCTTAAACTAATTTTACTTTGCCTTTTTAGTGCTATTTTTTTCTCTATAAAAATTGGACCTCTAACATGTTAGAGTGACAATTTCTGTTTTTGGGTTATTTTTGAATCTTATAGGAGATATGTATTAATCACTTGAGGCACTAGTACTTTTCGGACCAAACTCCTCTAAAGTGAGGCTTATATATAACTTTATGTGTAAAGTTAAATTCTCAAACCCTTCATTTTAATCAAAGCTTTAGATTCTTATGACATTTTTTTTACTACGTATAATATTATATTGTTTTGTATTTGTTAACTTAACGTCATTTCCCTATATTCTTGTCTACATTCTTTTAGAATCCCGTCAAAAACAAATATTGTCTCACGTACTCACTTAACTAATTTTTATTGTGACTCACCAAGGCCTAAAAAGAAAATTGACCGGACATAATTTATTCTAGAAATATGAAAATAATTTCTGCAATTCAGAGCATCCATTCCTTTGGATGTTATGATTTTTTTTTTTTAATAAAATATATCTTTCATCAATATCAAATCAAGAGAACATAGAGTCTCTGTAAATTCTAACCTATAAATCATATAGTTTGGTGGATACTCTAACATTAAATTAATAAAAAAAAAATAATTATTAAAAATTAGGTCACTATTTTTTAATTTTTTTTTATTGTGTAAGTCTATTCTCATATGTAGTTAAATTTAATATAGAATGCAGATTAATTTAACAAACTCCAAAAGTTAGGATAAACTGAAAGAATATATGAAAAAAATAAAATCAGCCTCATAATAGTATTGTGTTTACCAGTTATAAAGTTGTATAAAATTAAAAAATTAAAAAATTATATCATTAATATATTATTAAATTTATCGCTTCTATAAAAAAACTAAATTTGTTTGAAAGAAAGCCTCTGAATCTGTTAATGTAATTTTCAGTACTTTTAATAGATCCGCGTGAAATGCCAGTTCTTACGTTTTCAGTTTGACTGGTCAATAACGGTACCACATCCTAGCAATTTGCATACGTAAATTTCAACTCAAGGGTACGTTTGATTAGTTATATTTTTTATAAAAAATATGAAATTTTTCATAAAAAATATGAAATTTTTATTTAAGTTGTTATTTTTGTATTATTTAATTGTTAAAATTTTTTTGACAGTTAAATTTTTATTTTTGGCATTATTCATGTACTTTTTCATATAAACAAAGAAAATATTTTCTTTGGAGCGAGCTTGTATTTATTTTTTAGGTAATTGCACATTTTTTGAAACAAAATTTTACTCATTTTCTACATTAAAAATGTTATAACTTAAACTACAAAATTCAAAATTTAATATTTAAAATCTACTAATCAAGATCAATTAAACAAGATCCATCATGACTATAAAATTATGTAAAAAAAATATCCATAATTTTTTCTACATTAAAAATGCTATAATACAACTAATATTTTTCGGGTAGAAAATTAAGGCAATCAAATACATTTAATTGACATTTTCCATGCAACTCAATTCTAGGTAATTCAATTGCCTGGAACTTATTTTCTTTCCATGTAAATTCCATACTTGCAATTAAATACATTCTAAGTGTATATATTTGGTAGTGTAAATATGTCTTTGATAGCAATTTATTGAAGTATACACACAGAAATTTACAATCGAACGAGTATATAATATGGGCTGTTGGTTTTCGCGTGGCTTTATTTTTAAGCAACCCTATATTCGATTTGCTTCAAGTGTATATTTTTTAGCATTAATTTTCTTATTTTTACTTTTAATTGTAATTACAATTACACTACACATTTTAAATTAACTATTTTCAATCAATGAAATAATTTTCTTTTTCTTTTTCATGCAAATGTTTTCTGTTAAATTTTGCCACAAACTTGTAATTTTAACTTGGCTGAGACCAAGTTTGTTGTTGCTTAAATTTAAATAGACCGCCAAAACTTCTATGTAGACCTTATTGTGTGTGTCCCAGGCCAAAATGAATTTTGTATCTAAGACATCAAACACTGCTCAATAATAATGCCCCAAAAAAATTATATTGAACATAGCTAGTAGACTAGCATCATCCTGTATATATATATATATATATATGTATGTCTTAATTAATGTTTCTCTTCCTCTTGCTATCTAAACATTAATCGTATTCTTCTGATTCTTCATTTTTAATTATGCCAACTCTCTCTCAAAGGTCCAAATACGTGGCATTGATCTTTGGTCCAGTACGTGTTCTTTTAGGCATATTGTTCGTAAAGAAATTTCTATATTGATTTTTTATGTATAAATCTTTTATCTTTAGAACTAACGAGCTGGGTACCCGTAGGCTAATATTATTAATAATTGTAAAGAAATAAAATACTACACTTCAGGAGGAGCTACAACTCGAAAAGAGAAAAATACTGCAATTGTACTATTTTTTAATACAGAATTTGAACATTTTCATTCTTAAATAAAATATATATGATTCCTGAATTCAATCTTAAATCAAAGTGCTTTACGGTTATAAATATAATTTTTTTAGATAAATCCTTGTTAAAACTTTTGGGTTATATTTCACAATTTTATTAGTCGATTGTGACAACTAATTAATTTATTAGTCTAATATGACAACAATTTTATTGTATAGAAAAATAATTTTAAAATAAACTAAAAGTATTTTAGAAACTTGACACTCGATTGAGAAATAATAATCGCAATCAGAGACAAAATAACTATTTACCTCTCAAAGTTTCACAAAACAAACGGCTTCATACAATTTTAAAATCTGAGAATGTATTTTGATTTAAACAGGCCCTGAAAGGCTTGGGGTCCATGGGTTTAGACAAGACTGAGAGCCCTCGATTAGGGCTGGTCGGTTCACAGGGCCTCCCTCCTTTTCAATTCTACGTGCAAACGAGTCATACTTGAAAGTCTACAACCTCGTGTCCTATATAAAAGCAAAGTTTTTTTCCGTCTCAAACAAGTAGTGAAAAAAAAAAAGGACATTTCAATTTTCAAGTGGGGTTTGTTTAACATTTTCAATCATCAAGAAAAAAAATTCTCAATTTATTTTTAATTAAATCTTGTTAAATAGATCTCATAGGAACTTTGTAAAAATATAGATACTAGAAATAGAACTAGAAGTAAAAAGATGTCCTAAAATTTTGAGAAGATGAAGCTAGAGCTGGAGACTCCTAAAATTGGATGAGAGCTCAAGTAGTAATGTGACCCGAAACAATGGAAGTATCAGAAAAGCAAATCTTCTAAACTTGTAGACCCCCCTCCCCACAACCATTTCTCCACATGAACCTAGAATAAAAATTAAAAAAAAAAAAGTCTACCAAAAATATATAACCCTCTAAATGCGCTAAGCGTATTTCATAAAGCCATATCATATTCATATTTAGAGTCACTAATGATTTTTTCTAGGAGAATTATAACTTCAGCTTACTCCGTATTTGTTATTTGTTTGACTACTTCCCTTCCTGATTCATAGTTTCGTTAGAGATGAACAAGGGAAAAAAGCAACAAACATCCAGCAAGGATAATTTTTCATCACACAAATCTATCGTACAAGCACAGGCAACCCCGTCGTTTTATAACATGCTTACTAGCACAGGCAAAGAATACCTGTTGCGGTTAACTTCTACGGTTCTCTATGTTATAGAATCTCAAAATCTCTCCCTGCAAGGGAACAAGGGATTTATAAAATTCATCAATATTCACTAGAGCATAGTATTCAATTAAGAAGCAATTCACACTTATAACAGGCAATGGAATTGACAATGTTCCAAATCATTCAAGAAAACATTCAAAAAAATGCATATTTCCAATGTCGAGCGTGGAGTATGTTTTGCAGCAAGTGTGTGATATCAATCACTATTAACACTTCTTGATTTATCTATGACAAAAGAGTTGATATAATGGATCCCAAATAACAACAATAATGCAAAAGAGATAACATAAAAGCAAATTGAATTATTCCTTGCAATCGTGTGTACCCACAAAACTGGGAAGCTGTTGTACAGAGAACAGCGGTCTCAGGTAGAGGGTCCATTTGCACCATTCAAAAGCTCATTGATACAGAATTGATTTAAATTGTCATACATTTTCTTCCACTGCTGGATCATCCGCATAGACCTTTCGCTTTCCAGTCTTAATCTTTGAATCTCCATTTCCGCAGCTCCAGAAGAACCTTTTTGCTGAGTAAGATCAGACATATCGGTTACATATAATTTAAGGTTCACATTGGACCACTTCAATGCTTTCAACATAACAAAAAGTAAAACTACAAAGAAATTACAATAGCATTGAACTTGTTCAGATTAAAAAGAAAATCATTTATCTATTTAAAAAAAAAATGTTGTGGAAGACAACCTGGATCAAATTTATGAATACATGAGAGAGAATAGAAATTTCGGATTATCAATTTTTTTGGTTCAACAGATTATCAATTTTGTAAAACTAATCAAGACTGATGCTAGAAATCTTTCTACAAGCTCAGCTAAGAGATCTTACAGATCATGCACATAGTTGTCAGAAGCTCAAGGAGCCAAGGTCCCTGGAGCCTAGGCACACGCCTTTTCGAAGATAGGCGCACCACGTACAAAAACTTGACATATATAATTCTAATCATAATTTATACCGACCACTCTAATGTCATATCTTCTAGAGCAAAAAAAAAAAAAGAAAAACAATCACCAAAGAACAACAAGTGTTCATTCATACACAAAAAATGTATATAAAATTCCTTTTTTTTTTCTCAAGAGTCATTTTAAACAAATGATTATGATGTTCATTCATACATAAAAAGAATTAGGACATGAGAAAAAGAGTACTTATTTTATTCATCTTAATAGATTTTCATGAAAAACCTGTCTTTGTGGTGATTGAACTTGTGGGTCATTCCAATTAACAAAGTTCTCTTTGGGCTAAACTTTTTCACTGGGGTAAACAAAAGTGAGTGTTGTGGTGTCCACTACTCTCTCTACCCCTTGTCGGTACCACTCTACAAAAAAAAAAAATATGGACTCCGGTAGCCACATCACTAGCCCAGCGGCACCAAATCCGATTCCAACACCCCTCGAACTCCCTCCACCACACCCTTGCCTCATCAACTCCGACGATCCCTCCTTGAAACTCGAGGCGGCCAGAGAGATCTGCCGACCCAAACCCTCTCTTCGGAAAAGCCTTCACCTGGAGCTCCTCGAGGATAGGTGAATAAAGCGCGCGCCTTCTGGAAGGGTATGTGCATTGTGCAAAGCGAAGCTCACATGCTCCACCTTGATGCGCCTTGTGCCTAGGCGCACTTTCAACAACTATGATCATGCATATATTTCATTAAATTGGTTCAGCAAACCTCAGCAAGAAATTAAAATGGAGGGAAAAGGACTGCCCAAAGTTCAACAGAGACAAAGTCAGATTGAGGCTAACCAAAAGAATTTGCAGTCATTTAAACCAAAATAGTAATTTCCCTCTAATGTGGAGTGAGATTAAAGAGAATGTGAGCCAAAATCTCAAAGCATCTTTAAATTAAATTAATGGTTCAACGACAAGATTTTAGTTTCAACATTGTAAATAACACTTGCAGTTGACAAGATTTTAGCAATTAGCTCGTTTGGTTCGAGTTTTGGGAATGGAATGGGCATCCTAGATTCCTGGAAAGCTTTTTTCTTGGCATCTAGGATGCCTTGCCAATGTTTGGTTCAGACATGAATTCTCTTCTTTTGGAAAGTTGAATTACCTCCTTTATATTTGGTTCAAACATGAATAGGAACGAAATAAGTGTCAATTACCAAAATTTCCTTCATTTTATACAATTAGGTGACAAGTCCTAACAATTTTACGAAGGTAAAAGTTAAGTTTTTATTGTTATAAACTATGAACAGACGACGTATGTATTTAACAATAATAAGAAAAAAAAATCAACAATAAAAATATATGTTTTTTTATTTTGAAAAGCATCTAAATAGAAAAAAAAAATTGTGTCCATAAGTAAAAGGGATATTTTGGTCTTAAAGAAAAAATCTAAAAGAAAATACCTAGGGTAATCCTTTATTCCCAGTCATTTAAGAGGGAGGACTTTGAAGGAATTATCCATTCTGGGAATGATGCATTCCTAGCCTAAACCCGAACCAAACATCGGAATCTTTCTAGAATGGAATGTAGCATTCCAATAATGCATTAAAACTAGAACCAAATGAGCCCTAATAAAGATCCTTGCGCCAGCTACTTTCTTTTTGTGCTTTTTTTTTCTTTCTATCCTTCTTTCTTCTTATGCTAGTTTAACATTTTTTAAAAGTTCTAACAAAATAATTTGTCTTTAACAGTTAGACAATAAATCATACTTAGGTTGGTCATGTGTGCAATTGAAGAATCATGAACTCCCAAAGAAATCATGTGAATCTATGAAGCATAGGCACAAACACAGAGAAGATACTGATATACACCGATAAGGCAAATTCTAAAAACTTAGGACATGGGCATAACGACAACAGTTGTTTAAGATATGTATTCCTTATACAAAAATGGAGCATATATAGGAATATATTTTTATTCAATAAATCAATATTGATAGTGCTGCAGCATGAAACTTGACTCATGGATCAAAGTAATCTAAAACAACTTGTATTAAGTAAAGGAATAAGCGAGGAATATGGGAATGCATATGTGCGATTATGATGTATAGAACAGATAAGTAATGATGGCAACTCCAATAAACTGGATTACATTTCATCAAGAAAATACAAACCTGAAGTTCATTGATTTGATTATTCATTGTAGCAACAGTGACATATGAAGCATCGACGGGAAGATCAGGTTTATCCTGGGGAATGATAAAGGCCTTAGCATCCAAATCTTCATCCCCTGAATTGGTGTATTTCTCCAGTGGAGGTGGCAACAATGATCCATGTCTTCTTGCAGAGGAAATTTGAGAATTTATTGATGTTCGAGTATATAAGCTCAGTGGTTGTCTAATAACAAGAATATTGTTTATAGGACCTGCATAGCATATACTTATGGTGTTAATAAATACTCTTATTCATAAACTCTATTATTCAGTTATTATGCGTTTAACATATTTCCAGTATGCATAATATTTTGCAAACCATTATGTCTCGTGTATAGAATAATGTTAATGAAATTCTCTCTTTTCTTTTCAAGTAAATCAAGATACCCGTTAAAACTACACATACTAATTCAGGTAAAAAAAACTAACTACCGTTAATTTATAACTAGCATCTATTTGGAAATGGAAGAAAAAGATGGTATATCCAAGTATATCAACAGAAAAAAAAGAAACTGAATAAAGCAATATAAATTTAAAAATTTCCTGCTATAAGTGACCAATGTTTCTCATAATTAAGAAGATACCTTTAGCATGTTTCAAAACGCGAATGATGTTATGGGTTTTAGTGTCCCAAACGCGAACCATGCCATCCTCTGATCCAGCAACCAATTGTAATCCATCCAAAGAAAAAGCCAAGCAAGTAACAGCCTTACTGTTCCAGAAAATATCATAAATATCTAATCTATAATAGAGAAATATTGAACTGGACTCGTCATATTACTCATAATCAGGCCAAATTAATCTAGACTGACTTGCTAATCTGAATTATGTAACCATCATCTTCTCGCATTATCACGAATAAAATATAACAAAGATGGCTACTAAATCTGGTGGTGACAACTGACAACATCAAAAAGGATAACAAGGGTCTTTTTACTAGCACTAGGTTTCATGCATCTCATTTCAATTCTTCTTTTTAGACAAAGTTATGCAGTTTGTCACTTATCAACCTCTGCCAATCACATAGAACAATCTAGCTCATGGTCACATTAGCCAGTTTTGACCCTTGCTTGGGACATATGCAGAAAAAGTTATTCCGCATATCTTGAAAAGCATTTGGTTACTTAGTGAATGCACAAGGAGCTGACAGGAAATAGTAAACATAACTAAAGAACATCCTTGAATATAACTTAGATGAACTAAATGACAGTGGAACATTTTGGAATATTCATAGTCATGCAAATGCAATTTTAAATATGCAATGGTGACAAACGAAATAATCACTTCCATGAAATTATGTATCATACAGCAAAAGACCACAAGTCAGTGTGGCGTCTCAACAGACTTGAGCAAAACTACCATGAATCGTCAAGCAAATAACAATCCAACACTGACTATCAAGGCAATCTTCTTCAAGGCAATATAGCATCAAAATATCCTTCTAGGAAGAAAACAAGGCATTCTGCATATGACAGTATGTTAATGTTGAAACATACAAAGCTTAGAATTCACAAACCTATGATCTGACAATGTACCAATGATATGCATCCCATAGTTGCTGGAGGTGCCTTGAGCATTAAGGGAAGCAATGTATATCTTGCCATCTCTACCACCCGCATAAAAGACATGCTCACCAGGGTCCATCGCAATTGCATCAATTACTGATGGGAAAACAATATTCCTCAATAGCTTCCCCTTAGATAGGCTCCACACCTACAACAATGGGGGTGGGGCCCCGATACCCATGGTTATCAA
The DNA here is from genome assembly GCA_021464415.1 of Lonicera japonica. Classification (NCBI taxonomy): domain Eukaryota; kingdom Viridiplantae; phylum Streptophyta; class Magnoliopsida; order Dipsacales; family Caprifoliaceae; genus Lonicera; species Lonicera japonica. Next base: position 6,298,107 of record CM038466.1, read on the forward strand.
AAAAAAAAACCAATGTATGTCACTCTAAACCAATATGTCCATAGCCAGTGGCAACAAGTTGAACAGACAAAGTCACTAACTAATCCCCAGAATTACATAGGTGAAAAAGCACAAATCAATTGGATGGTAAAAAAATAAAACGAGGTACTCTGCATAGGCCATACATCAATTCAATGACTGGTCATCATGATATCAAAGACAGATACATCATAAATTAAGTTTGCGCAGAACTTTTATGTTTTAGCATGTAAAAAGTGTCGAAAATACTCCACATAGGCATGATGAGAATTTGGGGATGAAAATATGTACAATCAAGCAAATATGGCCTACAAGTAAAAGAAAGTGAAGATTACACAGCATAAGCGAGAGCGAGACAGAGAGATGCTCTTATCAATTAAAATTAAACAACAGAACTAATATAATTGCATAATCTCAAAATCCCTTTCCCAGAAGCCAAATTACCTGATTTTTCCAGCATTATAACTTCTATTTTAGTGCTAAACTGCTATATTCAAGCAAACAGCTTGTTCTACCGAATTACTCCACCCATTCCAAATTAATTATTACTATCTCTTTTACCAAATTTTTTAAAACAAGGAATTAATCTCATCATACTAGATAAATTTTAGTTTTGAATGGTTGTTATAAAATCAATTTTGCCATATAAAATTAACTTTAAATAGGAGTGAAGCAAATTAAAAACAGAGCATGTCAAACCTTGCAAGTCCGATCTTCAGAAGCAGAAACTATTATTGCATTACATCCTCCGTAACCTGTAACAATATCAGTAACTCGCAAAGTGTGCTCGGAGAAACTATACTCATATGGATGTCTTGCTTCCTCCCTCCGCTCATCATCAAACATCCTAATTCACGAGGCGGAGAGAAATTAACATTTATGCAATGATGATAAATGCCAAACACTAAAGCATAAGCAATGGGATAAGAAGCAAGTACATGAGAAGCGACCAGACTCGAACAGAGCCATCTTCCGCCCCAGAAATCAAAAGAGATTCATCATCAGAGTACACTAAGCAAGTAACTGCTCTATAATGAGCATGCCATTTCTTAAGCAATCTACCTGTAAGGACCTGTATAAATCATACATACTGTATGATTAATATAAAACACCTCATAAGAGCAAAAAATAAAATAAACATATGACCATACAAATGTATATTGTTGTCAACTAGGCATTCGTGAATTCCATACAAAAGAGGACACTTTTTAGTGTGAACGTTAGGGAGACAACATTAAAACATGTATGTAGACTCACCTCCCATAAGAAAATATCACCGGAGACACCACCCCCAATTATATAAGTGCCTTCACTATTAGAAACGAGAGGATTAATAGGTTCAGCAGGGAAGCTCTTAACTTCTGCCTGGGGCTGCACCATTTAGACAAACAAATAAGCATCTGACAGTCAATACCTTGAAACTGATAATCAAGTAAAGCGATTTATTGCAGCGTAAAAAAATAGCATGCATACAGAGTTTACAGATTAAATTCAAATTTTCTTAATAAGCGTTGTGGCTGACCTTGTTCCAGGACCAGTAAAGGATGGAACCGGAGGAAGAAGAGGATTCACGGAGTTGAGAAGAGGCAAGGAAGCGGCCGCCGACGGTGACTAGACCGTGGGGAGGAGAGGTGCATGAACGGTACCGGAGGTGTTCTGCACCTGATTGCAAGTCCCAGCAACTGATGCCCGCATCAATTTGGGATGAAGCAATCACCACCTGCTCCTCCATTGATTTATCAATTCGGAGGTCTAGGGTTTTGGAGGGGTTTCTGGGTTTTTTCTTGCTGCTATGTTTATTTCTCTATTTGAGAAGCCAACGCAACAATACGCTTACGTGCGACATTTTTATTGTTTGATTAACGGATGTATGCAATTTAAAATTTGTTAATTTTTTTAAAAAAATTTAAAGTTTATTATATTTAATTAGAATTTTTAAAATTTTATTGTATTTAATTACTATTTAAAAAAAATATTATAGTATTCGATTAAGATTAAAAATAATTTTTTTAAATCTTATCGTATTTAAAACTCAATAAGTTTTAAAAGTGTTTTTACGAATAACAAATTCTCTAATAAATCTTCTCTCCAAGCGGAAGATTTCATATGAATTTTTTTTCATCTTCCTCCCAAACTTTAAGTATTATTTATTCTTTGTCTCTATAATCTTATTAAACTATTACATTCCATTCTCTCTATCTAAAATTTCTTCTTCTCCCAAACCATATGTATTATCTCTTATTCTTTTCTATAACTCTTTAAACCCCTCTACTTCATTCACTCTATCTAAATTTTTTTTTTTTAATACTGTTACTTTTAATGTTTTAATTATTCAATTAATCATCTTTTTGAAACTATATAGATGTTGTCCCTTTTATTTTTTTCTCTCCTTTTATAAATTTTTTAGATAGAAAATGAAAATCAAATAAAAATGGCTAAAAAAAAAGTTGTTGGGTTTTTAGACTCGATCCAAACCGTTTAAGACGGGTTTATAATTTGCTTATTACTTTAACATAGTAATCATAATTCTTTTATTATTTATCCTTTGATTTTTTATTGTAATTAGAAGAATCAATGAATTTATTAAAATCTATAAAAATAAAAAAGGATCCACGCTTTAAAATATGTTAAACTATGTATAAATTTATTAAAATATGTTAGACTCTATTTTTGTTTAAAATAATTTGTGGATTTAGAAGAACCCAAGAATTTTATAAAGTTTATAAAAATCTGAATTGAATACAACATCCTTAGTATATTGACTATGGTTTGAAAAATAAAATAAGACACTACACAATGCATATTTATCTCAGATTGTGTACTTTTCTTTTCTTAAAAGGTCTTTCAAAGATAAAAGCAAAATTGTTAGAGGTAAAAAATTTATGTGTGCTTTTGATCAAGGCTCATTTTAAAAAGTTTATATTGCAAGCGACCCATAATTAAAACCCTTAGGCCCATCTCTATAATAGATGTGAGATTGTATGGCCGAATAAGATATTTATGTATAACAGCTGACAATGATGTGTCTGTTAAAGCTGGCCGGCCAATGTGTGTGAATTCAAGAATGACTTACCAATCTTAGTCGGCCAACAAGCAGAAGATAGCTCAGTTGAAGAATAAATGATGGGAAATAAACACTTATGTAAGTGTGAACAAAGTTAGGAAAAACTGTTATCTTGAAGTACTACCTAAGTCTACCCTTTATAATAATTTTCATATTTTACTAATTCTAATGTAACCATATCTTATATATATATATATGAAAGAAAACCCACAACTAAAAATAATTAATTATCTCCTCTTTACACTAACTCCCATACATTATCCTCCTTCATTTGGTAAAAACCATAATTCGCTATAATTGTTATATTCTTTTCAAGCCTTCAAGTCAAAATATATACTCAATACACGCATGCAACGGAGGACGTACTATTGAATTGGGAATTAAAGCCACTGGAGGAACCTACCCATAAATAACTCTGGTTTTCCTTCTATTTTTATTTACCATCCATTACTGGTTAATATTGTTTATATTCATCACTTATATTTTCTGGTTTTCAAACAATTAAATTGGGTAGATTATCTTCAAGTTATGCTTGGTTTTATAGCCACCCACAATTGGCGCCGTCTATGGAAATCGCCAATTGAAAGTTATGATAATTTGCATTTTTTGGTAACCAGATTTATTTTTCCTCTCTTCATAATTATTTTTCAGCATTTTTAATGTTCATCATCATTTTTAAGTTTCTAGAAAAATGGTTCATACTATAAGCCAACAAATAAGAGACCAAAATCAACCCATAATAGCAGAAAATAATAACCAAATTCCATCTAACAATAAAACCCAAGCTCGCCAGGGTGGTGTAACCAAAAACCTAAATCATGGTTTACTAACTATAGGGACAAATAAATTAGTTTCCACAATGAGCTCAAAGAGCTCACACGATTAATTTTAGAAAGAAAAGTTTTAATGAAAATGCTTAAGGAGTAGATAGCAATTAACACTGGTCGGCAACTAGCTAAGGAAAGCCCTTCGAACAAATCTCATGTATCCTCCACTAAGGAAAAAGTAATTCATGATGTGAATAAATCAATATCTTGTGATAAAGGAAAGAGAAAAGTCCGCTGAAGAGTCCATAATTGAGAACATTGATAATCGACATGCATATGAGATCCTAAAGCAAACTACTCGTTCCAATGTTTTTAATGGCTTAAGGAGCAAGTAATATAACCCAAGGAGTAACACAAGGAGAAACTAGACTAAAAAGATCTTAAGAGGATAATTTACTTAGTGATTGCCGATCATGTCTGGCATTCCAAGCAAGTCATGGCGTATTAAAGAAATAAAGAAACACTTATGTGCAGAATTAATGTTCCTGCCCAGTTTGTGGGACACGGCCTTGAAATGGTTTAACAAGCTGCCGCCTAGCAAAAATGACAATTTCAAATAACTAGCCGAGTAATTAATTGCTCGTTTTATTACAAATAGCATACTTGTTAAAGGACCTGAAACTTTGACTTATTTAAAGAAAAAACAAAGAGAAACATTAAGAGAATACTCGCAAAGATATTTGGAATTATTTCAAGAAATAAAATATTGTGATTTGAAATTTGCTGTTAGCATGTTCAAGTTTTTATTACTATGGGACAGTAGTGGCATCTATAATGATCTCACAATAAAGCTCCCAAGTACCTTTGATAACCTACTGGCTATAGTAGATGAATTTTCTAGGGTTAAAAATAATGACCAAGTAACCAATAGGCCAAACTTCAAAAGAGATAGGGGAAATGATAGAAGAAAAAAGGAACTCTAAAAGAAGAATAAGAAAGATGACCAGGAGGGAGAACGGAAACTGAGCCCTCATGCTTTTAAAAGGGTTAACTCAATCTTTAATAAACCCATACACTAAATTATGTTTGAGATTAAAAAAAAAGTTCTTTAAGTGGCCTAAAGCGATGGTGAATGATCTAAGCTCTAAAGATACCAAGTTCCAATGTTCATCCAACAAGGATCATGGACATAAAATTGAAAACTGCGAGATACTGAAGCAATTCTTATGAAGGTTGGTATAACAGGTGCATTTGGCAAAGTATATGAAGCCCATTAGAAAGAAAGCCGATCAGGGCAAAGAAACCGATGATTAGGTAGCCGTTGTACATGTAATCCGACTAATAACAAGGTCATTAAAGTTATTTATAAGATTACCAACCGATCAGCTGTAAACAAAAATCACCTCAAGGTTAGAATTTCTAGAGCTCAACTCTGGGCTCAGTCCCATCTGATTACTAAAATCATGTCAGTACAGGCTCCACCGAAGAGAAACAGGGATATTAACTTGTTGTACGATATTTTTTTTATCGCACAAGATTTAGATAGGGTGGACATTTCCCATAATGATACTATAGTTTTAATAGTAAAACATTTGTAAATATAACATGAATAGGGTACTCATTGATCCTAAAAACTTGTCGAAGGTTATATACCTCAATGCTTATAATCATTTGCAACGATTCATTTCAAGGAAAAACGTTCGTTCAGTGAATTTTTTCTGATTTATAGCTTTAGTAATGATATTGTCTGATAAATTTTCATAGTTGACATTTAAGTAAGAATTGGGGAAGTGACCATAAACATGAAATTTTTTGTGATGAATACTAATTTCGATCCCCCATACAATGCGATCTTAAGACATAACTAGTTGAGGGAAATGAAAGCAATCACTTCTCCATTTCATCAAAAACTTAAGTTTCCTTCTTCGAAAGAAGTTATTGTTATAAGAAGCAAACAAGAGGATGCCCTGGTATTATTTCAATCTTACAATCTGAGGATCCGTATCTAAAAGGCAGAGTTCCCAAAGTTCTTTCTCGAGAAAGAGAAAGTGCAAAAAAATTAAAAATTAGTAATCACATGATGGTTGTCTCATAGATGGTAGGGCCAGAAGACGACTGGAGGAAAAAGTTTTTGAAAACTTAATTCCAGTCATCGCAATTTTTGATTCTAAAGACAAATAAAAGTTCTTTTTAATTGGCAGTAGTTTAAAGGCTGGAGAATGGGAAGAGTTAACTGAATTGTTGAGGAGAAATATAAATGTATTTGCCTAGTAACCATACAATATGCCCGCCATTCCTGCTAAAGTAATGTGCCACAAGCTCCAAATTAATCTAAATTACAAACCAATCAAACAGAAACCTCGCTAATCAGCCCCAGAAAAAGCCAGGGCTATGGAAGAAGCAAAGATTACTCCAGGCAAAGGCAATAAGAGAAACATAGTTCTCAAAATGGATATCCAATAATATGGTGGTTCAAAAAAAGAATGGTAAATGGTAGGTGTGCATAGACTTCACAAATTTAAATAAGGCTTATCTAAATAAAAACTTTTTGTTGCCAATGATAAGCCAGTTGGTTGATTCTACAACCAATAATGAGAGTTTGTGCTTTCTGGACGCTTACTCAAGTTATCACTAAGCCTGACTAGGAATGCACTGCGTTTATAATCACAATAGGGTTCTACTATTACAAAGTTGTGCCGTTTGGTTTGAAAAATGCTGGGTTTACCTACAAAAGACTTATGACCAAAATGTTCAGGGAATAAATTGGCAAATTTATGGAGGTATATGTTGATAATATGCTGGTTAAAAAGTAAGAAGGCTATCGGCCACATTACAGACCTGTGGAAAACTTATGAAATTTTGAGACATTATAACATAAAGCTCAATGGTGTTAATTGTACATTTAGGGCCAGTTCAGGGAAATTTATAGGGTTTATGGTTCAATTATTGGGGTATTGAAGCCAATCCAGAGAATATACATGCTATTTTTAATGTGCAGAGGCCGACCAACCTAGAAGAACTAAAAAAACTTAAGCGTATGGTTACTACTTTAAATTACTTTACTTTTAAGTATTCTTATAAATGTATGCAATTGTTTAAAACACTTAAAGGAACTAAAGAATTTGTTTGGACCGAATAATGTGACAAAACTCTGACTGAGCTAAAATAATAATTGAGCAACCCACCCCTTATATCAATTTCTGAACTCCATGAACAACTTTACATGTATTTATCTTCTTTTGATCGGGTAGTAAGTTCTACATTAGTCAAAAAGCATGATATGATTCAAAAGCCTGTATATTAAACTAGCAAATGTTTAGTTGGCTTAAAATTGAATTACTTGCCATTGGAGAAACTTGTATTAGCATTAGTTATAGCATCAAGAAAGCTTAGGCACTACTTTAATGCTCATCCCATTAAAGTATTGACCTCAAGCCCGATTAAGGCTGCTCTTAGAAAGGCAAATCTTTTAAGCCGAATTACAAAATGGACAGTTGAGCTAGGCTTGTTTCGTATTAAGTACAAGCTGAGAATAACCATAAAAGGGCAGGTTTTTGGCTGATTTTACTGCTGAGTTTAATGGTAACGCCGAAGTTGGGCTCGACAATGAATTGCCTACTCCAAGTGGGGGCAGGATATAGGAATGACAAAAACCAAATAGCCAGACCAAATGGAAATTGAGTCATCGGCCGAGCTAGTAACACATCGCAGCTGCTGGGTCATGAGTTGGTATAATTTTAAAAACACCTGAGGGAGTTGTAATTGAATAAGCTGTCCGATTAAGGTTTAAAGCTTCAAACAATAAGGCCAAATACGAAGCACTGATAGTGGGAATGCAAAAGGCTAAGAAGATCGGAGTACATAACTTGGTGATTCACTATGATTCTCAGTTATTACTCACAAATTAATAGGTGAATACATTGCTAATAATGAAAAAATGGGGGGGGGGGGGGGGGGGGGGGGGGGGCTATTCAAAACAACCTACATTGAAAATTTTTTCAAAAACCAACAACTCTCATGTAGATGCCTTAGCAAATTTGGCATTTGTAGTGGATTTTAAATTTATGAGAACAATTAAAGTAGAGTATTTACCCAAGTCAAGCATAGAGAGTGGGGGGCAACCGACCATTACGACATTGAGACTGATATTGGTGTAAGCTAGATGGATCAAATAATTAATTATTTAAGAGATGTGACACTACCAAAGGATAATGGTGAGGCTTATAAGGTCCGAGCACAAGTTAATAAATATTGACTTTCTCTCAAATAGAAACTCTATAAGAGGTCATTTTACAGTCTTATCTCATATGTGTGCACCCTAGGCAAGTTTTAAAATTGTGTTGTATAAGTTTAGGGATGGCAAAAAAACCCAACCCGCTGGATTCCCGACCCGATCCGACCTGAGTGGAGCGGGTTCGGGGGCGGGTTCGGGTTTTGCCAATAAAAAATCCGCCCCGCCCCGTATATATATATATATTTAAATATAATTTTAATTTATAAGATATATATGTTTCTAAGTTGTGTTCCATACATGTGTGGATTTGTTAATTATATACTTATATATATGCATATGTGTGTGTAGATATATGTTGTGTAGATATAATTTTAATTTATAAGATATATATATATTTATATATACGTGTGGGTTCGGGTTTTGGAAAATTAATGCGGAGCGGGTTTGGGAAATATAAAAAAAACCCATCTCGAGTTCGGGGTGGGGTTATTTATGTGCGGGTCGGGTTCGAGTTTTGCCAAACCTGCCCCGTTACCATTCCTATATAAGTTACACAAAGGCAGATGTGGAAGTCAAGTTGGGCTTAATTAACTTTTTGCCACCCACAAAAACGGTGAAAGTTTAAACTCAAAACATGGTTTAAACTTTTGACAAGTTCACTTTGAAACATAGAAAAAGTTTCACTTTTTTAATTATCCAAAATTTTATAACAAGTCAATTTCTTATGTACAAAGTTTTCAACGAAATATGTCTTATTCTCATATTTTCGAGAGAAACTTATGAAACAATTTAATTTTTGTGGAAACCTATCAAAACCGAATCGTTTTTAGAATAAAGTATTTTTACTTTGTAACATAATTATAAACCAAATTTCACTAAAAAAGAAATTATATTGTGAAGTACTGATTAAGTTAAAACTGGTTTTTTTCTTAAATATTATCAAAGTAAAACGTAACATAATCAATTTCAAAGATAAAATAGCATTTAAAAATAATGAGTTCCAAATTCAAAATGTGCTGGTTGGGCCAGCTTGCACAAGTTTGGGCCAGCTTGTTCATGTTTAATAATTTATACTCATTTTCAAGCGACGGAGCAATCATTAACTACAAATCCAGGAAACTCGAACATAAAATGATTGCGCGCAAAATTAGAAAAATTAAAAAAAAAATTGAAAGGTCTATACTTTATACAATCTAGTAAAGTATGGGATGTTTTATAAACTTTTGTTAAACGACACATATGGTTGTCTTTATTATAATTAGTGTGCTATATAAGATATAACTTTATGATAATTAAAGCTGTAAATGTCAATAAAGTGTTTACAAAATAAATGTCAATAAAGTGTTTACAAAATACTAAACAATTAAGTATTTGTTAATTTGATTTCCCTCTTTTTTACCTTTTTCCAACTTTCAAAAATGACATGATGCTCCAATAGCGCTGTTAAGCAACATGCAAACACACATCTCCCCTTAAAGCCTCTTTACTTGATGGATGATCCGTCCTTGCATATATATATATATAATACTCAAATTATTTTTGTTGAAAATTTGAACTTAATTTTTTTTATAATAAATGACAAATAATCTAATTATTTTTAAAATTTTATCGTGAAATTTAATACATTTTTTATGTTAAAAAAAGCTTAAACTATTAATTTAAAATACTAAAAAAATTTAAAACAATCAACATCAAAAATATGTATTTTCACTTTTATTTTGGGCGATGTTATTTCCACACCAAAAACACTTTGTACCACTCTCACTCTTAATATCACTCCCACCAACTCTCATTTTACTTATCCCCACTCAAATAACCTCCTTTACCACTCTCTCTTTGATAATACACATAGATCAATGATTAATTATAATTAATCGTCAATTCTTCTTCTTCCTCCTTCCCCTCATCCTCTTCATTCTTCTTCTTCGTCTCAACAATGGCTTCTAAATTTTTACATTCATGTACGATTACTATTTGAAGTCTTGCAAAAACTTTTACAGTGGAAGAGTTGAATAATTGTCTATGGCAAGAAATCGATAAAACATAATATGAACACACAACTCATTGTTTGTATATATACATATATGAACCATGGATTGATTTCAATATGAAAACAATGAACATAGCACAAAAAAGCAGTGAAGCAACTTTACTCGATGCATCTCAAGCGAGTTTGCTGTAACAAACTCGGTGACGAGAAGTCGATTATAGATAATTTGAGATGAATATTTTCTTTCTAGATATGAATCGAGTGCTTACACTTATAACTCGCTTGATGTTAAGAGAGTAAGTGCCTTCAGATTCGACCCACGAGTACTAACTAAGGGATAGAGTATTGATAAAATTACATATACTCAGATGTAATTAACCGATTATGTCCATATTCAATCGGTTGTGGAATATCAAGAGCAGTTGCATAAATTTAGAATAAAGAAGAAGAAGAACACGTATCTGGAAAAACTTTTATTCACTATTTTTTTTATAAATATAAGCTTTTACCATCCTTAATATTGGTCATCAAGTATCGGACTACATTTTATTTATAGTAAATTGGTTAGTTTTTAACTATTCTAATAACTAATACATTTTTGTATACTAATTTTTTTGTTTGGTTATTAGATGTGCAGCATTTAACTGTTAGATGAAGGTGAAGGTAAATGTAGATCAAGAAAAAAAAAAGAAAAAAATGAAGAAGAGTGACTAATGTTAATGATGAGTGGAAGAATATTGATTAATTGATGTTAATGATGGAAACTAAGGGTTGAAAATAGTGTTTGGATGGCATTATTTTAATGGAAGTTGTGCTAAGCATTTTTGGGGTGAAATAATACCACCCTTTTTTTTGGGGAGATAATATTACTCATTTGTAGACTTGTCAATCGGGCTATAGGAGTGTGGCTTGGGGTTGTTTGCGCTCAGACTGAATTGTTTTAAGCATGTTTAATCTCGAGTTTGACCCAAAGTAAAACTCACTTTATATGCTCAAACTCAGCTCATAATTTAATATGGGTTTCAGCCAGAGTTCAAGGCAATCCATATAGGATTTACATGTATAATCTAAAAATTTGCAAAACTCTAAATATTTACTAATAAATATATGTAAACCACTATATAGTATCAAAAGTGAAAAATATCCTATAGAACATCTAAATTCTAAAACACCATCAAATAAAATTCATCAAAAAAACTCATACACTGTTAAATGACTAAATAAAAGTGGTGTGATTCATGGGGATGCAATTTAAATCCGAACAAGAGTAGATCAATAGGTATAACATATTATACACTAACATAACTTAGTGTAAATGGGCTGGACCTAATTTGGGTTGAGCATTTGAAATTTAAACTCGGCCCAATATTTAATTTAGATTTAAAATTTGTTCACACCGGGTCCGATTCAAATTTATTCAAAACTATACTCACAATTTAACGAGCCAAATTAGTGAATTTTGAGTTTGCTCGACCTGATTGACATACCATCTCATTGGCTCTACAAAAGCAAGCAACCTTATATTTGATAGTATTAAAATGGGATAAATTTATCAAAATACTATTATTTTGGCAAGCCTTCTCTCTTATTTTATTATTAATTTATTTGTTATGTATCAACCCCTTGGACGAGACGTACCCATCTACACTGCACGTGTACCCTTCACGTTACGCATCCCAATATAAGGACAAAAGGATTCTTTGGTCTTCTCAAAACTATAGGATTTAGGGTTTTCTTCCATACGACCAAGATTTTCTAATCCTACATTCATCTCTTTCTTAATAGAAAAGGAAAACGGAGTATTGTACTATTATATCCTTTGGCTTGATTTTTTTTTTTTGGTTTTACTACTATTGATAAAATTGACAGATTTATTTATTGTCTTGTGCTGTTATTAGCTACTAAATACTGCGGATTATGCCTATTTTATATTTTATTTGTCTTAAATTAAAAAAATATATATACTTGCTACTTTTTATTAGGTCTTAAATTGCACCGTGTCACAACTTTTTATTTATCTTAAATTAAAAATATATATATATATATATACTTGTTCCTTTTTTTTAGGTCTTAAATTATACCGTATCACAACTCACGAGAAGAAAAGAGTTTAGTTTTACACCATTAATAGAGAGATCGAGTATTCTTTTTGTCCCAAACTAAAGTTATATATTTTTCTTTTCTAAGGTATCAAATTAAATGTTACAATTTTCTTTTTGAGATATTCTAAATTAAGAGTTAAAGTTTATTTCAAAACCCATTAAATATATTAATACCCATTATTAAAGAAAATTATGTTTTAACACTAATTATGATTAAATAGGTGTTTTTGAAATTCTACTAGTAAAAATTACAATAGAAGTGTTTAATTTGAGATGAAAGGACTCTATTCTACAGTAAGCAAATTTAATTTATGAGTATCATGCTCCATAAAATATAATTAATATGCTAGAGCTGAGAATGCAGGAACTTAAGGGCTCAAGAAAAGCAAAAGCTACTTATATATATATAAAATAGAAATGTTTTAGCCATAGCTGGTCAAACTTTATGTTTGAAACTTTATTTGCATGGGGATAATGGACGATGGAACAAGCAAAGCATTAAAAGGGATATATGTGTTTTACATTTGGGCAAATGTGATTTTGCCTATATACACACACGCATGTATGTGTGTGTATATATATATATTTATGTGTGTGAGTTAAAAAACATAAATGTATCTTTTACTGGGGAAAGTAACATGATCTCTCTCATTAGTCACTAGTCACTGTTTGGATTTATGCGCTGACACAAGGAAAGGAAGATTGGAAGAAGTGAAAGAAGAAGAGTGGAGGGTTGAGATCCAAAGGTAGTGTTAAAGAGAGAGATGATGAGATTCAGATACTTAAAGTAGGAAAAGGCAAAGGTTCTCTCTGTTTCTAAGAACAAGTATAGAAGCCCCCTTTGATAGAAACGCCTCTCTCTCTCTCTCTCTCTCTCTCTCTCTCTCTCACACACACACACACATATACATACACGCATTTTTTATTATTACTCACTTTTTCCTACATCTCGCTTTCATCCCCATAATTTAATTAATTTTTAATTTCTTTTTTCGTTGTTTTCACCCAACTATAATTGAAATTGACCAGATCGAAATTATTAATGGAGGCTTATCGATAATAACCTTAAATCTATCTTAATCTCACAAGATATGATGGCGATCTTTTGTCAATCATAGTATGTAGTAATTGATCATTATACATCTTTAAAAATAATGTTGATAATTATAACGTACAATAATGACACTTTTTAGTAGAAGTTTGTGAGAATATCCCAACATCCATCCTTCTCTAGTTATATACTTTTTTATTTTTTAAGAAGATCTTAAGCATATATAAAAAGAAAATGTTAAAAAACGATTTTTTTTTTTTAAGATTTTTAACGTTTAAAAATCTGGCTCTGTTTATATATATATATATATATATATCTTAACATGTGGCAATATATCAAGATATAATTAAAGAAGTATTATTATTTGAAAATCACGTATATGGTCGAAGTTAGTACGTATCAACCAATAATAACTGGCACTGATCTGAGAAATTAAGCTAGAACCATCGATCTGGGAAAAAAATTAATTGTGCACGAAACTGTTCTTCTTCCCCAACAGAACTGAAACTCTCCTCTAGCTTCCTCCCTTATCCCTCTACGTACAATTAATGCACATCGATCTGTGTTAGCATTTAATGCAACTGAGACATTCAGATACCAAAAAAACAGAAAGAGAGTACGAGTAGATCGAAGAAGAAGAATTAGATGGAGCTGAAGAAATATCGATAGAGGACCAATAATTAAAATCATCAAAAACTGATCGATCGAAAATAAAAGATCGAGGAACAGAAAACAATAAAGACATATGTGCGTTGACGAATAAAACATACTTTCATCCCATCTTCACTCAAACCAAAAACCCGGCCAACTGCATTCTCTAGCTAATTCGAGGCTTGCTTCTGGCGGAACAACCTCAACAACAAATTAAGTACCGGCCGGCCCCCTTTCTCAAAAGTTATATATACACGCAAAAAAGAAAAACACATCTCATCATCGATCTAACATCCAAGTGATCAATCTAGGTCCAACACACAAATCAAGCGAACCCCCAACCCCCCCCCCCCCCCCCCCCCCCCCAAAAAAAAAAAAAAGAAAAAAAATCCTAAAGAGAGAGAGAGAGAGAAATAAAACATAGAATTTGTCGAAAAAGGCTAACATGGGGAGGGAGGCATGAGATTCAACCCTAAATCATCTTTTTCCAACACCAAACGTGGTTTGTGAGTCTCCATATTATTATGATTGTGATATTCAGGGTGCAATCTCTTCTTTGACATAATTGGCACTCCGAATAACTTCGTTCCACTTATCACATTACCATTCCCTGCAGCTTCTTCGCGTATCCTCACACTTGTACTCTGCGCACCATTACTTGTACCGCTGAACATTCCCATAACATGATGACCGCCGCCTTGTTTAGCGTAAAACTGATTCGGCACCTTTTGCACCATAGGGCCGTTAATATTAGCAGAAGAAGGATAGCATGATGAGTGACTAGGTGCGACAGGTTTAACGTGATTCTGAACAAAATATATAATATCATTGTATAGCTTCCTCATGTGTGCCAGCTCAGACACGAGCATGTTGTTGCTCCGCCTCAGTCTCTCGTTATCCTCCGACAGCGCTGTCACCGAGCTATTGTAACTAACGGAGAGCCCTGTCCCATGTGGAGGCGAGGGCAGATCGGGGGGCGAGTCACACCAGTTGGCTTGATCGTCGGAGTCGGGCGGGGAAATACTTGCTCGGTTCTGGTACGGGAAGAAACCCGTCCCGCTAAATGCTGATGAATGTTGATTGTTGAAGTGGTGGTTGATGGAGACTTGCGGCTGAGATGTTTTTCTGCGGTGGATCTCGCACAGCAAATGCTTCTCTCCCTTTTTGAAATACTCGTTCGCAAACTCCCATCTGTCTGGTACGATCTTTCGGAAACCCTAATTTTTGAAAATATAACCAAACGTGAACAAAAAAATCAGTAACTCTAAACATAAAGGATTGGAGAGAGAGAGAGAGAGAGAGAGAGAGGAGATATACATACGTAAGTGTTGAGTTGGCGAACGAAGCTGGAGAAATTGTTGTGTTTGAAGTAGTTGGGGAGGAGGTCGCGAGCGAACTCCGGTGGACGCCAAACGACGAAGGTGGTGTCGTCTTCGCCCCAGGAAACTATGTGGTCGGTGGAAGGATCGTCAACGAGTTGGTAAGTTTTGGTGAGGAAAGGGGCTGGTACTGATTTGTGGGAGTCTAATGAGAGTAATATGCCTTCACAGTTGTCTAGCATCAAAGCCATTGAAAACAAAAGTTGTAAAAATATCTGAGCTGAGCTGAGCTGAGTTGAGAGAATTAAGTGTATGTGTGTGTGAGTTTTTTTGGGAGGTTTTAGGATTTGGGTGTGTTGAAGGAAGGGTAGGTGAGGGGTAAAGAGAGATCGAGGAAGAGAGATGAAAATATTGTTAAAGAATACAAGGGGGGAGGTGTAGGGGTTGTGTTTTTTTTTTTGCTTTGAACTTAGGAAGATAGGTTATGTAGTGAGGGAGGGGAATATGTGTCTGTCTGTCTGTCTGTTTAGGACTGTGAAATAAGGGCATTTCAAGACAAACCCGTGATATATACCACACTGATTCTCTCTCTCTCTCTCTCTCTCTCTCTCTCGATATATTTTGTTTTTATCTCTCTCTTCTCTCTCTCTCTCTCTCTCTCTCTACGTACTGAATAATATTTGATCCCGCGCACACCCACTCGAAATCACGCACAAGAGGGGGTGCAGGAAGCAGTGGGAGGGAATTGACCGTGGCACCCCTTTTTAATGTCTTTTTGAGAAAAAATCTCTTTCCCTTTTATCACTCTTCACTGTATACTGCTACTTACCGGTCAAGGCTCCATTACTACTACTGTTTTAATTGTACGATCTACCTATATATCTATATTACAAAATATTATTTTTAACTAGCTTTTTTTTAAAAAAATATAAAAATTTAATAATTACAAATAAACATGTTATAATATACATTAATTATACATTTTTAAATGAATTTTATATACATATTAAGATATCACACCAAAATTAAAACATATACATTAATAATATACACACAATAATAAACTATTACATACTAATTATTTTGTTTACATTAAAAATGCCATAACTTAAAATAAAAAAAATTAAAATTTAATATTTAAAATCTATTAATTTAGATCCATCATAACCATAGAATTATGTAAAAAAAATAAGAAAAATTATTGAGTAATATTTAAGAACGTACTTTATGTGTTCGTACATTATTAGTCAACTCAGTCTGTCACTTTTAGGAGCGTTTACGGTACATCAGTCTAATTTTTGGACTATTTTTCAAATCACACGTACTGATAAATGTGGTTGGATTTTTTTTCACATCTGACCTTAATTAAGTTTAATTTGTTAAAAAATTGTTTTGTCGAGATCAAAATAAGATAAAAAAAAATATGAAGAAAAGATTCCTTAAAAAATTAAAAACACAAGTTGGTCAAATTCCATCCACTTTTAGTGTTTTTCAGCATGGAGATATATTAAACCTACGCTTCGGTTGTTCAAAACGTTAGACTATGTTAGACATTGAACTCAAAATAAACTGATTGATGTTAGCCGATTTAAATTTGCTACGCGTTGCTGTTTTTTATCCCATTATCAGATCTTATTTATTTCACCGTGCTAGATGGTGCATATATAACCTAGTATATAAATAAGATAAAAGGAGGACAAGGTATATATATATATATATATATATATATATGTATATATATTTCATGGGATAGGTTATAAAGAGTGGTTTTTTTACTTTAGCAAAAATAAGGGATTCCCATTTGGAGAAGTAAATAGATGAATTTTTTTAATGAAAATTTGTATATATGATCTATGTAATGAGTATATCACCTCCACCAATTTTCATAAAAAAAAATTCAATTTAGAAGTGAGTGTATTAAAAAATTGATATATGTACATTTTTGACCGTTGCTATTTTTTATGATGATGTCACGCACTTATAATTTGAATTTTTTATAAAATTTAGTGGATGTGATCTACTCAACATGAAGATCATCTTTACAAATTTTTATTAAACAAATCATTTATTTACCCCTTTAAAGGAGTACCATTTCTTTTTATTAAAGTGATAATTTTTTTTAATAGCCTACCGTTATATTTAATTATAAAAATAATTAAACGCGGAATGATATTTTTAGCTAGGGAAACAAGAAAAAGATTCTTATCATTTGAATGCTATATGGTCATATATTTCATGAGTATGTAATTAGCTAACCTAGAATCTATGAGATCAATCATGCCAAGATCGACATCATGATTTGGACAATGAGGTATATGAACTTTCGGTTATTTATGCTTTTTTACTACCTTATTAGACTTAGTCAATTATATAATTTTTTCTTTCAATTCTAATTAGATTTTGTTTTATATAATAATATGAAAAATGATACAAAAAAAGAAGAAGAAAGAACAATTGATTTGTATAAGAAGTTGAAAAAAAATTGAGGCATGTAATGAAATTCTCCGGCTCATGTTTATTTTTATGACTAGATATTCTCCATCCTTCATTATTTTTTTGTAGAAAATTTTTATTCTTCAACCATCAAAGAAAAAATTTTCACTGAAACAACCACAAATTAAGTAAGAGATATCTCACAACATATTTCAACTTATTTTACAACTTCTCACAAAAATCAACTATATTTATTTTCTTTTTTCATATTGTTATCAAACAAACTCTTAAAAGTTAAAATTTTTTAAGTTAGGATTTGTAAGTTTTAAAAAACAACATATATATATATATATATGTTATTTTGGCCATTGTTAATTGGATTTAGATTGAATATTTTGTTCAAACTATGCACACTATTCATTACTATAACCAATTTACGCGCCCACCAACCACACATAATCACATACTTCATGTCATTGAATATAATTCATACACATTAATTGTTGAATTACATGTTGTAATTCTAATATCAATATTTAGACTTCAATCACATGTAAAAATATTAAAATTAGTCGGAAACTAAACAAGAGAATTAGACCATTAGAAAAATAAGGGTTGTACTTAAATTAATCAATCAATATGAATACTCTAGCGAGTTTTAACTCAGATGATGTCACTATCAACTTCTCACACGGGTGGTATAAACTTTTGAAATCCAAATTTTTGATTAACTTAATTAAAGAAAACTATAGTACAAGTCAAGCGCTAGTGATTAAAATCTAATTTTCGCACTCTCATAGAAAATAGTGTTTTGGTGTATTGCAATATCAATTGATTTATATATTTGGAAAAAAATAATATTTAGAAACTGATGCTCCCCGTGTTAATACAAATTAAATTAAAAAAAAATTTAGGTCTAAACATATGATTAAAATTCTATTTATATCTGGTCTTACAATTGTTGTTTTCTGTTGTATTTTAATTGTGATACTTGTAATAACGAAGTTATTAAGATGGAAAAATGGAGGGAAGAAACAGAAAATTTTCAATCTCTTTCAAAAGCTTACACGGTTAATTAAAAGCTGATTGAGAGGGGAGTATATATGGTCATGAAAGCAAATTTTTCTGTCGAATGCCAATAATATATTAATTTAATTGTAAATAACAAAAATATAAGAAGAGGAAAAAGGAAAATAGAAGGTGGGTTGTAGTTCACTTCACGTCAAACGAGTGTTCTCGATATTTTTGGTTTTGTAGGTTAGCCTTTGTTGTTTAATGGCACCCAATGACCAACCCCATCTCTCTCTATCTCTAATTTGGAATCCCCATCATTTTTCTATTACTAATGTTAACCCTTCTGCTTCTTGCAGTATGCATAAATAAATAAATAAATTTATTTTTTTATAAGGTAAAGGTTACATCGAACTACGTGAAAGGATATATATATATATAAAATACATAAGCCTGTACATGGTGACATGACGACATTTTCCTCCTCCGTCTTCTCTTCTTCTTCTTCTTCTTCTTCTTCTTCTTCTTCTTCTTCTTCTTCTACTACTACTTCATATGTATGTATATATATCTTCTTTTTATTTTTTTCTCTTTCTATTTCTTTTCTTAATATTCCCAAACTTGAATACAACACCATGCGTGTAGACATATACGCACTGGCTACTACTACCTTTACTGTCACTGACTTAGCTCTGTAGCTAGTTGCATAGTGTAGTCCCTCCTCTCATATATATATATATATATATATATATCTGCTGATCCTGCCAAACCTTATTTGGCTTCTCTTGAACAACCCTTTGAATCTTTACTGACCTGACCACCTATCTCGATCAGGTGTTTGAATTATTGCCCTATAAAGTTCCACCCTCGCCCCCTTATTTCTTAATTTTCTCCTATAAATATATATATATATATATATATATTACCACCCTTTTTATTGGCCCATCAAATAAATATATTTCATATATTCCCCAAGTGACTGGTTTGTTGACCGGTCGGATGAAAAATTTAAGGGTAAAGAAACCAATGCAGATCAAGAAGCAACAGATCTAAAAGTAGTAAAAATTAAAAGTTATAACTCACCAACGAGTGAGTTACAACTCACACGATAGCACTGTCTTTTTTTTTCCTTTTTCTTTTTTTTAAATAAGAATAGCCGATAGTTTAATCGATCACTACTATACATTTATTTATTCTTTTCAAAAAAATTTACAGCATACAACCAAAGAATATTATAACTAATTTAGATAGCCTCAATGTCAATCCCAGTGCGTCACTCTTTATACTGTTATCATGTCTAGGAGACGTATATATATGTATGCAGATATTTTTCTTAACTATACCTTCTTTAGCTAGTATTATATTCTAACAATTCAAACGTATCACAAAATTTAAAGAAATTATAAAAAATACATTCTTTACATACCAAATAACCAATTTCATCGTGTAACCCATTGTCTTTTTCTCTCTTTCACAAACTAAACAATACAATCTTTTAATATAAAATAAATATACTTTTATACAAAATGGTATAGTTAAAAAGTTGTAATAAGCGATTTCTTTTTCACGTTTGAGTAAACCATCCTTTTTTTTTTTTCAAATTAAGGAAGGTCTAAGTCTCTCCCTTAATCCTACAAATAAAGAAACCGCCCCTCCCACCCGGCCCCCATGAGTAAACCATCTTTTACAACTAATTAAATTAACCTACTAGATGATGAGTACATCTTTTTAAATAAGCCAATGCTAGACTAGATATTATATATGTAGGAAATAATTATTATCATAACTACGTATTTGTTTTGTTGATTTCAAAGGATAAAATATATCATTTGGGAAGGATAACGCGCGAGAAGCTCATCACATTATAAATCTACGAGACCATTTGTCGTAAAATGAACATGCATAGGAGCATAAAATTTAATGCAATGAGTGATTACAACAGTGGGAATAGGGATAGCATATAAAAGCAAGAAATTGATTCATTTGTGATAAGTGTAGGGACATAAGATGGCCCAAAGTGAGACGATAGAAAAATGATGACTAATTATTTCCCCAAAGATACCCAGCCTGATTACTTTGATCATCATGCCCTATGTTACTAACTGTACGTTGGCAAAACAAAGTTACAACTGTTCTATCTCTTTCTGTTCCGCCTTTTTAACCTTGGTAAATTTACTCTTAAATTGAAACCCTCCGCCACATTAAGATTCAAGAAGAAGCTACACATTATTTGAACTTTTTTATATAAACGATGAGTAAATAGATCTGATGTCTAAACAAATGACGGTTAAACTTAATTTGGTGAGAGGGAGAGTGAGTTGGCTAGCCTAGATGCTAAGACACCCATCCGAATTAAAAGGTACTTATTTTAATTCTCATCCGAGATATTTTTGTTATTATTGTAGTAAAAGGAAGGGACTTACCCCTTCTTTTTATTTTAAATTTTTAAAAAAGATTTGGTGAAAGGGAACAATAGTACAACGTGAGCCAAACCAACCTGCCAGATTTATAAGCTAGACAATCATTTTAGCTTTGGATTTAGGGTCGGATACAAAAGGGTAATTAGCAAAAATAACTCTTAAAGTTTGACCAAAATCTCTCGCTCGTCCCTAAAATTTTATTTTCGGTTGAAGTATTCTTAAAATTTCTAACTTTGGTTGAAGTATACTTAAAGTTTATAATTTCAGTTTAAGCATCCTTAAAGTTTTTAATTTCAGTAGAAGGATCCTTAAAATTTCCAATTTCAGTTAAAGTATCCAAAAATGGCCCTTAAAAGAGTGACTCTTGACAAGATGTTTTAACCGAAAATTAACTTTAGGGACGAGTGAGGGATTCAGATCAAATTTTAGAGATCATTTTTACTAATTACCCAATACAAAACAACCATAAGGTAAGTGTGATGGGGAAATATTGTAGGCTTTGAATTTCCCCAAATAAAAAGGTAGAGATCTTAAGAGTACACGGTATATTTTTGGCTATTAGTCTGATTCGATATCTAACATTTTAAAATTAATCAAATATATACTTATAAAAAATGTCTTGAAACTCAAAAGATGCATAAAATGCGACACTAATGTAAGACTCGTTATTATTAATTAGTCCACTTTCAAAATGCACGTTGAAAGAAAACAAAAAAATAAAAATAAAATGTTTCCATAATATTCACTTGAATTGAATTCAAACGTGGTGCTTGCACCGTATATGACAGAGAAACTGAAAGATCGAGAGCGTCTATGACAAGTAGGAATTGAAGAATAGAGCATGTAAATTAATTAAATATGCATGCATTTATGCAAAGGGTGACAACCCCCCTGATACATATATAACACAGTTGACACACGTACATGTATATATATATCATTAAAGAACGGTCCCTATATATTAATTAATTTGCAAAGGGACAAAAAGAAACAGTACTCAGTGGCATGGTATGGCATGCACTCTCTCCAGCTAGAAAGACAAATAAGAACGGTCCATTAATTTCAGATTGCCACTTCCTCGTGGGTTCCATTCCATGTTTGTACATTTACATATATATATATATATATATATGTAGAGTACACTCTCTCCTCTCGTGAGCCATTTATATTAACATGCCCTCTCTCTCTCTGTCTTGCCTAAAATATGTACATCTCTCTCTCTCTCTCTATATATATATATATATATCTGTGTGTATATATGTTGCAGAGCTTCAAATTTGTTTGACCATATTCCAACCCCTATTATTACTCATCAAGATTTTAGAGAGAGAAAGAGTATCCGAGAGAGAGAGAGAGAGATGGACAGTATCACATGGATTAATTAATGCATGTACATATGTTATAAGATTAGAAAAGTAAATATATTGAGTTTGAACATATAGAAAACAAGTAATTAATTAATTAATTAAAAGAGAGGTGGTTGTGTTTCTCGCCGTGCAGTGAAACGGACAAAAGGAGGAGTGTAAGAAGAGACAGAGGAGAGAAGCTTAGTAGCTTAATTGTCTTATACCTCTTAACCCCATTTTGATTCTTCTTCCCTTTTCTTTTTCCAATACACATTGCATAATATTTTATATATATATATATATAGACATAACATGCATTCCATTGTATTACTAAGTAGTGATGATGATGTCGTGTGTAGAGTCCAAATTAATTCAATATATTATATATTATAACAAAATCCAGTTAATGTTATTAAAATGGGGTTTTATCCGTATTCGCTCTGTGTTTTAAGTTGTCTCTCCTTGAAATTCTCATTTTAATATCTCTTTCAAAGGCATTGGCGGTGATCGATCATGTGAGACGAGAGAGATAGTGACGTGGGGTCACCTAATTCCCTGCGATTTTTACACGTCTTGTAGAATAGAATCTTCTTTCTCTCTCCCACCTCCCACTACGACGTGTATACAATATATATGCAATTTATACTGTGTTACTTTGTTGTGAACGTGGGAACAATAACCAATTCCCAAATCCACCAATAAACCCGAGAAATCCCTTTCGGGAATTTCCACAAACACTTGGCGGGCGGAAACCGTCAAGCAATAGGATCGTTGATCAAACCAAGAATCACCAACACAAACTCAAGCAAATATAGATGGAAGATAAATAGCAATGACAATCAAGAGCAAAATAAAGCAAGAAAGAACACACCGTGTTTTTGTGGAACCCTTTGGGTCTTCCACCAAGAGGGAGCAACTTTTATTGATAACCAAGAACTTACAAGAATTCTCTCACAATAAACCTAACTCTAGATCAATGGAACAAACCTCCAAAGATCACCTCTCACCTTAGCTAAACCCTAGCTAAGCACAAGTCTTTCTCTCTTTCACTCTCACAAAGCAACTCTTTTCAAGTCTCTAAAATAGAAATAAGCCTTTCTATTTATACCAAATGAAAAAACAAGACAATTTCCTTTTACCCGCCCAGGTGCAAAACACGTTTTGCACCCATTCTCGAGTACACTGACTTGGTGCAAAACACTTTTTGCACCTCCGCCGAGTATTCTGTTTTGATGCAAAAACTGATTTGCACCCAATCCGCATGCACTGTTTTGGTGCAAAAACTAATTTGCACCCAATCCGCATGCATTGTTTTGGTGCAAAAAATGTTTTGCACCATACCTGCTTGCTTGGCATTGATTACAAGCCAAACACAACAATCTCCACCTTGGCGAGTAATCCCAAGCCAACCTCGATTGCTTCACCTCGGGATAAGAACCGTGCATCCCCTTAGAGATTATCCCGACACCTCCAAGGTCACACCCTCCTCCTTCAACATGAAGTGAGATTAAGAAGCTTTAGGCAATGCCTAAACTTCTCCGCGGTTACCGGTTTTGTGAGCATATCGGCCGCATTCTCATCCGTATTCACCTTTTCTAGGACGACTTCCCCGGAATTAACCCAATCCCGAACTCGGTGATACCGCACATCTATGTGCTTCGTGCGAGCATGATACACTTGATTCTTTGCCAAGTAAAGCGCACTTTGACTATCACACCGTAGCAAAATACTCTCATGCTTCAAACACAACTCGCTCACTAAGCCTTTCAACCATACCGCCTCCTTCGACGCCTCCGTGAGTGCCATATACTCTGCCTCTGTAGTAGACAAAGCGCTTGTTGCTTGTAACATAGATCTCCACGAAACCGGCCCACTTGCCAAAGTGAACACATAACCCGTGGTTGACCTTCTTTTATCAAGGTCCCCCGCATAATCGGAGTCTACAAATCCCGCAACATTCTCAGCCCCATCTTTTCGCTCAAACACTATTCCCAAGGACTTGGTACCCTGTAGATATCGAAGAACCCATTTAACCGCATTCCAATGCTCTTTACCCGGATTCGACATATACCTACTAACCATTCCAACCGCGTGAGCTAGATCCGGCCTTGTACACACCATGGCATACATTAGACAACCAACCGCGCAAGCATACGGTGTTGTCGACATCTCGGCACACTCATCAAGAGAGGAAGGACATTGCTTTGCGGACAAAGCAAAATGAGGAGCTAACGGAGTAGAAACCGGTTTCGCACTCGACATATTGAATTTCTCAATGACATGAGAAATATATTTCTTTTGCGAAAGCCACAACTTGCCAACCTTTCTATCTCTCCGAATCTCCATACCAAGGATCTTTTGTGCGGCCCCAAGATCCTTCATGTCAAATTCCCGGCCCAATTGCACCTTGAGCTCCTTCACCTTTGACATATCTCGACACGCTATAAGCATATCATCCACATAAAGCATCAACAAGATAAATGAGCCATCATCAAAGTTCCGAACATAGGCACAATGATCACCATCACACCGACGATAACCAATCCGCAACATAAATGAATCAAACCGTAGGTACCATTGCCTTGGCGACTGCTTTAGTCCATACAATGACTTCTTGAGCCGACAAACAAATTTTTCCTTACCTACTTCCTTGAACCCTTCCGGTTGCGCCATGTAAATCGTCTCCTTCAAATCACCATGAAGAAAAGCCGTTTTTACATCCATTTGCTCAAGCTCCAAATCAAATTGAGCTACCATAGCAAGCAAAACCCGTATCGAAGTGTGTCTCACAACCGGGGAAAAAATCTCATCATAATCAACCCCTTCCTTTTGAGCAAACCCCTTCGCTACTAACCGTGCCTTGAATTTCGGTGCTTCATCTTTGTTGATTGCTTCTTTCTTCCTAAATACCCATTTGGAACTGATAATACTCCGGTCCTTAGGCCTAGGAACCAAATCCCAAACGGAATTCATTCGTAAAGCCTCCATCTCCTCTACCATAGCACCCATCCAACTATCCTTGTCTTCGACACTAATGGCTTCCTTATAACTAGTTGGATCACCCTCACTTGTAATAAGGGCATAGTTGACCTCGTCTTCCCAACCAAACCTTGAGGGTGGTTTGATTTCCCGTCGTGGTCTATCTCGTGCTATCGATGGTTCCGGCTCCACCTCACCCGGTCTTTCCTCGGATTCTTCTTCCTCTAGCTCCACCTCAACCGCGTCGTCATTCGGTTGAATTTCATGAGAATCATCTCTACTACCGCTTGAAGATGCTCCACCACTTCCGGTAACCGACGGACTTGGAACTAGAATTGGAATCTTGACCGTATTAACCCCACCGTTATCATTGATCTCTTGGTATTCCCGTTCCTTAAGCATAGCCCCCTCATCAAATGTCACATCCCGGCTAAACAAAAGCTTTCTCGCTACCGGATCCCAAAGCTTGAACCCTTTCACCTCTCCCCCAAAACCGAGAAAGATACACCGGTGAGCCTTCGGGTCATTCTTTGATCTCTCGTCGCTAGGAATATGAGCATATACCGGGCACCCGAACACTCTTAACTTAGAGTAGTCCACTTCTCGCCCCGACCATACTTCTTCCGGACATTTTAAACCAAGATTCACATTCGGTGACCTATTGACCAAGTATACGGCATGATCAACACAAGCCGCCCAAAATGTTTTCGGCAAACCCGCATGAATCCTCATACTTCTCGCCCTATCCATAATGGTACGGTTCATTCTCTCCGCAACTCCATTTTGTTGTGGAGTTTTCTTCACGGTAAAGTGCCTTTTGATGCCGGCATTCTTGCAAAACTTCACGAATTCTCCATCCTTATACTCCCCTCCGTTGTCACTTCTCAAATACTTTACTTTCCGACCCGTTTGATTTTCCACCATAGCCTTCCACTCCTTGAATTTTCCGAAAACCTCGGATTTTTCCCTCAAGTAGTAGACCCAAACTCGACGTGAAAAATCATCAACAAAAGTCATAAAATATTTGAAACCGCCCAAAGAAACTACCTCTAAAGGGCCACACACATCGGAGTGAATATAATCAAGCATACCTCGGCTTTTGTGTTCCGCGGTATCAAATCGAACTCTAGTTTGCTTGCCCATCACACAATACTTGCAGAAATCGAGCTTGCACCCATGGACCCCCTTCAACAATTTCCGTCGATGAAGCTCCTCCATGCCCCGTTGGCTCATGTGGCCAAGCCTCATGTGCCATAATAAAAGCTCATCCCTTTCTGCTTCCGTGGAAACCGCCGCTCCACCAACCACCGTGGTTCCTTTCAACCTATAAAGGTTGTTCGATGACTTTGTGCCGCGCAAAATCACCATTGATCCCTTCTTCACCTTCATAGCCCCGTCTTCGGCATGAATCACACACCCTTTTGAGTCGAGCGTGCCTAAGGAGATCAAATTTTTCTTGAGAGCGGGTACGTGTCTAACATCACTTAGCGTGCGGGTCACGCCATCCCACATCTTTATTTTCACCGTGCCAATACCAACAACTTTGCATGTAGCATCGTTGCCCATGAAGATTTCTCCTCCATTGCATTCCGTGTAGTCAACGAACCAATTACGATTCGGGCACATGTGATAGGAGCATCCGGAATCAAGAATCCACCCATTACTTTGATCCGCTAAAAAACAAGTAAGAACATCGGTGTTAACCTCTTGGTCCACCTCTTGGGTCGCAACTCCCGCAACCTCCCTTGGCGCGTCCGCCCTCTTACCTTTTAGCTCCGGGCAATTCTTCTTGATGTGGCCTACCTTGTGACACTTAAAACACTCCCAATTACTTCGATCTCGTGATTGAGACCGACCCGTGCCTCTATTCTTGGCACCCCGTGACCTTGACCGCCCACTTCGTTCACCACCACCACTCTTGGCAACCAAGCCCTCACTTGATGAAGAACTTGCCCCGCTACCTCCCTTTTTCATGGCCACGTGCGATTGGAGGTCCTTGACAACCTCATTAAACTTGAGCGTTGTCTTGCCAAATATCAATGTGGTAACAAAGTGATCATAGGAGTCCGGCAATGAAGCAAGCAACAATAAGGCGCGGTCCTCCTCATCAAATACAACATCAATTCTCTCAAGGTCATGCACTATTGCCTTGAAGACATTGATGTGCTTGTTCAAATCTTGCCCCTCCTTCATTTCCAACTTGAAAAGTTGCTTCTTGAGGTTCAACTTGTTGGACATAGACTTCCCTATGTACATCTCCTCCATCCTAGTCCACATATCCTTTGCATTCTTCTCCGACATCAAGTTTCTCAACACTTCGTCGGTCACATGCATCTCTATAGCGGACATAGCTTTCTTATCAATCTCATTCCATTGGTCTTCGGACATATCTTGCGGCTTTTTCTCAAGTCCAAGCAATGCAACTTGCAAATTCGATTGGACGAGTACCCCCCGCATCCGCCTTTGCCAAATACCGAAATTGATAACCTCGTCATAAGGCTTTATCTTAACCTCCATAGTGCTCCCAACACCTACAATGGTAGAAGAACTAGCTTGTGTTGCAACAACTCCGGTTTGAGTCCCTTCGGCCATTTATCGAACACTTGGCGCACAAACCTTGCACCCAATAGCCAAACCTTGATACCAAACCCTAGGCACCAACCAAATGCTCTGATACCACTTGTTGTGAACGTGGGAACAATAACCAATTCCCAAATCCACCAATAAACCCGAGAAATCCCTTTCGGGAATTTCCACAAACACTTGGCGGGCGGAAACCGTCAAGCAATAGGATCGTTGATCAAACCAAGAATCACCAACACAAACTCAAGCAAATATAGATGGAAGATAAATAGCAATGACAATCAAGAGCAAAATAAAGCAAGAAAGAACACACCGTGTTTTTGTGGAACCCTTTGGGTCTTCCACCAAGAGGGAGCAACTTTTATTGATAACCAAGAACTTACAAGAATTCTCTCACAATAAACCTAACTCTAGATCAATGGAACAAACCTCCAAAGATCACCTCTCACCTTAGCTAAACCCTAGCTAAGCACAAGTCTTTCTCTCTTTCACTCTCACAAAGCAACTCTTTTCAAGTCTCTAAAATAGAAATAAGCCTTTCTATTTATACCAAGTGAAAAAACAAGACAATTTCCTTTTACCCGCCCAGGTGCAAAACACGTTTTGCACCCATTCTCGAGTACACTGACTTGGTGCAAAACACTTTTTGCACCTCCGCCGAGTATTCTGTTTTGATGCAAAAACTGATTTGCACCCAATCCGCATGCACTGTTTTGGTGCAAAAACTAATTTGCACCCAATCCGCATGCATTGTTTTGGTGCAAAAAATGTTTTGCACCATACCTGCTTGCTTGGCATTGATTACAAGCCAAACACAACATACTTATGTTGTACCCATCAGCATATGGGTCGTACTCGGGGCACTCGTGCTACGACGTATATATAAGGTTTGGGCTTGGCACTCACGCACATAGTAAATATATTATCTCTAATTTAAATACTTTTGAACTATAGGTGCGGGGTTTTTAATTTAAAAAGTACCATTACTATGGGGAGACACTCCTCCACTAATATAACCATATTGAATTCTACAATTTTTTAATGTAGGATCAATGGTTTGAGCAAACCATTCTCAACAATCTTCACCTTGGCTCAAACCAGTTCACCTTGGCTCTACCTTGGACTAACACCGGTTCACCTGGCTCCACCTGGATCTATACCTTAGTCCACCTTGAATCCACCTTTGAATTGTCTATGTAAATCACCACTCAACAATGTTCATTTGCAAGATCGTCCACCTTAGGTTAATGCACATCTTAAGATACATCATATTTCACCTTACTCGAGTAACTTACACAACCACCTTGACAGCACCTTAGTGTACGTAGGCTATAGCAACTCCACCCGACTTCTTCGAGAACTCCACAATAGGCTCCACCAAGTCTAGCTACCGGGACATTTTTTATAGTGACTTATCACCTTAGGCTCTACCGAGTTCTTCCTGACTCTACAGAGTCTAGCTACTGGTATTGCTTCATAAGTTCGTAGATTCACCATTGACTTCTGATATCAATTGTTGTGCCCGCCGGCACATGGGTCGGGCCCAGGATACCAACCAGACCCGACGGTCCGTACACATAGTAACAATATTGTCCTTAACTTAAAAACCTTTGGGTTGAAGGTGTGAGGTTTTTAACTTAAAATATCTCGTTATTATGTAGAGACACTCCCCTACTTATATACTAATGTTGAGTTCTACAATTTTTTTATTATATATGTGATGTGTGTTTAATATTATAAAACTATAAAAAATTGATTAATTAATCAATTAACCTGTATAAATCATGACAAACTAAGGCCTCGTTTGATTTACAGAAGGGAAATTAATTCCTTTGTCTTTTCCATAGAGTTGAAAAACTAAATTTCTTATCAAGTTTCTTTTCTTGTGTTTGGTAAAACATGGAAAGTATGTAGGTAAGGGTATTGTTGTCCAAATTTTTTGTAATTAATGCTTGAAAATCACATGAAAAAATTAATCCCATATGTTTTAAGAGGAATGGTTTTACCCTCTACTTTTCCCTCTGTTTGGAAAGTGTTTCCGGAATTTGTGCTTATTAAACAAAGGAAAGGAAAGACTTTCCTTTCTTGAGTCCTTGAATCTATAAACCAATAGAGGCCTAAAGCCTCGTTTGGTTCACGGAAGGAAAATCAATTCCCTTATTTTTCCCATGGAGGTGGAAAACTAAATTTCCTATTAAATTTTCTTTCTTGTGTTTGGTAAACCATGGAAAGTATTTAGGTAAGAGTATTATTGTCTAAAATTTGTGTAATAAATGATTGGAAATCATATGGAAAAATCAATCCCATGTGTTTTGGGAGATATGATTTTACCCCCTACTTTCCTCTCTCTTGGGAAAGTATTTCTGGAATTTATGCTTACCAAACAAAGAAAAAGAACATCTTTCCTTTTTCGAGTACTAAAATCCGTGAACCAAACGAGGCCTAAGGGTAGTCTTCGATCTCCTATTAACTATGCATTAAAATTTTGAAACATATTTAATTTGTCAAACGATTGCAAATGTGAGAAAATAAGTACAAGTACGATACTAAAAGTCCGGCTTAGAATCTAACTCAATACGACTATTATGGAAGGATTAGAGGTTGGCACCTTCTGCGAAACGGATTAGTAGAGGTGGGTGAAAGTTGGCTCGAATACCTCTGATATTGACAAAAAAAGTAACAATGTACCAAAACTTTCTCATCGAATAGGATTTGTGGAATTGATGTGACAGAACTCAGCTAGGGCCATTCACAAGAATTTGCAAGGCGGACATTGCATAATTTCTTTATTACAACAATATAATTTATAATTTATTTAGAGGTTTAATATTTTAAAAATGATATTAAAATAAGTACACAAAAAATATATACGTCCTATAAATATATGAGAAAAGGAGTTATTTGTTTTAATTTTTATGCATGTTTTATTTATGTCAGGATTGGATTTGAACTTAGGTTTTGTTTCCCGTATCTAATGAGTCATCCACAATTATTTTTCACTTTATATATTTGTGTCCTGTATATTCAAACAAAATTGAATTTTGAACTTAAGCATTAGAACATGTTAATTAATTTGTCTTCAAGTACTTGTAATTTTCTTGTAAAAGTATAGAGGTCGATTAAAAATATAGTATGTAATTAAGGGGTACATGTAAAGAGAGAGATGATGGACATTGTATGTGAAACTAATATTCCCAAATGTATGCATATATTTAACGTGAATAGATCGAGGAGGGGGGGGGGGGGGAATTCATATATATATATATTATAAAATATCAAGTTTGATCAAAATTTTTATCTAAAAAGTATAAGAATCTAATGGTTAAAAATACACATGTTATGGTGTGCATTAGTTCTATATCCTTCGATGAGTTTTATATGCACATCAAGATGTTACATCAAAGTTAAAACACTCACACCAATATTATACACACAATAAATTCTCACAAATTAATAATTTTGTCTATACTAAAAATGCTATAACTTAAAATAAAAAATTCAAAATTTAATAAAAATTTAATTTTTAAAATCAACTAATCAATATCAATTAAACAAGATCCATCATGACTATAAAATTATATAAAAAAATTAAGAAAAAATATTGAGTAACATTTAAGAATCCATACATTGTTGGATTATTTTTACATTTTTCGTTGAGTTTATTTTATTAAAAAATTATATTGTCGAGATCAAAATAAGATAAAAAAAAATATGATTAATGGATTGAACATACATTTTAGTTAATGTTTGTCGAAGTAAACTAATAGTATTTGTCTATTTAAATTTAAAACATATTTTTTTTTATCTTATTATTTCACCGTGTTACATGACACAAGTATACCCTAATTTATATACATGGGAATAAGGAAAAATCCAAGATAAGAACACGAGAATGGCGTACCCAAACAAATACAAATCAATTAGTTTTATATATCTTAGAAAAAGGACATGTCTGTCTCTCCATGTCAGCCGCTGAAACAGAGCAGAGAAAGGAAAAGAGTGTGTGAATTAGAAAAAGGACAGAGATAGAGAAAAAGAGATCTGAGTCACGAGAGAGAGAGAGAGAGAGAGGAAGGAAGGTTTAGATTTAGAAGAAGTCTTCTCTTCTCAAACTTTGGAAAGCATTTTTCATATTAATTTAATTATCGGGACTTGTATCTGACAATATATATTATTCTTACTGGCTTCAGTATTTAAAATTTTATATTGGCAGAGAAATTATAAAAATATAAATTCAAAAAAATATTGAAATCTCACGTGCAAACGATAAACTTGGAGTTCTAGTTGCTTGGCCTATTACCGGCCAGTCGATGAATGTTATTTGTAAACGGTCAAAGTTGGAGTCTTCTTCATATCCCTCTTTCTCGAATAATAGATTTATTTGTGTACCTCGGTCCATTTATTATAAAATAATAATAATAAAAAAACATTAACCAATTTTTGAGATAAAACCTTTTTAGAATGCGATTTCTCAATTTTTTTTAAATGATGTGACCACCCTTTTAGATATTTTCTTTGGCATATTTCAATCATAATGCTAATTTTCTCTATTATAGTTATAATATATGTGATCGAGAAACAATGTAGCTATCGAATATCTGAGTTATCGTATGAGTCACATATTTTGGCATATGTATCTATAAGGATGCATTGTTTAAAAGAAAAAAATTGTATACTACATCTTAATTAAAAAGTTTATATCTTAAAAAGGGGATATTAAAATTCCTAAAATAAAGGAAAAACCTCAACATATATTTAATACTTTTGAAATACTAACCTTCTTTGGTTGAGTTTTTGAGTTGAATTATTGGCAAGTGTGAAAGTAGGTTTTTGTTGGAGTTTTTTTTTAAAACAATTAAAAAAAATCTCAAAAATAATCACAATAAACTTTATTTTATAAATCTCGATGAGGAGATTTCAAATATAATTTTTTTTATCTAATTTGAATTTTTGGATTTAAAGTTATGGTGTTTTAAAAGTTTTATGAAAGAGAAAGGAAAGTAAAGTGAATTTTGAAAAGTGTGAAAGTAAAATTGATTTTTGGTAAAAAACTAAAAAAGTGGTTTTAGTTTTTCCTATGTTGGTTGGAGAGCTTCAAAATGGGTTGGAGAGCTTCAAATCATAGACATATAAGCATATCTTTCTTATGTGATGCCAAAAAAATTATTGATGGACAAATCTTAGAAAATTGTCTCTAATATAATTGTTCGAAAGATTGTCTATTAGAAAATTCATGAAAATAAAATTAATAATTTTATATGCAATATAGATCTTATTTGGTAGATATTGATTCATATTTTTCAAAAATATAATTTTTATAAAAAAATATTTAAAAACTTGTAATATAAAAGTATGTAGACATAAATAATAATGTGAGATTAAGACATTGTCTAAGAGACTCTCTAAAAGTAGAGGGTTACCTTCACAATGTCTATTATCTTTTTTGTTACATAAACTTAATGGTTATTTTTTATAATTGCATTAATTAGTGAGCATTTTTTTAAAATATTTTCTATACATTTTATGTCGCATCTTAATTTTTTATAATTGATAGTTGCATCAGAAATGTTGTACCCAAACATGGCTAAGTGACTGTACTCGAACCAGATAGGGAAGTTTCAAAGTATTGAGTTACGTGTATATATTAAATTCTTTTTGGTCAAGGTGTACATATTAAATTCAAATTATATAGACAACCAGTTGCATGGTAATACATCAATTAATTCTTTGCACGGGATGATTGAGAGAGGAGTAAATTCCATCTCTAGTAAGGCCTTTTTTTTTTCTCATGAAATGTTCGGTTTGAATTATTTTATATACAGGATATTGAAAAATAAATTCTTTTATTTTTTTATAAAAGAATTAAAAAATAATATTTTTATAAATTAAAGACTTATATTTGACCAAACACTAAAATGAGTGCAACATTAATTTTATAGTAGAATTTTGAATTATAATATTTTATTGTATCGTGCAAAATTTTGAAATAATTTCTTGTTTTATAATTAGAATATTTATGCAATTATGTTAATCCATTGTGATAAAAATTATTTGATGAATTTTAATTAATTTTTTTAGCATACAAAAAAGAATTTTTTTATTATATATGTGTGCGTATCCTTGCATACTCGCAACTATTAGTTGTGTTGAAAAAGAAAGATAGTTCAACTGTTAAATCAATATTTCAATTATGTGTTTGAATTAAATTGAAGTTCAAATAATTTAGAAAAATAAATAAAACTGTCATACAATTGAAACAATTACAAAAAATAAAAAACGATTTTTGTTTCTTCCTAAAATTCTAAATCAATGAAGAACATTTTTTTTAAAAAAATTCGGTTCCTCTTTTATATAATGGTACCTATGTTTCATGTTTCTAATTGGGTTTTCAATATATACGTTATATATATATGTGTGTGTGTATAGAGATGAGATAATAAAATAAAAAATTTACAATTAGATAATAAATGAGTACTTTTGTCGCAGCAGCTAATGGGTAAGGGACAAAGGACACATATGGTGAAATTTTGCGTAGGACATTTATTTAAATGCCGCAAATATAGTTTTGTCGGCATTTTATATAAATCCCCATTATAAATGCTACAAATATGTTACGCCATTGACTTTTAAAGTATTCAAACAAATTCCACAAAAAAATTTAACGGCATTTATGCTACTTATATATAGCGGCATTATGCTAATACTAAGAGAAGTCACTTTTTTTGTAGGTGTTTTAAAATACAATTGATAAATAAGCCCTTATTTCAGAAAAATATTAAAAATTGGCCTTATTTAAAAAAAAAATTATTATTCCCTGATTTTTTTGCAAAAAATGTTATGAACTTTTATCCCATTTCCATTTTTATATAATATGGAAATTAGTTTAACAAGAAAAGATTTATTTTTTGTTTCTGACATAACTAGTTATATTCTATTTTTTCTTAAAAAAAAAAATACGAAACTAAAATAAAAGAGATGCATTCAAAATTCCATTGAAATAATTTGGTTACCAAATAATGATTTCGATTCCCAAAGAAATGGAAAGATGATGAGAGAAAATAACTTTTAGACTAAAACATTGATTAAACAAATTTTATTCTTAAACATTAATTAAGTTAAATTTAACGTGTCTTTATTAATTAAACTGTGAAAGTCAAATTAAATTCAGAGTATTAGCTTTTTCAAGACTTTCAAATTTGAAAGAGATCCTGCTCCTTCGTGGGACAGTTTGGACGGTGATAGAGGATAATCAGAAATTACCAACTTATTTGTGGTTTCTTTCGAGTTCGTTAGAAGAGAAGGCAACATATATATATAGCCGCCCATCGGCTTGCCAAGCTTGTGCTTCGGAACAGTACGCCCGATTAAGGA
Source organism: Lonicera japonica (assembly GCA_021464415.1). Taxonomy (NCBI): domain Eukaryota; kingdom Viridiplantae; phylum Streptophyta; class Magnoliopsida; order Dipsacales; family Caprifoliaceae; genus Lonicera; species Lonicera japonica. Next base: position 6,333,446 of record CM038466.1, read on the forward strand.
TATTTTCAATATTCCTCAAATGCTTTTGCTTTCCCTATGTAATAGGCTTTAGTTTTCGTTTCCCCGGTTTGCGGGTCTTCAATTGTGAAAAAAAATTGAAAGAGATTAATTTCCACCAAACAAGTAGTTGAAAGGGTATCAAAATAGTTTGAAATCAATAACTTGGGTATCAAAATCTAATAAAGGACTCTCAAAGAGAAAACATAATTGAATAGAAATTTCCTTTTTGATTGATTAGATGGGGAGGAATCTCTTAATTGAATATGGATTAGACTAAGATTAATATTAAAAGGGTATGGTGGTTTGATTTCCATGCAAAAGTTCCTTTAAGAGACGCTGAAAAGCAGCTTCCTCCAAGAGAGAAAAATCAACCTAGCATTAGTTTAGGGCAAAAAAGAGTTTTTTCCATGCCAAAGATGTAGACTTGCATGGCTATATTTTTATTTTTATTTTTAAAAAGCAAGTAAAGAAACCCCATTTTAACACACTTTAGAGATACATTAAAAGGAGAGAACAGGATTTGTCTTTCCTATTCTTTTTCTCCAATTCCTTCCTTTCTCTCTTTCCTCTCCCACTTTCCTCTTTTCTTACTTACTTTGAACAAGTGTAATTTTCTGCCTAAATAAACAAAAGTCTATCCATGTACACTATTTCTTAATTAATTAGTACCCATCATAAAAGTACATTTATATATGAATTTTACATTTTTTGAATATATAATATCCTAATTTTAATATCACTATCCCGAAATTTAATTAGTATATTGGTTATATATAATTCTATATATAATGCAAGACAAACTATTATTAAGTGAGCGTTAGAAAAATTAAATTTTGAATTTGATAACGAGAGAGTAGTACGTTAAATTTGACGCAAGAGATGATTGGATCCGTCATCTAGCTAGCTAGCTAGCTAGCCAGTACAAATATAACATACGACCTTAAACATTGATTAAAAAAGGATACCAAAAAGGAAGTGAAGAATTAATTAATTAATTAATTAATGGTCACCGAATGTCAAAAAAGGAGGGAGGGAGAGAGTCTTTGTAGAATTTGGTGAGAAAAAAAAGAGGGAATTGAAGAGGGGAACATAAAGGCTGTTGGATCACATGCACATCACCTTCCTTTTTCTCCTTCTCTTCTCTTCTTTTTATACTGTGGCCGATAAAACGTTAAAAAGAAAAGTTTGGTTACTAGATACGGGTCCCACGTACCCCCATCAAGGCTGCTGCTACTGCTACTGCTACTTCTACTTCGATCTTCTTCTGGCCATCGATCATCATCATCATCATCATCTATTCCTCTCCTCCATCCAAGGGATTATATAATATAATTCAAAGACCTGATGATGATGATGATTATGATTATGATTATGATCAAAGTTAAATAATCCTTTAATGGGTCCCTCCAATATCATCCTCACCATCATTTCATGCACATATATATGTATATATGTCAAGATTAATTGTAGACCCGCACCTCCAACGTCCGTTATTATTACTCAACGTTAAAAGTATGTTTTTCTACTACGCGTACATGTTAAAATTATATGTCATAAATATAAACAATTAAACTTTAAATGAGTATGAATGCCTAGATATATATATATATATACTTATATAATTCCAAATTTATTCAATTCCCTCTTACTTAACATGCATGCTTGTTCCCACAAATGGAATTGGGGCTGGCATAAAAGTTTTCGATCTGCCCAATATGTAACAAATAGAATTACACTATTCGTTGTTTATTAATAAAAATTTAATCTATTCCAACACATTTTTCCCTCGATATATAGTAAATAATGCAAGACACGAGTTACAGATTTTGATTGGGGAAATGAATATATATATATATATATATCTAATCATCATGCTAAATTTATCAGCCGTTGATCCACGTTATATTATTGGGTTTGAAGAAGCTTATCATCACTAAATGATTTGCATTATTTCGTCGGTCCAGATTATCCGGTTTCAATATTATCTCCATGCCTTTTCTTTTCGATCTTCTCTCTCTTTTTATCATAATTTTTTATGATCATAAAAATATTATTGCCAACTAATTGTCCACTTAGAAAGAGCTTTTGTCTGGTCAGTCAAATCACAACAAGCAAATACTTTTTTGCATGTAGGTGGTCCGAGTAAAAGTATATACAAAGGCGCGCAAGTCCACATCTACACATACACACACACATATATATATCTTCACAACTTGATCAATCAGTAATTAAATGTGTATTAATTTATCATACTGTGAAACATGAATGCCACTAATTAGCAAATTATTAAGCATCAAAATAACTTGATGGAGCTGAACAATATATACTTGGATACTATATATCTAAACTTAGATAATGTTCAATCTTTCAAATTTATTTATTTTTATAATTATATACCTTACCCCATATATACATTGAACAAATTTTTCAACATAATGTAAAAGTATATATATCTATATTATAAAAAAAGGATTTTTTACAATAAAATAATAAATCAATCCAATGTCTCATATTAATTTGTAATGGTGTTAACACTTTTAGACCATTAGATCATTTTTATACCTCACAACAAGATGTCAAATCAACTTAACATTTACTCACACACTAAACATATATTTTTATACCTCACAACAAGATGTCAAATCAACTTAACATTTACTCACACACTAAACATATACACAAATATAACTCTTGCATCTCTCTACTTTTCTACAACATTTCTCTCTCATCAAATTTTTAAAAAACTTTTAAATGCCATAACTTTAAATTTACAAATTCAACTTTAATAAAATTTATATATTTGAAATATGTTCATCAACATCTACAAAACAAGATCCATTGTGATTATTAAATTATGTATAAAAAATTCAAGAAAAAGTTATAAAACATTACAAATATAATGGCATATAAAACTTATAAAACATTACAAATATAATAGTTATTGAAAATATAGATTTCTCTCCCATCAAATTTACAAATCCATTAGTTATTGAAAATATTACACAGTGAATAAAAGATACTAAAATAAAATTAAAAATAAGTGTCCAACCTACCTCGAATATGGGGTGAAATTTTTTTATATTACAATTCGATCTGCCTCGAATATAATATTTTTTTTCTCTTTTAAATACACTCATAACATCATTACATTATAAAATGGTCGATGCGATTTCAGGTCTAATTGGACAAGTAAGACAATCATACACATCTTCAATCCTTACATTTTCACCTAATTATATTTTATCTAATTATTATTTTTTTTATTCTTTTTATCTTGCCGGACGGCACGGGTATACCCTAGTATATATATATGCCATTCAGATAATCAGTCACATATACAGATCAGCCAAAAGAAATTAGGATCGTCTAACATACTCCTAGGTTCAACTACAACGACCAACGTTCGTGGAAGAGAGAAAAAGGCAATGATTGATTGTATATAGTTAATTTATATATAGAAAACTAGGATTTAGTCCATAGTTTTCAAACATATTAGTGGTTAGGACTACCTAGTTTTCAAAATTAGGGGTACATCCCTAGATTGACCATTTGACTTAGGGTTTCCTTTAATACAATTTATCAAATATGGGAGGCAAAGTCAAATTGACCATTTACCTTTTAGTTGTGTTTTAGAATTAGAAAGTTTTAGGACTTGCTTAATTTTATAACTCATAAATTGTTATTGTATATTTTGAATTTTGAATTGAAAAAGGAAAACATAATTATGGATTTGGTGAGTTTAATAACTTAATTAAATTAAGCAAGAATTAAAATTCAAATGCTATTTTCTATAATAACATAATTAAACCATGATTTTGAATTTTGAATTGAAAAAGGAAAACGTAATTATTGATTATAACAATTTAATTAAATTAATTATGAATTAAAATTAAAATGTTACTTTGTATAATAACATATTTAAACCGTAATTTTGAATTTTGCATTGAAAAAGGAATATACACTTTGCTATTCATTTTCATTATTGTACATAATTTTAATTACCTTAATATTATTCATATAAATATATATACATATTTTTTACATTTTCTTATTATAAATGTTTGATATATTTTCATTTTTTTGAGTATAGATATAGATGTTATTTAAATTTTGAAACTTTATTCTTATAAATTAAGAATTACAAACATAAATATAATTTTCCTAATTATGTTCTTAAATAAATTAGTATTATATATATGCTATATGCTATATAATATATTTTATACTTATTTTACATTTGTACATATATATATATATATATGTTATATTTAATTTTTCACACTTATTTTTACATGTATATGTAATGCATTTTTTTACATGTTTATAAATATATATCTGTTATATTTGGTATTTCACACTAATTTTTATACGTATCTATAATGCCTTATCTTACAAGTTTGTAAACATATACATATATATTAGTATTATATATCTATTACAGGTAATATCTCACATTTATTTTTACATGTATCTGTAATGCATTATTTTACATGTTTGTATATCTACATTTGTTACATTAGTTTATCTTCATCTTTAGTCTTACATGTATCTGTAATGCATTATTTTGCATGTTTGTATATATATATATATATATATATTAGTATTATATATCTATTATATTTGATTTTCACACTTATTTTTACTTGTAACTATGATGCATTTTTTTTTACATGCTTGTATATATATATATCTATTACATTTGATATTTCACACTTATTTTTACACCTATATGTAATGCCTTATTTTATACGTTCGTAAACATATACATATATATTAGTATATATTATATATCTATTATAGATAATATTTCACTATAACATTATTTGTAACAAATATATATATATATATATATATATGTTAGATATATATATATATATTATCTGTTAATGAATAATTTATATGTTTCCGAATTTGTTTAACTATTTAATATAGACATTGTAGTTATATATGCTGTTTCTCTTCATAATTTATTATTATTTCTTCCTTTTGCAGATCAAAAGTTATAAATCTCCAACAAGTGCAAGAATCAATTGGAAGACCCGAAGCACGACTTTGTGAATTTCTAACTGATCGATAAAATGAGAACTCAACTTTTAGATTTTTGGTTTTGAGATTAATTATATATATTGTCTATTATGATGGTTGCAAAACTAAACAAATTGTAAATATGGTTATTTAATTGCTTTAACCAACATCTATGACATATATATGTTGCATATATGTACTCTTATTATTTGAACAAGTTTAATGGAAGCATTATGTTTTTGTGGAATTTTTTATTTTTTTTAAGTAATGGTTAATGTTAAAAAACCCTCAAAATCAATTATGAAGGCACGCTCATTACTCCTATAAGATATATATATATATATATATATTAGTTTTTACTAACATAAATAAATTGAATAAATGTATATTTAAGATACGGCCGGTGTATTGTATTGTTTGAAAAATAGTTTGATATTAATTTTAATATAAACATAATTATATTTAATAACACTAACAAAAAACTAATTGTTAACAAAAATATTATCTGTCAACTAACTTTCAAGTTAAATATTGCATATAACAATTATTGTTTAAAATCATATGTAATTCTTTAAGAGTACAATTTTTTTATTATATATATAATATGAGTTATTTTTGACTGAATTATAAAATTCACCCTAATATAACTTTTTGTTTCTCTTCTGCCCTTTTTATTTTTACCCTTTTTCTTATGTATTCTTTTACATTTGTTTAATATTGATTTGATTATATTATTGTGACATTTAAATGTTGAATTTTATAAAAATATTTTTATTTTTCAAAAAAAATTAGTATGAAATATTTGTTATTTTTAATCTTGCAATGATAGATTCTCATTACTTGTCAAAGGCAAACCTATTCATTAAGATTACGGCGTATCCCTTTTACATAATCTTACCTCTCACGAAAATCCTAGATCTGCCTTGAAATTATAAAAGTGTTGTACTAAGTTGTTAAAAAATAATGATATTTGAATATATCATATTTTTTATTGCCATAACAGTTCACATTATTACAATAAAATACTATTGAGTTCTTTTGCTAGTAATGTTTTAGATGACTTATTATAATTTTGAACCTTACACCAAAGTTGCGCGATATATATACTTTCACATAAGTCTTTCATATATTGTTATTAAATTAATTGTATCTCTTGTCAATTGTAAACTTTTTGGCAAATTCATAATTACTTTAGCAATAGGTGTATAAGATTATAATAATGGACCTTTTTTGTAAGTGATACAATATATTCACTCAGGTATTTCATCTAGATTTATTGAGTTAATTGTTACATATTGTGTAAATATTTTTGTAATCATACAACGGTACTAAGTTAATATTTATGAACCTTTGTCATAATGGTCTGATATATTTTATAAAAGTGTTTGTTATGGAGGTATTAAGTTAACTGTAACATACTTTAATAAACTAGTAAATTAGTATTTGATAAATTGTATATATATATATACGTATAGGCTCTAAAAAGTAATTATATCATATAGCTCAACTACAAATTAAATATTTATCAATGCAATAAGCAATGCAAATTAGTTTAGCACGGCTAATATATGTTTACAAATAAATTTTGAATACTAATCTTATATTGATATGATTTATTTATTTTTTATCATATATTAAAATTCAAACAGTTAATTTTCACTTATCTTATTGTTTTCTTAAAAATAACTATAAAAAATATTAATCTATATTCAAAATAATAAAATAAATTTAAATTGGTGAAAAATTATACAGTTATAAAACGTCATAGTTAACAAGGGAAATTAAACAATTAACACTTTTAACTGATTAAAGTGGCATTTATACAATTTGTTTAAAAATCAATAATTTTCAGATGAAAATAACTAGATGATATTCAATGTTTATTTTACTTACAAGATAACTTATTCATACACATTTCTCCCCCTTTTTTGCCATCTTTGTTGTAATTATATATAAAATAGAAGTTTTAATAATTGTGAATAAAATAAAAATATATACGTAAGATTATGTTATGTTATATAGAATAACAAAATATAAATAAAAACTTTCAACAAGAACATATAATTATGTACCATAATTATAAAAAAAATGTTAATTAATGTTCAAATTAAAATAGGAAATATTTCAAAAACCTACAAAACTTAGCAAATAAAATTATAAATTATAAAAACTTTCAACAATAACATATAATTATGTACCATAATTATAAAAAAACGTTAATTAATGTCCAAATTAAAATAGGAAATATTTCAAAAACCAACAAAACTTAGCAAATATTTAATATCAAAAACCAAAAGAATAACCAAAAAAATAGAAGAATTGGAATTAAACCTATATATACAATTCTTCAATTCATTATCCTCCATCTCAAGCTCCATCATCTCCTTCAACATCGTCACTTACATCCTCAATTCTTCAATTCTTCATGTTCTTCAATCTCATCTTCTTCATCATCATCATTATCATCTAGATTTTCATCATCCTTAACATTATCTTCTACATATGCATCTCCGTTGAAACCATTATAAGCTACTTTGTTATCTTCATATTTAATGTTTTGACAATTATATTATTTAAAGATCGATCTCTTCGTGGTAGGATTTGTAACTTTTATTTCATATGATTAGTTGCATCTATTTGGGTTTTTAAGAATATATATTTATTTATTGGCTTATTACTTTTGTTGTAAATGCATATTAATGGATGAAAACTCCATTTATGACTGTATGGAGCAACCTAAGAGTCGCGCCTATTGGATTTATCGGTGAGCTGCAAATGGTACAATTGCAGCGTAACTGTTAATTAATTTGCACAAAAAAATTATACATGTATGCATCTATTCATGAAAAATCGTGTTTTTCTAGTAATTGTTGCATAATTTAAGCTCTTTAGTACTTTAATCCAATAAATCTACTTTTTATATTTGTTTCAAAAATATTTTTTTTATGTATTATATGTATATATATATTAAGATCTTACTTCAATCCAATAAATCCACTTTTAATATCTGTTTCAAAAATATTATTTTTATGTATTCCATGTATATATATATTAAGATCTTACTTTAATCCAATAAATCCATTTTTTATATATGTTTGAAAAATATTTTTTATGTATAATATCAATATATATTTAACAAATTTCATATTCAACCTTATATTCTACAATCAAACAGTTATATAGATGTTTGAACATCTTTGATTTTTCTACTATGGTAATATCTGTTTGTGTTAATGAATATACGAACAAACACACACACACACACACATATATATTAGTTTGCTTCTTTCTTTCTTTTTTTTTGTCTTATTATTATGTTTTTCTTTTCTCTTATAATCAACATAAATGCATTTAACTGTTAATGATTATATACATAAATATATATATATATATATATATAAATTTCAATTTATATGTTATTATTAGTTGTATCATTTTTTTTTTCAAAAATACTATTACATTAAAAACATAATTATAATAAAGTTTGTTTTAAATGGTAATTATTCATAGCCAACTTTATACAAATCTATTGATAAATCATATTAATTGACTTAATTAATAGGTCGAGGTTAATATTGTCATAAAACTTTAGTATTAATGGGTAGATTATGGATAATTAAGGTAAGAAGGACTAACCACTAATTTTTATAAACTGGTAGTCTTAACCCCTAATAATTATTGAAACTAGGGGTGTATTATTAATTGCCCCTAATTTATATATAGTATATATGAGAACGTATGTATATATATACATTCTTGGAAATGTCTCCATATGGTATAAAAAAATTAGGTTAGTGGGGTGATTTAATAAGGTATCACAAACTAACTGTACTCCAACTATGATTGATGTAGTATTATAGACCAAAAAAAACACTATAATTTAACATTTATAAAAAAAAAATGAGGAATGAGCAAATACTATTCGGTCCAAAAAAGCACAACCCAGTAATAATTTTAAATGCATTTGTATCACTCCAAATGTATTTTGGACACAAATTTTGGATATTTTTTGGAGAGTTTCTCATAAAAATTGTGATTAGGCTACATACTTATTTTTCAATTTTTTTCCCTATAAGTTGACCTTATTATTTTTTCTAAATTTAAGAAGAGCCAATTATACACATCAAAGACAAATATATATATATATGCAATATATATATACCTTTTTTTATATATGTATATTTTAAATATTAAATAGGGTCACTAAAATCCACGATAAGATGGGTGGCAACACCAAATGGTGGACCTTATGAGATAATAACCATAGATCACAAGTAAAATCGAACCAGGGATTTACTGTGGTGGAAGGAAAGATGGGAACTCTGGGGAAGAGGCAATATATATATATATAGGGGAATGATCTAAAGATGACCATTTATTTGGTCCATAAATGCGGACCAATCATTTGGAGAGAGTAAATAGATGAATTTTTGATGAAACTTGGTGAAGATGATTTTCATGATTAGTAGATCATCTCCACCAAATTTCATCGAAAAATTCAATCAGAAAGTGAGTTATCTAAACATCTTAAATTTTAACGGTTATAAACGCACATATATCAATTTTTTAGTTAACCATCTTCCTGATTGAATTTTTCGATGAAATTTGGGGTAGGTGATCTACTAATCATGAATATCATATTCACCAAATTTCATAAAAAAATTCATTTATTTACCCCCTCAAAATGATTGGTCCACATTTAAAGAACAAAAAATTGGTCATCTTAAGATCATTTCCCTATATATATATAGTTGTAACAAATTAAAGAAAGCAAACTAACCAACTGAACAACTAAAGACGAAAGATTTATTACTCAGTGAAAATTATAGACAAACTTTAGTAGGAAAAATGGAGTACATTGATCTGCTAGCATTACATATATTTAAACTAGAAAAATCCCTAAGAAATCTCAACAATAAAGGATTTGAAACATCAAGTGATCTTGAACTTATTCAACAAACAAACTAAATATAGCAAAAGACTAAAAATAGGAAAAAATTAAACAAACTTGGACTTATTCAAACAGGTCTTAAAAATAGAATAACTCAATAAGTTTTACTAATTTATAACAACAGGGACACGCGAAACTCAAAGATAAATTTTTAGATTGGATTTTTTGATGAAATTTGGTGGAGATGATCTCTACGATGATTAGATCTCCACCAAATTTTATTAAAAATTCAGTCAGGAAGTGGGTGAAATAAAGATTAATATATATATATATGTGTGTGTGTGTGTGTGTGCATTTCAACGATTAACTTTTTTGATGAAATTTGATGGAGTTGGAGTTGATCTACTGATCATGTATATCATCCCCACTAAATTTAATCAAAAAATTCAATCATTTACCTCCCTCAAAAGAGAAGTCCATTATTTAGTTAAAAAAAAAGTAAGCCATTTCTGGAACTTAGTACTATATATATATATATGTATGTATACTATCTACGTGAGTGTAATTAAGAATACCCTAAATTTATTGTTTCACTAGTTAGGCTTTTTTTTTTTGAAAAATAAGGCTTGTTTGAAAAAGTTTTTTGCAAAAGAATTAGAGAATAATATTTTTATAAATTAAGGGCCTATATTTGACCAAACTCCAAAAGAAGTGCAAAGTTAACTTTGTAGTATATTTTTAAATTGTAGTTTTTTATGAAATCATGTAAAATTAAGTTTGTACTATATGTTTTTTGGCATATTATTATAAATAAGTGTTTAATTGAAAGTGTTTTAGAATTAGTTTAACAAATTACATATTCAAAACTAATTTATTAATAAAATGCACATAATAAGTTTTTTGGAGTTATGCAAAGTTAAGTTTGCACTCCTTATTTTCTAAAATACTGCTATGTATTTGTATTTATTTGATGTTGTTTTAAAGTTTTATGAATGAAACATAAAAATATAGTTTTTAAAAAATATAAACACATCATGGAAAACAAATTTGCATTAATTTTTTTTATTGCAAAGTTAAGTTTGTACAAAATACAATTTTGTGCAAAGTTAAGTTAATTTACACTCGGTCAAATCCCTTATTTAAAACATGATAAACAAGCTCTTATTCGTTGATTTTTTTGTGAAAAATATTGTCATGCAAAATCAATGTACGAATATGACAATAGAAAATAAATTATATTATTTGACCATCGATAAATTTAAAGTTTGTGTTTCTTTAAAAAAAATCAAAGTTTGAGTGAGACTATCAGTTTGATACGAAGGAATGAACATATATCTCTCAAGGAAATGGCAGAGAAATTCCTTATATATATCTATTCAAAAAGCAACTAACTAGTCTTGTTTGAAGCATATTATTGGGCAGTCAAAAACAATGCTGGTATATCTTTCATGATAATCTGCAAATTCTTGGAATATAAATGCAGCTTTTAGAGTAGAGGCTTATAATCCCAAATGCATGACAGCATACAAATGCATGTTAATGTGGAGTGGACCTACCAAAAAGGAAGAGGAAGTAACTTTGACAGCTGATCTATCTTTTGATAAAAACTGCATGTTTGGATTCCAGAACCAAATCCACAAAAGATGCACAACAAAATCCTAAAATGGGTGGGGGAAAAAAAAAGCTACACAAAGTGGAAGTTAGCTTCCACTTAGGAGTAGAAAAGGGCAGAGTCAGTCCCCACAAAACAAAGAAGAAGAAGAAAAAGGAACAGCTTTATAGGGACTCAGGAGAGGAGAGTGTTTAGATGGACATATATATATATATATATCATTAATCATCTTTGAACTTATAAATATAATAAAGACATTCTTTCTCATTTTCTGTACATTTACGTTGTTTCATGTTCATATATACAAAAACACATATATATTATGTAGTGTGTATATATATATGTATATATGATTTGAGTATGTGTTGTATATACATACGTACGTAGATAGGTACATTAGGTTGGGAAAAGCATTGACATGACTTAGATCGGCTGGGTAATGGGGTGGGAGGTGGAAGTGGAGTTGGAATAATAATTGTAATAATTATTATTAATATATATTTGGTAGTAGTAGTAGTAATAATCATGAGGGCCGCGGGGGCCGGCCGGGCGCAGAGCATATTCACTTTCCTCTTTGTCATCTCTTTGTATGGCATGATTGGATTAAAAGTTCTTTAATCTCTCACTTTTTCTCAAATCTACATTTTGTAAACTTGTTTCCCAAGACTTCTAAATTAATTAATTCCTAATTAAAAGGGGGGGGGGGGGATCGAGATCAAAGATAATTGTAATGAAACAATAATCAATATTTTTTTAGCTTAATTAATGGGAAAATATTGGAGGCCGTTGCTTTTTCTTTAATTTTGATACCATATATACATTTCTGATCGATCGAATAGGCCTATTGTTTGGGTACTTGGAGGATAGAGAGAGATCGATATTTATATAAATACTCTAATTAACTACCTCATACAGGGCAGTCCAAGTTAATAGGAGAGAAGAGAGAGGGGTAGTGATTTCTTACCCTTTTAATTTCTTCGGAAATTCAAGAGATCGAGAATATAAGAAAATAATAATTTATGTTCCTTCTGATAACAACATGAAAAAAGAAAATAAAAACACTTGATTTATATAAGAAGATAAAAAATAAGTTGAGGCAAGTAATAAAATGTCCTCCATTTTATGTTCATTTTTATGAGTAAATGTCCTCCATTTTTCATTATTTTTTGTGGAAAAATTTTTAATAGAAAAAGTCACAAAGTAAGAAGATATCTCACCACATGCCTCAACTTATTTTTCAATTTTTCACAAAAATCAACTATTTTTTTTTCATGTTATTATCAAACGGACTATTAGAAATATATATTTTCTTAGTGAAAGGGTCAATGAAAATGTTAGTAAATTCAGATATCGTATCTCCTTCTTTTCTACATTGAAATAGTTTCATTTCAAAATATTCTTGTCCCCCTTTTTCTACTACTTATCAGTTCCATATAAAGAAAGGTTATACTTTATGTGTTGAGGTGTAAATGAATATTCGAATCCGTTCCGAATTTGAGCCCGTATTTTGTGGATATTTATCTGAATGGATATTCGAAAAAGATGATTTGAATAATGTTTATAAATATCCGTGAAAACAGATAGGGATATGGATAATGATAGTATTCCACTTGGATAATCCGTATCCAGAATGGATTATCCATATTTACGGATATCCGGTTTTATCGGATATCCGTGTCCGCTATAATTTAGAATATTATATATATATATATATATATAATTTAGTGTGCACAAGCTAGCCACAATTTACCCAAAAAAATTAAACTAAACCAAAAGTAGAAAACACCTATAAAAAAGGAAAAAAAATGAGAAAGACTATTTACAACATATGTGATTTGTTAAGATGAAAGGTTCAAGACTATATAAAATTTAAAATTGTAATGATTTTTAAATTTGATTTGTTATTTTCATTTATATGGTTATATTATAATTTTAATGTAAATCTTATTGGGTTATACAAAAGAAATAAAATAAATTCATTATTTGAGTTAAAAGTTTGACATAAAACGTTAGTCATTATTTCATGTTTCGTTATCCTTCTCAATGTGTCATTTTAATTGAAAGACTACGTGGTCAAATATATTTTTAAAATTGAGCTAATTTTTAGGTTAACATAGATTAGGTAACGTGTTTGTAGTTATATAAAAAAATGGATAGGGATAGTATTCCAACATGAGATATCCGATAGGATAAGAATGAAGTAAATTAATATACTATTCGAACGGATAAGGATTTAGATAATAAATTTAAAAAGGATATGGATAATAGACAGTGTGGTATCCGGCCCGTATCCAATCCGGTAACACTCTTAATTCTATGTTAATTTATTTTTTAAGCGCTAAAATAAACCTTTGAAATATAAGGTTTAACCTAAGTAGAGATCCATCACCAAATCACATACTAAACATGTCATAATATTTATTTCTCGAAAATACATCCTTATCATATTCTCTATATTAATTTTTTGCCTACACATTATGAATTATTTTTTCATTAAATAATTTTGGGAATATTTTTAGTTAGTGACGAAATTATGTTCTTCCTATATAATCATATAGGTGTTTTAATAAACTCACCATACTTATGGGGTGAGTTGAATTTTTTTTCGAAAAATTAGTGGAGTGAGAGGAAATTTCTCATAAACTATGGTGAAAAGTATAATTTAACAGACATCATTTAAAATCACCCGTTCTAATACATTTATGGAGGGGAAAGCTACAGTTGCAACTCGTATAACTGGAAATTGGGTTTACTCGCGGGTTTGGAGAACATGCTACCACCAGAACAACCATTTCTCTTAAAAGATACAAATTCAAAATTCGGCAAACTAAAATTCTCAAAACTGCATTTTACACACGTTAACATTATATATATATATATATATTATCTTGGCATTTATATTTGCAAAATAACTTGCTTTATTTGGGGGAAAATTTGCACACACATATTTGTGGAGATTCGCGGTAAATGATGTATTTGCAACTTGCAGACTCAATTTCGGATTTTTACGTTTTTGGAACACACCCACTCATTCAAACGTACTATGCACAAACTACTGAATTTTTTTTAATATCTCAAAAGTGTCCCGTTGAGTAATTGAGTCTATTGATCATATAGCCAAAAGTGAAAGTGAATCCTAATTAAACATGTATCTTGCCTATTAGAATATATGTATAAATATGGCATAGTTGACTACCACTATGATTCCTAGAATCATGGGATATTTTTTTCTTCTATGTATAGCTTATTACATCCCTATTTAAGGGACCTTTATATTCATTCATAAATATAACAATATAATTCATTCTCTCTTCTCTCTCCATTCGTCAACATGGTATCAGAGGGATACACGATCCACAAACCCTAGCCGTGCTCACCATTCTCACCAGGCAGCCACCATCATCATCAACCGCCCACACACTAAAAAAAAAACAAAACCTTCCAGGTCTTCGTACATCCAATATCGACACCTGACTAAACCAAAACTTACACCATATAGTTCGTCTTCAAAATTCGATTCCAAATTCGTTCGAATCATCTCATTAGGCCTCAAAACGTGCCCTCACGCGCCACCTGAATAAACTATCCTCCCGCCACGATTTAGCCACACGCCTCTATTCATCAGATCTTACTCAGAAACACAAGTCAAAACAAATCTGCGTCCAACAATATCACCAAAGCATCACGCAGCTCGACTGGCAAGAGCATCAAGTTAACTCAGATTTGTCCAGAATTCAAAACCCAGCCGCAGCAAATTTTTTTTTTCCTATTACAACATACACTTGCAACGTTAGCCCTAACTCCCAGTCACCGCCACGTCACTGTCCAGTCACCGCCACATCAGCTACCATATCACTGACACATCATCAGCCACGTCAGCCAGAAAGCCACCTCAGCCGCCACGTCCAGTCACGTCATCTTTGACCGTTGACCATTGACTTTGACCGTTGACTGACAGAACCCTAAACCAGACCGGTTTTTTCCCACTTTTTTCAACGGCCCGGTTCACCTATTTCTTGACCGGTGCTTAACTGGACCAGACCGGTTCTTGGCTTTTTTTGACGTCCTGAACACAACCACAGTCTCAGAATTTCCAGATTCAATCTCGATTATTGCGTACTACACTCTCACATGACTTTCATCCCCACGATCATGACCGGATCATCAACCAGATACCCTTTCAATTGGCGAAATTCAGATAAACGATCATGTTCTGGTAATCGACTGAATGACTCTCAGTATTCCACTTTCAAATACCCGTCATGCTCCTTCTGTGGACTCACGGGACACTCGAAAAAGGATTGCTATGAAATCATTGAATATCCGGATTGGTGGAAGGATTCTTGCAATCGCAGAACATGTCAGACCACAACAGGTGGTAACACACAGGCCTTAAGCTTACTCACCACCACAGGTACATCAGGTACGGCTTTACATTCTGTCTCTGTTTTGAATAATACATGGGTAATTGATTCTGGTGCAACTGATCATATGACGTCTAATTCAAAAATAGTTACTCCTTTAACCCGGTCATCTCAGCCCTTTGTGTCCACAGCCAATGGTGCCCCAGTCCCTATAGTGGGAAAATGATCAATTAATTTATCCAACACATTGAACCTAACCTCCGTCTTAGTAGTACCATCCTTAAATTATAATCTATTATCTGTTTCTCAAATAACTAATGCCCTACACTGTGTTGTCATCTTTTGGCCTTCTCATTGTGTTTTTAAGGATATTCAGACGACAAAGACGATTGGTTATGGTGTTAGGCGCGGAAAATTATACTATCTAGACCTAGAGTTCAAAAGCACAAATCGCTTGCACGAAGCCTTGAACACCAGTACGTCGAAAAAGAAAATTACATATGAACTTTGGTTATGGCATCGTCGGTTAGGACACGCATTGTTTGGCTACTTAAAGAAACTGTTTCCCCGTTTAGTTCATAAAGTTAATTCTTCTGGTTTTCACTGTGAGATTTGTGAACTAGCTAAAAGTCATCGTACTTCCTTTAAACCTTCATTGACTAAGAGTTCCATTTCATTTATGATTATTCATTCTGATGTATGGGGGCCGTCTCACATTTCTTCCTTAGGTGGCATACGATGGTTTGTCACGTTTATTGATGATTGGACTCGAATGACGTGGGTTTGTCCCATGAAATCCAAAGGAGAAGTTAGTGGTTTGTTTCAGAGATTTCATAAACAGATCGGTACACAATATAATGCTAATATTCAAGTTCTCCGAAGTGATAATGGTGGGGAATATATGAGTACTGAGTTACAAGCATACTTCAAACTTCATGAGATCATTCATCAGACTGCATGTCCTTATAATCCTCAACAGAATGGGGTTGTCGAACGAAAAAATCGTCATTTATTAGAAATAGTTCGGGCATCACTGATCGGCGCAAACGCACCAATCTCGTATTGGGGTGAAGCACTCTCATCAGCTGTCTATTTAGTAAACCGTATCCCCTCAGCCGTACTTGATTTTCAGACACCCTTTGAAGTCTTAGCTAAGTCTGTCACAGCTCCTACCGTGTCAAATCTTCCTCTCCGGGTGTTTGGATGTGTTACATTTGTCCACTTACAAAAGGAGCAACAGAACAAGCTTGAACCGCGCGCTCTCAAATGCGTCTTTGTAGGGTATGAATTTTCTCAGAAGGGGTATAGATGTTATCATCCTCCCACACAGAAAATGTATGTCACTATGGATGTGACATTTCATGAAGAAACTATGTACTTTCACCGAACTGAACTTCAGAGGGAGAATTATAAAGAAGTTCAGTTATTTGAAAATATCAATGAGGAAGAGATAAACTCAATAGAAGTGGTTCCAACGTTGACTTCGAATTCACCACCAGTAACAGAGACAACCGAAATCATGTCATCCCCTGATATGGTAACAGCATAAATCTTGTCAAATGAAGTTGTGCTGTCTCCGCCTCCGTCACCACCTGACTCAAATAACCAATCGTCGACTTCAAATATTCCTGAAACTGAGATCTCCCAAGTATCATCTTCTTCTTCTATTCCTATAAAGAAGCTTCCTAACCGAGTAAATAGAGGTGTACCTAAACCCACGTATGACCCAGATTTTACCAGTAAAGCCAAATATCCTATGAGTAATTATGTGTCTTATGATCGGTTAACTGCATCTAACAAATTTTTTGTGAATCAATTATCGTCTGTATCTATTCCTAACAGTGTGCAGGAAGCTTTATGTGATTCTAAGTGGAAATCAGCAATGGATGAGGAGATGAAGTCCTTGTTGAAAAATGAGATGGAACAATCAAAGGTGGGTTGCAAGTGGGTGTACACTGTGAAATTTAAAGCAGATGGAACAATCGAAATATTCAAAGCGAGACTAGTTGCGAAAGGCTACACACAGACGCATGGGATTGATTATCTAGAGACATTTGCGCCCGTAGCAAAGATCAATACGGTACGAGTGTTACTCTCATTAGCTACAAACTTAGACTGGCCTCTATAACAGTTCGATGTAAAAAATGCTTTCCTACATGGGGATTTAGAGAAGGATGTATATATGGAATTTTCACCTGGATATAAGATCCCGGTTGAGCATACAAATAAAGTCAGCAAGTTG
This sequence comes from Lonicera japonica, assembly GCA_021464415.1. Lineage (NCBI taxonomy): Eukaryota > Viridiplantae > Streptophyta > Magnoliopsida > Dipsacales > Caprifoliaceae > Lonicera > Lonicera japonica. The sequence continues at coordinate 6,351,580 of CM038466.1, forward strand.
AAAAAATCTTTGTATGGGCTAAAACAATCCCTTAGAGCCTGGTTTGGGAGATTCGCAAGATCGATGCGAAAGTTTGGGTACAGCCAGAGTAATTCTGATCATACTTTGTTTTTGAAGAAAAGTCATGAAAAAATTACGACTCTTATCGTCTATATAGATGACATGGTGCTCACGGGAAACGACCCTCAAGAACAACAAGCATTGAAGGAGCTCTTATCTCAGGAGTTTGAGATAAAAGACCTTGGGAGCTTGAAGTATTTTCTGGGGATCGAGGTGTCTAGATCATCAAAAGGCATCTTTCTATCTCAGAGAAAGTATGCCCTAGACTTACTGAATGAAACCGGAATGTCTGCTTGTCAACCGTCAGAAACTCCAATAGAAGAAAGATTGAAGTTAGAGGTCGAAACAAATCAAGTGCCTGTCGATAAAGGGCGCTATCAGAGATTAGTAGGAAGATTGATGTATCTAGCACATACAAGGCCTGATATATCATATGCATTGAGTATTGTTAGTCAATTCTTGCATAATCCAGGGGAGAAGCATATGCAGGCAGTTATGAAGATTATCAGTTATCTTAAAGCAGCTCCTGGAAAGGGAATCATATTCCATAAAAATGAGGATATCCTGAAGGTTGAAAGATACACTAATGCTGATTGGGCATGTAATATATGTGGCAGAAGGTCTACATCAGGGTACTTCACATTTGTTGGAGGAAACTTGGTCACTTGGAAAAGTAAGAAGCAAAATGTCGTATCCTGATCAAGCGCAGAAGTAGAATATCGAGGAATGGCAGTTGGTATTCAAGAGTTATTGTGTTGAAACTGCTACTGACAAATCTCGGTTTTCCTCCAACAGAACCCATGATGCTATATTGCGACAATAAGGCAACATGTGATATCGCACACAATCCAGTTCAACATGATAGAACAAAGCATGTTGAAGTGGATAGGTTCTTCATCAAAGAGAAGTTAAAAGAGAAAGTTATTTATGTTCCTCATGTACGCTCTGAAGATCAGTTAGCAGACAGACTCACCAAGGCCGTGACAAGAAAGGTATTCGCCAAGCTGATTAACAAGTTAGGGATGTTCGATATATGTGTGCCAACTTGAGGGGGAGTATTAGAATATATGTATAGATATGGTATAGTTGACTACCACTATAATTCTTAAAATCATGGGATATTTTTTCCTTCCATGTTTAGCTTATTACATCCCTATTTAAGGGACTTTTGTATTCATTCATAAATATAACAATATAATTCATTTTTTCTTCTCTCTCTATTCGTCAACATTGCCTAAGTTAGAGGAAATGCCAGTAGCTCAATATATGCCGTAAATTTATCAAATTTCTTAATCAATCTCAAGTACCTAATTCTTGTTAACTGATCAGCTCAACCCCCTCGAAATCTTAAACATTAAACATTTAGCTAATTCGAATTCAATGCCATATCAATATCCAAGCAAGCTTCTACAAATCGAGCCCAAATCATCGGAATACCTTTTTTTACACTTTCACTCCCATTTTTGCAGGATTACACAATCCTAAATAAGCAAAATACCTCTTAAAACCCCTTTTCCTCTATTTTCAGTAAGCACAAAACATTACCCTCACATGCTTATACCAATTCCATGAATCTTAAATCTGCTTCAGCATACAAACTCAGCCAAAAGAAGAATTCAGCATGAGATTCCCAATGGCACTCACGGTAATCTTTCATCAGGTCACCATGCATTGTCTACCACAAATGGCACTAGAGATAGAGCTACTTATTAGTCATTATGCGCCCTTATCATTAAACCCAACAAACGCCCTTGTTATGCTCCATATAACATAAACACACATCTGTCTCAGCATAAGAAGTTAACCCTAGTTAGTTCAGCACCCTCTACACTAAAGTGAAAAAATTACTTACAGTCTAAAATTCATTACAGAACATGAAGGCAGTCTGAATCTTACAATCATCACTGCTCAAGCATATATCTTATTATTAACATGAAGATTTGATTCCCACGATACAATTACATATAGACCTTTATGCCGATATACTTAGAGGATTGACATCATGGACAAAGACTAACCTTACTTTCACATTCTTTACAAAGGCGGAAATGCTTACAAGTAACAGGAGCATGCTGACTTCATTGACTCTACAAACCTTACATGTCATCAACTGCCTCATTCCGTTGTTATCCGTGTGAAGGAGGTGGAAATCAATGGCATATCTATTGAAGCAAGAGTTTATATCATCTACTGTCACCACACCCTTCTTTACTATCTCTACTCTTAGCATAAACTTCCTGAAGATTGAAATTAAGGGTGTTGATAACGTTTTCATTGTATTTGGCACGTTGTTTCCAAGCATCAGCTTCTGCATCCAACTGCTGTATTTACAATTCAAGCTCTATATTCTTTTTTTATTGATATTCTCCACCTCCGCTTCTTTTTCTCGAAGTTTTTATCAAGCTTTTCTTCAACAAATGAGATTGTTTGGCGTTGGTTTGCCTGCACCCTCTCTTGGACTGCTTGCCTCATCCGGTCAACCTTTAGGAAGAGGAAGGGAAGGGGGAGGGAATAAGTCAGAAACTATTTGATAAAAGTATACGCTAAATCATGAAATATCACATTGATATGGATTCTAGCAACTATTCATTAGATAAATTGCAATAACTTCTCTGATTATAGAATAAAAAATGTATATAAGACAAATACACACAAATCGCTTCTTTGGTTCGCTGTTATGATTTATATTGGTCTTAAGTATATTTTTGATATTGGATGATAAACCCAAGAACAAAGTTCAATTAACATGGCATGTCATTAGATTGTTTTGGATGAAAACTAATAAGCTAGGTGATTCGAAAAAATTAACCGACGCAATTTGAGGTGGTCACATAAACATGAAAGGCAACATTGCATTTTATTTAGTTGGAAAAAAAACATTGAATTTTATTAGGCATTTGCAGGTAACAACCAATCATATTTGAGGACATCATTACAAAAACTAATTTGCATCAGTAGCTACAACACTTGAGTTAATGAAATAAGTTTTCAAATGTTCATTTATTACAACTTTTAGACACAAAATTTGATTGGAATTCCAAATATGCGATAAGGATACAGAGTTCCAAATAACAGTTTACTGTCAAGTAGAAACAATATTAATACTTGGGTTCCACATGCTTGTGCAGGGAGTTCATGAAAATCATTCTTTCGGTTAACAATCAGCTCCCAAATTTAAGCCATTTAAAATGATTTGAAAAGCTGGGATAGTATGGCTGGTGGCTTATAGGATGGTTTATGTTTGTTTCTCCACATTGAGGTGAGCTTTGTAAAGGAGCACTTGAGAGCATTAACTATTTTTAATATGCCATACCAATTTACATTAGGTCTATGGGAAATTAAACAATGTTTCAAGGGAATAAAATAATGACAAGCACAAATGCACATGTCAATATGTATAAAGTCTCCAAAAGGAGGTGTTATCCATGAACACATGAAGTATAATGGAAATAAACACAAAAAGAGAAGTTTAAAAATCCAATAAAAAAAACTATAAAACACTATTTAAGATCAAGCGCTCCCCTAGAATCTACAAAAGACACATAGGAACCTAACGAGAGATTTGCAAAACTACAAAAGGAAATGTGGTCATCAAATACTGCAAGCTTTGGGGTTAAGTATTCTTCACACTCAAAGCATTTCAATTTTAACCAAAGGTATAGCTATGAAAATATCAACCGAAGGCATAAGAACCCCACAAACGAGTTGGATATGTTTTGAGTGAGTTATGTTCGACTGTGGTGGTGTATTACACAGGGGGTGGGAATAGTAACAATGCAACAACTCTTTGAAGGTTTGCATGCGACATCAGCTACCTTGGGCTATCTTGATGTCAAGAAACAATAAAATCTAACGATGGGTATTAAACTATAAAGAAACCTCAAGTGACAGCAAGATTTGTAGCACTCTTTGGCAATCTTTGTTTATCACTTTAGAAGGATTCGTTTTTTTCTTATTTTATAATCAAATCAGATAGCTATTATGAGTTAGAGGACATCGAAAGTTATTGTATTCTTGATTTTTGATGTTTATCGCATTTTCTAGTGGGACAGCTTATTTAATTAATAACCGTCGAGTCTGTCTACTTTACATCGAGTGTACTACAATAGTACAATGTAGGACAGTGGGTGCAAAGTATATATTCTCACAGTCACCAGAGACATTAATGTAAGGATTCATTTCAACATTAATCACCCATCTTCTATAAAAGCACGTTTCCGGTTCTAGACGACAAATGACAGATCCATCCAATTTAGTTAGAAACATCGAAAAAACAGGGAGAAACATATGTACTTTCCAAGATTTTAAAGTTATTGTCTAAATGACCAAGATGCTATGAACCTCTCATTCCTAAGATTAACAAGAAGCCAGTTCGGTCAGCAGCAAAATCAGCCAGATAAGTAAAACAAATAAGCAAGCAATTGTGAAAAACCAACAGATATGTAAATGGCCAAATAAACCACGAGAAAATTGGGGTTCAAAATAAGTAAGCAATTGTGAAAATCCAACATAATTTTGTCTATGCAACTCACGCTTAATCTCATCACCAAGTAACGTAAAGTCACCAGAGGAAACCAAACAGCCAATTATCGAGAGGCAAATATAGAGCCATGGAGACTGATCGAGGTTGATTTACTTTCCAAGAAATCTTGCTCTTTCAGCCTTTTTTTCATAGGTTCTGACTGTAATAATACCCAGTGCACCACCAGTTCAGTCAAGAGCCAGACCTACCACGTGAACTGCAACACCACGAGAAAATTGAAACTAGTGCTGCTATTTTTGTACAAATTTGTTATGCAAACATTCACGTAAAAAAGGAATGTAGATAATACATTAAATATTAATTTGTACAAAAATTGAGTCTTGTATTTTCCCTAGTGAGAGATGAAGTTGATGCATAAATTAAATTGAAGAGATAGAGATTGCACATACAGGGAGAGATGGATGGTGGACGGTGAGACTGATTTGGAGCACTTCTGAAGTAGTTGACTGGCGGAGAACTCTGAGCATCGATGTTCTCTGCAAACCCAAATAAAATGAACTACAACTTAATAATAAGTGTTTGAAAAGAAACGAATTAGTGTTTTGAGAATGATAGTGATTTTGGGGGATGACCATGGTTCAAAGTCGCGGTTTCGGTTCTCAATTCGGGCACTCAATTTTCGACTCGAATATCGGTATCGGTTTCGGTTTCGACGATATGGATCGATTTATTATTTAAAAAGCCCAAAAAATTACAAAAAAATTATAAATTTTTTTTAAAGTATAAGATTAATAAGATGGATCAATTAGATAAACATAATAACATTATCTAATACAAATTACATATCTTACATCAAAATACCATCATCTGTCGCATTTGATAATATAATATTACATCATAATTCAATAAATATGTAACAATACAATCTTATAAAGTACAAATATCTTAAATATAAGTTCAATTAGGCTTAGAATAATGATATAAATTATAATTAGCATCATTAATCAAGAACTCTAATGATGAGGAATGAGGATATAAAGGAGGTAGGGAATTAGAACTTATGGGGTAAGGATGAGATGAATGGCCAGATGTGACCCATAGGGATGAGATGAATGGCTAGATGATCCATAATCAGGAAAATTTGGTTGACCGTCATGATGATAGTACCCAAATCCCCGATAATCGTTGCTACTTGAAGATCCATTATGATACGTTCCACAACCACTTCTATAATAACCACCACGAGCAGTAATAGTATTATTTGATCCCCCACTACTAGCATAATCTTGTGTAGAACCTCCATAAGCAGTGCCAAAACCATAACTAGATATTCCACATCTGGATATGCTATGTCTACGACTATCATAATCATAGTCGTATCCATGTCCACCGTAATAGTGTTGGCCTAAGTTCAAGCTCTGTAGTTGATCATCGATGCGATGATAGCTTTGTCAATGAAGATCATAACCACTAGAATACTCATCATAACTAGGGAACCTAGTTAAATCTGCTAGATGCCTACGCTGCTCACTTATTCCAGGTCGATATCCGTGATCTGTGTCTTGTGTGGCATAATAATTATCATCTCCACGCCATGACATACGACCATCATGTTGGTTATCAGTATCAGGATTGTAAGTACCACCTCTACTACTACTATTAGTACCTCGTATAGCACCACTACCTAGCCTACCTCCGCCATCATTATTAGCATCATCATCATCATCCCATCCGTCGTCATCATCGTCATCACTTGAGAAAAGGGTAAGTTTTTGAGGTTGCTTACGACGAAGACCACCCTCCATCGATTTTTTCTTTGCTCTTTTCAATACCTTCATCCAACCATGCTAAATCATCAGATTCTAAAACCCCTACCTCATTCTCCCTTACCCACTCATCTAATATATCACCATCATCAAATATATTTTTTAGGTCGACTGGGTTATAATAATTGTCTGCATCACTCATGTACATCAAATTTTTAATTTTAAGGCGCATATTATAGTGCACATACACTAGTTTATGCAACTTTGTCATTGCTAATCGATTACGAAGTTTTGTATGGATTAATGACCACGTGCTCCAATTTCTTTCACAACCATGGCAGGCTTTTGGTGTATTTTCTTCATTCTTTTGCTTTTTTCTTTTCTTTCTTCTTTTCTTTCATTTTTTTTTCTTTTCCGTTTATTTTTCTTGTTTCTTTTCTTCCTTCTTATCATTTTTTCTTTTTTAGGATTAAGGTCATTAAGCCTATTTAATTAAATAAAAATTAATAAATTACTTTGGAACAATTGAACAAATTAACATTTTTTTAATAGTTATCAATTTAATTAAATAAAGATTAACAAATTATTTTGGAACAATATTAGCATTTTTTTTCAAACATGGAGTAACCTTTTTTTTTCAAACTTTAGTCACTTTATTCAATTATTCAATATCAGTGAAATATCGGCAACTCGGCGTGATTTTGATAAAATATCGATAATATTTTGAAATACTGCGATTTTAATCGTATCGGGTCATAATAGCGGTTCGGCACCCCCTATTCTAACTCGGTATCGGTCATCTCGGATCGGTTTCGGCCGATACTTTGAACCATGGGGATGACCCTTTTACCCGAAAGCCTTGACCGTCGAGATCAAGACACAGAGAGTTCTGAAAATACTGCACTAGTCTCCAGAGTGGTCTCGTCAAAGAGAACGAGTCTTTCCTTTTGTTATTTGGTCCTCCCAATGTTAATGTTTGACGACTTCCCTATGGTCCACTTAGGGGCGTTAAAAGGTCAAATCAAAAATCGGTTGAACACACTAAACCGATTCATAAAATCTTAAATAAAAAAAGAAAAAAACCCAAAAACAAAAAAACTAAATTGAAATAAAAAAATTTGGTTCAAATTTGGGGCAAGTTAGTTCAAAACTGAACTAGACCGAACCAAACCAAATCATGCATAAGAAATTTTAAAAAAAAAAAGTTAATATATATTCTAAGGCCACACATTAATTATACTATAATACAAAAAAAATGGTCTTTAATAAAAATATATTTATTATTAATTGCATATTGTGATAATTTTAATTTTAAAAATAATAATTATTAACGTGTACTCTTATTATTGAATTAACTACACAATGCTAAGAATTTTTTATCACATACATGATGGCAAGATAATTCGTCATTTTATTTAATGTGTTTTATTTTTGTAAATTTACAAATAAAATAGTAATTAAATAGAAAATATGGTATCTATATGTTTGTTCCTTATTTCTAAAAAACCACGACTTTAATTTGAAAATGAACCATTTTTATATTAGTATTACATTGTTATGTTAAATTGATTTAGAAAAAAAAAATATGTCAAAACCGAATAAAACTGAACCGAAAAGTTTGGTTCGAGTTTGGGTTTCGAAGATTTAAAAACCGAAATTGAATTTTTACATTTGATTTGGGTTTGGGGTACCTTAGTTTTTACTCCGACCAAAACCGAAAACACCCCTAGTTCACTTGCAAGTATTCTCATTGTATTTAATACGAGTTTCCAACACATTTTAAGCGTTTGTAATATATTATTTGATAGTTTTTGATATTATGTATAAATTGTTAAAATAAAAAATGCATCAAATTATATTTAGTGTGTGAAAGACAATTTTATAATTTCAAATAAAGTTGTTAAAAATGGCAATAAAATCTAACCCAGTGGATTCTTGACCCGACCCAACTTGAATGGGGGCAGGTTTGGGATTTTTTTTAATTTACCGGGCGTGTTTAGGTTTTGAAATAAAAAACTAGTGTAGGTTCCTGTCGAGTTTAGGTTTGCACAAAATTAACCCGTTCAATCCTTCCTGCCCCAAATATAGTATTTTCTTCCTTCAATACCCCTTATAATATAGTAGAATTACTATGGATCAATGCAAAATGGGTCAGGTTTGGGTTTATGCATACACCACTCGGGGTGCGTTCAAGTTTTAGAAAATGAAACCTGCACCGAGTTTGGGTTGGGCAGGTTTACAAACGGGGTGGGTTTGGATTTGGCCAAATCTGACCTGATGCCATCCCTAAAAGTTGTGTTCAAATATGCGTGATGTTTCAAATAAGCATATAAAATACTATTTCATTCAAATATGTGTGCAATACGTTATTTAATAATTTTTTATACTATATATATATTTATAAAATAAAATAAACATAATATTTAATATGTGAAAGGTAATTTTATAACTTCAAATAAGGTTGACTTCAAATTTTTATTTATCCATTACTTTTTATTGTGATTTTTAAAATATAAAAAGTAATCTTGTAATTTTGACAAATTTGCCAAAAGTTTTCCTCACACATTATGGATAGTATAGAAATATGGATTATGGTGGGGTTTTATCTTGGGTATGGTTAAACACCATTCAAGTATTACTACTCTAAATATAATTCTTAAGGATATTTTTTATGTATTTAATTGCATTTCTAATCAACTTTAGAATGTTGTAGTACTCGATTACAATGCTAAAAGAATTTTTAATGGTAGTGTAAAATTGATTTTGTAAATCACACGTATTAATCCATTTTTACAAAAGAAAAAACTTGAATACTAAAAAAAATATTATAATGGAAGTATTGTAAGGTTTTGTGTAAATTTTGAAATAACCAATAAATTTCAACACATGTTAAATATCAATTCAAGCATTTTTTTACTATTTTTTTCTTGGATTTTTCTATAAATAATTTTATAGTCAGAATTGATCTTGATCTATAGGTATTAATGAGTAGTTTTCAAATATATAATTTTTATTAATATCTATATTTTACATTTAAAGTTATTATATTTTCAAATTTTATTAAAAAAATGAAAAGAGAAAGCTGACGTGGTATTGTAAAATGAGAGTATATTTTACACAAACTTTAATTTTAAAAGATTGTTGGAGATAATTTCTTTTACAAATTATCTAAATTTTAAGTAAAACAAAGATACAAAAGACTCTTGGGGTGTGTTTGACGTGCTGGATTAGAGAGTCGGATATGATTATTTAATCCCATCCGGACAAGATAAAATAATTCCACTTTTTAGATAGGATTCGTTAATCCCTTTCTAGTGGGATAAATAATCCTCCCCGATATCTAATTCCGACAAACACCAAATATAAGATAGGATAAAATTATCCCTTCATACTTTTTTATTTTGCATATGAAACGCAGCCTTGGAGATGTTCAAATGACTGTAATGCTAAAACCTTGTTTTAGTTGCTACTTTCTGAATAAAGTTGGTCTTAATTAATGCCCAAAAAGGGAAAACGAATGGAAAATTAGGCCACGAAGTTGGGCCTTGGACACCCCCATCTGGATCACCCAATATTATTGGGTTGGGTCAAAATAAAAGGCCAATTTTGCATATCATGTCAATGGGGCCCAGTATATGCTCTCTATAGGCCATCTCTTTTTTGTTTTTTGGAACTACTCTCTGTAGGCCTTCATCCCATTCATACCAATTAGTGAACCTTTTCTTCTATATATTTAGAAAATATCTTCCATGAACATCAAATAAGGGACAAAATCATCATTCCAAATTTCCATTGCCCATATGTTTAATTTTAGCTTATTAATATCTAGGAGTGGCAGTATTGAACACGACATGTTAACCCGACACGAATTCGACACGAAGTTGGCGGGTTTAGGTCAAGCGTAAATAGGTTAGGGTCAATTCGGATCAGACACGCTTAACTTGCAAAATAAATGAGTCGTGTTCGGGTTAACCCGCTAACTCAAAATTGACCTGCACTTAACACAATTATTTTTTTATTTTTTGCAGTTTTATATATATATTTTTTATTTTGTCATCTTGCTTGGACAGTTATATTCTTATTTTGAGTAGTGGTAGTCAATGAGTAGTGGCAATTAACACGATTATGTTTTTGCTTCGGTGATGGAAAGCTATTTATTTTGACTATAAATTATTACTATCATATTATTTTGATTAAATATTGAATTTTGGTATTGGGTGATACTTATTATTATTTATTAAAAATTTAAAACTATTATAAAACAAGTTAACTGTTTTCACGTGAGACTTAATTGTCATTATAATCTTAAAAAGTTAATCGTGTTGTGTCGTGTTACGAGGTTTAACACGACCTGTTTATTAAATGGATTAGTCGGGTCGTGTCGTGTAACCTATAAAATAAATAAATCGTATTCGAGTTAATATAAATATAATATTTATATGTTGACACGACTCGAACATGACACGCGAACCTGAATTGCCAGCCCTATCAATACCCCACAAAAAAAAGGAGTGTTGGTAAAAGAAAACTAATATTTATATTGATTTTTTAAGTGCACACATTAAAATTTTAAATTTTGAAGAGTACTCTTAATAGTTAACGCACCCTAATAAAAATATGGCTACAATAATATAATATCTTCACTATAGGTTATTTCGTTATTAAAGTACTATCATCTCTATGACAAAAAAATTTCGTCACTAAACATAAACTTTTTTTAAAAAATTATATATATATATATATATTAGTTGAATGAAAAAAACCATTTATAGTACAAATACATCAAAAAAATTTTTATCTCAAATTGTTCTCTCACTAAATACAATTCTGACAAGATTACTACAAATATAAATACGATCCTAGTGATTAGTGAGAAAATAGAGGTCAAAAGAATTATGATATTCTACAGATGAAATCATATATATATTTTTTATTTTTTTATAATATGTCATTGATATGATCAATTGAAAAAGATAAAATGAAACTTTAAAGGGCTGGTTGTTTGATAGTAAACATGGAATTTGTATATAAAGAAAATGAATTCTAGATAATTGAATTCTATAAAAAATATCATTTGGAAATATTTGATTGTTGTTATTTTACTTGCTAGCTTTACATATTTGATAGTTATTACTTTTCCATGGATAATAAAAGAGAAAAAATCCTTCATCGTGAATCATATTAAAAGAGAAAAGAAAACATCATTTTTTACATAGAGGGAAAGGATTGTAGCTATATGTGAAAATGTAAATATATAAAAAAAAATGTGAGGGAGTAAATTAACTCGTTTATTGAAAGTATAAATATAATATATATATATATATATATGAAATAGAGTATGGTTGAATGTTAAAAAAGAGAGTTTATATATTCTTCAAGTGGGTTTGTCTTAAAATAAAGTTTATCTTTTTAAAATATGGGTGCCTTTAAAATATAAGTATTAAAATGTGGGTTACTTTTTTTTTTCCCTCAAAAAAAGGAGTTAATATTAGTTTTTTAGGGCCGTAAAAATATGAAGAAGTAAAATGTTGATAGCCTATTCTAACACCAAGACAAAAAATAAAAATAAAACATGGAATTGATAAAATAAATCCCGAATTGAAAATAGAAATAAGTTGCAATATTTTAAAAGTTGCAATGCAAATTTTGAAGTAAAGTTCCTGTTTAAATGTTAACCTTACGTCCACCTTTGTCTCAAATAGTGAAGGGAATTGAATGCGGAACATAAATTTTTCCGAGCAAAATTGTAAATATGTTAGAGACTATAAATCACACACAGAAAAAACGGATCTTCTCATAGCAATGTATAATAATAAGATATTACTCTATTCATTGCTAATTGGTTTTGAATTGAATGCTCTGAATTCTAATATGCTATCAGAGGAAAACCATTTACCGTGTCAAACTCAACGGCCAAAGGGAATTCACGTCACCCGATACAAACAATCCACATGTTAAATTCAAAATTACGCTACACATAAGAGAGCATATTGAGACTATAAATCCCCACATAAAGAAAACAAAACAGATTCTCCCATCAATCTTTGTGAGTCTTACTATATAGACTAAACTTAACTTAGACTTGTAACAAGAATTGAAATAGTGCAAGCATTTGTGGGATAATTCCCTAAATGTTAAAAGAAATTCTGGTTTTAATTATTGGTTAAATTCAAGAACTGTTTTGTATTTATGTTGAATAAACTTTATAAATATGGAGAGTATATCCAAAAAATGGAATACATTTTTATATTTACACGTACATGTAGGGAAGCAAGTCGTCGTCAATAGTTAGTGCTGCCTGATATTATTCCTTCACCTTCTTTCTCCCCTTGTGGGGGGGCTCACGAAATAGGCTCCTTAATTGGAGCTGGCATACGTACGTTGCCACCACGCAAGAGAGAGATAAGCTTAATTAGCAAAATGAATGATTTATATACCTTTTAAAAATTGCTAATTTTAACTAGAAAATAACTCGTTCATTCATGTGTTTTTGCCTTCATTAATACGAACCACCAAAAAAAATGTGACTATTAGGCTCCGTTTGATTGTAACGTGGAAAAAGAAAATAAATTGAGTTAGTTTTGGTGAAAAGATGAAAAATAAGTTAAATGATAGAGGTGATATCCTCTTGATTTTTAAGTTTTTCCATGAAGAAATTTTCTTTGCTTGGTGGTGAGTAAAAATTTTTCATCAAAAATGTTGAAGGATGGGGGATATATACTCATAAAATGAGTAACATCTCCCACCTTATTTTCTATCTTTTCACACAAACTAACTTAATTTATTTTCCTTTTCCATCTTTGCAATCAAACGGAGCCTTAATGTGATAAGTTTCGATAAAAAATAAAAAAATTATTAGACTTGGTTTAATAATAAGATGAAAAATAGTTAATAAAAAAAATTTAATTTGTGTAAGAACATAAAAAATAAGCTAAGAGATGTAGTAAGATATTCTCTTATTTTTTAACTTTTTTTATGAAAAAAATTTGTTTGTGTGGTGAAAAAAAATTTTACACAAAAAATATAATAAAAAATGGATGATATCTACTTATAAAAAGCAGAGATATTCTCACCGCATCACTCAACGTATTTTATATGTTATCACATAAATTAAGTAATTTTATTATTATATTTTATTTTATTATCAAACAGTGCATTAGTTTTTAATTAAAAAAGGATGAAGTATGTGAATATGCAAATTTTGTTTTTAAGCAAACGGCATGAGAGGAGGATGAGATATTATTAAATCATAGAGTTGAACTGATCGACCAATTGCAGTATTCCACTTCAAAAGTGAAAGAAGTTAGAACGGTAAAAAGGACAAGTTCAATCTTATCAACTGACACTCAAAGATGGAGAATAAGCGAGATTTTCTTGTAGCTAAGCTTCTATTTCTATCCTCTCGATCCTTTTGGACCTTTTTGTGGAGCCGTGTTTAGATTCTGGAATGTGAGTACATGAATTTGGAGTTGGATAAAAGTCGATCATATATATATATATATATATGGGAAAGATCTTGAAAAAATCAATTTTTTGTTTTTTAAATGCGGATCAATTAATTTAAGAGAGTAAACGAATGAATTTTTTGATGAAACTTGTTGAAAATGATATTCATGATTAATAGATCACCTCCACCAAATTTAATTGAAAAATTCAATTGGGAAGAGGGTTAATTAAAAATTTGATATATATGCAATTTTTTGGCCGTTAAAATTTAAGATGTTTAGTTAATCCACTTTCCGGTTGAATTTTTTGATAAAATTTGGTAGAGATGATCTACTGATCATGGAGATCATCTTCACCAAGTTTCATAAAAAAATTTATCCGTTTACCCCCTTAAAATAATTGATCCGCATTTAAGGACCAAATAAATGGTTTTCTTTAAATCATTCCCTTATATATATATATATATATATATAATTCATCAACTAATATATTAACTTATTAATTAATGGAAATATAAGGATATTTTTGTGGACCCAGAAATGTGGAGAAATATAGGCTAACCGCGGTTTCCTTTGTCACTTCTGCAATCAGAGACTCACTGGGTAATCTTTGGATTTTTTTGGAATAAATAATGCTTACAAGGAAATTAAATTGCACAAGAGTTAAAAGAGACTTCGTTACAAAAATCATGTTAAAAGGAATTGCTTTGGATCGAGTTTTTATCCTCTTGAAACAGCTACCCTTGCTCATATTTGCATATCATTTTATCAAAATTGATCAACTTAAAAAATAATATGATATGATATAAATAAGAAATATAAACAGCAGTAAAATAAAAGATATTAAACATATATAACCAACTTAACAAGAAAATATTATATATATATATACACATATCATATATAACATTAATTGAAATGCTCTCTTTTGATGAGAGTATGGCATGTGTCACATCATAAATGTACTTGAATATTTATAATATTCTTAGTATTCTCAATTTTCTATTAATTTAATATCTCATATCTAATTTATAATATAGCATATTAATTGTAATATATAATTTACCGAGTATGCAATATCTTTTTTAACAAATATAATATCTAATTTAATTACTAATAAAATATTAATCTGAAAATATTTTTTTCTCTTCTCTTTGTATCCTTCCCTCTCTAAGAAAAAAACATGATATTACACTACTCTATATAAGCATTTAACTATTATACCATTTGCAAAAAATTTCATATATAATCATATATAAATAGAATGTCAAATGCTCGCTTTTCACAATATCATGACACGTGTTACTGAATTAGTGCTTTTCATATTTTAAATAAATATTTTCAAAATTTTCAATTTATATATATATACATATATATTTATGTTTTCCTATTTTCATGTCTTTCTGTTTTCCCACGCTTTGTTTCATTCATTAAGTTTTTCTTTTAATTTTTAACATACTACTAAATGTATTATTGTAATATATAATATTACTATAATATATCATATATATAATTTCTTTTCTTTTGTAGTATCTAATTTCTCAAATCCATAATTTATACATCTAAAATTCTAATTCTTACTTCAAAAAATTAAATGTCAAATTTCAAAATGTCTTTCATCGATATTAGTTAATTATTTTTTTAATCTATCTAATTTTCTTATACAATGTAACTCTCAAATTCTCAATTATTACTTATTTATATTCGATATGTTTTATCTTTTAAAATCCTCTCCCTTTAATAGTAGAAAATTTAAATTTGAAGTAGAGTATTATAATAGTAGCAGATTTAACAAACAAAAGGTTTTTTTTTCTCTTCCGTATGAGTTCTATTCTCATTAAGAGTGCTATATATATATGTGTGTGTGTGTGTGTGTGCATATATAGATTATAAATATGTGATTTTCACCTCATTTTTCCTCTAATACATGTTTGTAATGATATCTCATTTTTTTTCTCTTTACATTTCTATTCTCTCACCACTTTTTTCCGTCATTGATGATAGTATCACGTGCAAGAAAATAGATTTCTATCGATTAATTCAAGAATTTTTTTATTTTATTCCCTATAAATTATATTCTGAAGAAGAATGATATATCATATATGTATGTATATATCCATATATAAATTATAGATATGTAATTTTTCACCTTGTATTTCTTCTCATACATGTTTGTAATGATATGTTCATATTTTCTCTATTTTTATATTTTTTATACTTATATTCCCTCACATCCTTTTTTTTATTAAAGTCTTATTTAAGCTTTATTTGTAGGGTCATTTGGGTTTTGGTCCCCATTTAATTTACGTAATAAAATCTAGTGCCCACCTTTATAAATGTTTGCTTTCAAACGGCTCTATTTTTTACTCTCAAAAGGTCACTTTTGTGTAGGGTTAATTTAGGTAATTTGTGCATAAATATAAGAAACCTAACAGGGACCAAAACCCAAACATTTACAAAAGTGGGTACTAGATTTTATTAAATAAATTAAATGGGGACCAAAACTCAAATGACCCTTATTTGTATTTTTCTACTTCTTCTAAATCAATAATTCCGGCCTCTGTCTCAATTGAAGAATGCAATAATTTAAGAATTTTATATCTTAAACTAGATGATTGTGTTAATTACATACGTGATTCGTGTTAATTATGTACATGATTCGTGTTAAATAGTTGACTATAAACGAGACTAATTATATGTGATAAGTTTTTATGATATTATTAATTTGCAATTTTAATTATTTTTTATTTTATTTTATTCTTTACTATTTCTTTTTGTCAATGAAAGAACGGTTGAAGCAATTTTTTTTTACAGTTTTAAAAATCATTTGTATTTCGTGGAATCAATATATGAAACAACTTTAAATTCTTTTTATCAAATTGAAGTATGTTATGGAACAATATAATAATTTTTTCTTTCTTCCCACAACCTTGTATTCTAACTATTCCTTTATTTTTTAGTTCAAGACAAAATATATACCACTAAAGTATCGTACAAAAATAGAATATGGTCCATATTAATTGGCAAATATCCACGCATCGCATGGTTTGCACACTAGTACAATTTAGAAATGAAAACATTTTTTTAACAATAAATGATTTTGTTCCTTACGTACATGATTCGTGTTAAATAGTTGACTATATTAACAATAACTAATCCATGAATGCTACAGAATTGGCAAAACAATATATACATAGACAATAAAATTATAGACTTTCAGAAAAAGAAAAAAAAAAAAAGAGATAAGAGAGAAAATATACTTGAGGGAAGTTGCTTGGGGGGGCCCTCATTTTTTGGAGCCTTAGGCATGTGTTGGTCGCCTAGCTGTTGGGTTGACACTGTGTGAGATGCACGTAAATTTTCATTACTATATGTCTGTAACATTAATAATTCATATATTAAAGTTGGTCTATATATCATTACTCTATTATTAAGTGTGTGACAGGTTATGAGCCGTACTAAAATACCTTGACCAGTTAATTTAGTCTTTTACACATTTAACCATAAATGTCCCATGCCTATGCTTCATTGTCTTGTGGAATAATTAGTTAAGTTTTAGTATTAACATGCACATCATGGCTATAGTGGAATTTGATCCCGGTCGGGTTGGGTACGCATGCATGTACGACTCCAAAGGATTCCCCGTGATTTTAGGGCACATAATTTCAACCCATGATATGTGTCGCAGAAAACTTGGGACTAAAAAGTCTACGGATCTTAAAGGTGAGTTGAAATTTAATGGGACATAACAAACTGAAATAACTAATTTAGAGAAGTACTATATATAACAATAATATAAGATTTTGATCGATGGCTTCTATTTTGAGAAGAACATCAATCCATTGACTCGGCTGAATCTCATGGAGCAGAATCCAATTAAATAAATCTGTACTTGTTAGAAAGTCCAGAAAATGAATTTCACTTTCATTTTTTCATTTTTATTTTTTTTTGAAAATTAGTAAATTTCACTTGTTAGTAGTTGTATTACGTTAAATGTAATGAGAAATGCACAAAAGACTCCATAAACATAGCATCTAGTAATTTCATTGATCAAAAAATGGGTTCCACTTGTAACTAATGGTACTTATTCCATACCTTGCCAATCAAATTAATCATTTTTGGTGTGATTGATAAAAGGTTTGAAAACAAATTGAAAATACAACTAAATTCATGAGAACCGCGTCCAAATAGATAGGAGTGATTTGGTGAGATTTTTTTTTTATCACCTTTTCCAGTTTTCCCTATTAATTGTATGTTCGAGAGCATGATATACATTGTTATCACATTACTTAACAACTTAAGCATTTCTAAAATATGTTCTTAACATAACTTTTGCATTTGGTTCTCCTTTGCATTAATAAAAATTAAACTATTTCTTGTTTATGCGCTTAGTGCACCTTGCTTTGTCTCTCCAACTTTTTATTAATTGTACACATAGTGCACTTTGGTTTATCTCTCCACGTGAAAAAGTGCATTGCAATGTAAAGCTATTTTACTCATTTTCAATTAATTTTAGATTGGCACCCAACGGAATCTAATACACATATTTGAAAATGCTAGACGACATTGAAGTGGTTGCAACATCCATAGACTAAAAAAATATGTAAAAAAGGGTATGGATTGTTTGTTATATTGGCAAGAAATCTACGTGTCGAAACATTATTTTGTACCTTTTTTTTCTTTTTGATTTTGAATATATACACGTTTATATAAATGCATACTATATATATATGCCATGTATTTCTTATCAACGTATGTATTTATATCTTGTTATTTATTTTAAAATAAAGTTTAAATCTCTTTTTCTTATTATAATTGTGCAGTTTTTTTCGAGTCCAAATGAGCTTATTTACCAACGAGACTAACCCACCCACCCACTCACTCATACATACTTGTTAGATACTAAGGTAAAAATAAAAAGCACAGGTAAATAACAGTTAACTTAGATTTATATATTTTGCGCTAAAACCGTCATTTTTTCATATACAAAGGAGAGAGATCATTAAAAAAGAAATGTTGCCGTTGTGAATTGAAGGAATAAGGAGGGGGCTGGTGCTTAACTATCTATTTTTTTTTTTTTAAATTATGTAATAAGATAAAATTTATAAATAAAGGAGGTAGAGAGAATTAGAAAGATATAGGGAATAAGATATTAATTATATACAGTAGCATCTACATTTTAACAAATCATTGTTATCCTCTCCCACCAAACTACATACCAAACGAACAAAAAAAAAAAAAAAAAATCATATTCGAGCAAGTTACGTACACTGATTACTATGATGGAATAACATGTTGTTGTGTAGTACATACCAAACGATAATTAATGATTAATTAGTTGAAGAATTAGTTAAGCAGAGAGCTAAATCATATCGATCTTTTATATTCCAATTCCGTCTTGGATTCCCTCTCGACACGACACCGTCACTGAAGGATTTATAGACGCCTTCCGTTGCGTGTCAGAGAGAGAGAGAGAGAGAGAGAGAGTGTCCCCATGATAATGCAACATTTAGTTGCTTGCGAGTTCTTTGATGGCTGTACGTGTATATATATATATATGTCACAACCTTGTCCTAATAACACAATCATTAATTATCCCATTTTCTATAATGTTTTTACATGCATTATTATGCATCATACGTTACGGCTTCCCTTTCCTTAACAACCACACAAAATTCTTCTTAACAAAAACCCTATCCATAATTGAGCTAGTTGGATGTACGTATTTCTTTCACCAACCCATTATATATATATATATATATATTTTTATTAATTTTATTCCAATAATTTCACTGCATGCATGTTAAATTAAAGAAAGAAATTAAACACAACTAAAATTAATTAGTTCTGCTGCCCCGACAACATCTCTGAGCTAAGGCTTGTTGCCACTATGGGACTTCTTACTACATGTTCACCTCCATTTTCTACCCAGCTGAGGGACCCATAAACCACCAAATCTTTTAACAGTCTTGTACCTTCTATACTCAGCTTGTATCTTTTCTTCTCATTCTTTTCTTTAAACACCAACTTGTCCGGCACCACACCCACTTTTAATCCATCCATCCCGGTCAAATACGCTTTGTACGTCGAATTTCCCTCTCCCACATTTGTAACCGTCCTCCAATATTCTTGTACTGTTTTAACATCCGAATTTGAGTCATTCGTATTGAAAAAAGCAATGAAAGACGGGTAGTTGAGGTCCAACGAGGCGTTGGAGCAATTGAAAGATGACGACCTGGCAATTATTTGTATTTGCTTCGTCGTATAATTTAAAGCGCAGAGGAGATTAATGTAATCTTCAGATTTTACGTCATATATGAGTCCAGGATCTAATGCCTTGTTTGGATTGATGTGGCCAGCTCCCATGGCTAGTGGAGTGGCCGGTTGGCTATTGTTACCGCGGTCTTGTATGGGTTGGTTAGTGTTGTCCAACTCGTAAGACGTCGTCATCATTGCTGACCGGATGGCTGCGGGGCTCCACTCTGGGTGGACCCCTTTAAGCAACGCTGCCACTCCGGCAGTGTGAGGGCACGACATTGACGTACCTGACAAGAGATTAAAATTACTAAAAATAGGGCCCACAGCCAAATCCGTGACCTTAGTATTTTTAGGCCACGCTGCTAAAATTAAATCACCCGGAGCCATAAGGTCGGGCTTTAACACAAACGGGCAGCTCGGTGATGGACCTCTAGAGCTGTAGCTAGCCACCGTCGGAGCTGGTTTGGTACCAATACGGGTTTGTTGGAATTTGAAATGCGCTTTGGGTTCCTCATTTTTCTTGACGTAATCAATAACGATTTCTCCTCCTTGAGGGTTCAAAAAAACAGCCGGAATTGAGCTTTGAATGAAGAATTCCACGTCGGTATTGTTTGTTACAAAAATGCCACCAGCAAGTCCTCTTGTGTTTTCAAGATTGTTAAATTGGTCACTTAAGGTATCATTTGTGTCCAAACACACCACAATCTTGTGCCCAACTTTCTTCAATTCCTCCAAATCATCACATTTGTCCATGAAAACAATAGGGACTTGGCTGGAACTTGAATTCCCTGGATACAAAGAAGAGCCCGTGATTGAATTTCCATTTCCAAGGGTTACATTTCCAAGGAACTCACGATCAATAGTACCAGCTGCAACAGTGAGCACCCAAGGCGTGCCGTTATGTAATGACTCGATATAAGGCCCCTCGTTTCCAGCCGATGTAGAGACGAAAATACCCTTCTCAAGCGCAGCAAATGTGGCTATAGCAATTGGATCTTCTTCTAAAGCCACACCATCTATGCCTAATGACAGAGAGAGAATATCTACACCATCGAAAATTGCCTGATCAATGGCTGCCAAAATATCGGACAAAGCAACACCTTCATCAAACAATGCTTTATACATGGCAACCCTAGCCTGTGGGGCCATTCCTCTAGCTGTGCCGGCGGCATAGCCGAAGTATGAAGCATCTTTAACGTAATTTCCAGCAGCGGTGGATGAAGTGTGGGTCCCGTGCCCATCCGTATCACGAGGAGAGTTCATCGAAATGGTCAAATTGGGTTTCTTAGCTAACAGGCCTTTGTTGAAATATCTAGCTCCGATTAGCTTTTTGTTGCACAAAGAGGAGTTGAATTGGGCGCCACTCTCACACTCGCCTTTCCACCTTGAAGGAATTTCGTCCATTCCACTGTCGTCGTAGCTTCTACTCTCGGGCCAGACGCCAGTGTCGACTAGCCCGATTATTACGTCTTTGCCATAGCTCGAATCTGGCCACGCCCCAGAGTTAGAGTTGAGGCCGAGGAATTGGGAGGAGCGAGTTGTGTCAACTTTAACGGGCAAGTCTCTAGTCGAAAAAATGTACCCGGGGGTGTTTTTAATTTCTTCGAGCTCAGGTGGAGAGAGAATTGCGCTAAAACCATGTATGGCATTTGCATAAGAGTATATAAGATTGGAGGAGGAGGAGGAGGCATTGGCGGTGGTGGTGGTAAGTTTTAAGTTTTTGGAGACAGAGTCGAGGGTGGCCAAGTACCAGGTGTGGTGGGTAGAGAAGGCTTTGGGCATGGCAGATAAGTCCATATGAATAATGTAAGTTTGGGATTGAGCAAAAGTAGTGGATACGAATTGTGAGATTGTTAGAGAGAGAAGGAAATAATGGAAGGGAGTAGCCATAGTTGGCCGGGGCAATGGAACGGGATGGTTTTTTAAAAAAACTTACTGAAATTTGGAGTTTATATAGAGGAATATAAAGTGAGTAATGACTTGGGAATTGAAAAAAAAATATTCCTCCATCACTTTCATACTTCAACTCGTCCATTACTTTAGAATGGCTAGCATTGCGCATGGTATAGGGCCGCCCCAGTCTCTTGTATGATTAAATTTATAATATAATAATCCCCATGATGTTGACGATTTGATTGCCTAGCTAACAAATTTTGCTTCCATAAATCTCGTTTGAGTATCCGCCCCAATTTGATTAATTGAAGAAATTAACATCACAATTCCCAATTGTGAACGAGTACACATTAGTGCACGGTCCTGTCCTTAATCTACACTATTTTCTAGTTAACAAGAAAATGTACACTAATCTCAAGCAGTACTTAACTGAAAAATTTGTACACATTACGACAGTTAGCTGTCATGATTTTCTTGTCATATATTATATACATAATTAATGGTTTTTTTATTTCCTTTTACAAGAAGGCAGTCTAAAACTTGCCTAGCTATACATAATATCGATCCCGTGAAGAATCTATTAATGAAATAATATATATATATATATATATATTTAGATTATTTTGCTGTGATCTAATTTTAATTTCCTCTTATTTTTCGATCAGTGGTGATCAGTAAGATGGCCAACATATTATTACACGAATTGCCTGAATTTGGTTTGGGTTAATGGGAGTTCTATCTGTGATATATTGAGTGTAGAGTTACATAGTATATTCTTTACAATAAAAGTTATGTGATGAATACAAAATATAAGTTAGGCGTGGCACGTTATAATACTTTAATTAGATAATTAGGCCCAACTACAATTCCACAATTATTTTTAGTGTCCACTACTATATAGATTAGAAATTAGTGAAAGCTCTTTCTTTAATGTTTACTTGCTTGTATTTTTGTCATATTGTGCTGATAAGGAAAGAGGTATCAAAGTGATATTGTCTATTTTGCCCTTCCATATAATTCCCGTTGAACACATAAAGTTGCGTATGTCTTGCGAGATAACCGACAGAGATAAACGAGAGTTACTTCTGGAGCTTCAGTTCCCTTTGTCAAGCCTAGAACTTTGTCTGTTATTATAAAACACTCATCCCTTAATCATGCACATATCGTATAAATTGGCAGGTTGGGTTCTTATGCAATCATCAGATCTATAAGGAGCTGAAAACACTGTTAAACAGACACTGTTATATTCACTCATATATCATCAGTCTCATGGATTCTGCACTAACGCCTGCAACTGCTCTTTTGAATAGGTACGTATCCATCTATTTTAGTAACACCAAATGTTTGATTAACAGAACATAAACTTGTTGGTATCTTTGACTTATTATTTAATTGAAATACATGTTATTATTCACATGCCATGCTAAGGTCGCCAGCTTTTTATAATTGTTTGTAGTCTCATTCCCGATAAAAGGCCAGTTCGATGCACTGTTGGTGGCATTACTTTTGTGATTGCTGTCGTTTCAAACATAATATTTGATGATTTGTGCAAAGGAATCATTCTAAACAATCATTCCATATCCCTTGAACTAATGAGATCACACTTTCCATTTTTAAGTACCCAAAAAAGTCAACGGTATAGTAGGTCCAAAACAAAAAAAAATGTTTACACAAACATTCAAACAAACCCCTATTAATGCATAACTCCATCTTGAATTCGTCAATAACCCAAAATGCTTAGACCACCCAAAACCACTATAACCCTTAATCAAACTGTAACCCCCTATTGCATCATCATCCCCTGCATCCGAGATTAGGATCTGGTATGATAGGTCGGGGTGGAGAACAAACGCGATGTTTAAAACTGTCGATACTTTTTATTATTAGTCTTCCTCTTTGGTTCAATGTTCACTGATTGAATTATGGAAGTTCATCATCTTCCATACCGAGAGCTATTGGGTTTTGTGTTTTGGGCTTCTTTAAATATATGAGTCAAATAATCCAACATTAAAGGAGCATAGACGTGTATTTTGTAAATCATATCCATACAGCCATTCATCATTAAACAAGCCGACGTTTGGAATAACAGTGATTGCACACCCGAACTTAGTACAATCTATTCAAATTTCTTTGTCTGTTTTCATTCCACGTAGTCCAAAGTCAGTCACTGTTGCAACTGTTAAGGTTACATAAAATTGTTAATCTAACAATGTCTATTGTTACATTGATGTTGCTTAACTAGTTTCCGTGATTTTATATGAAAACAATAATTACAACAACTATTTTGTAATTATATAATTAACGACATTTAAGGCAGAGTTAAAATTTTGATTAAATTGTCTTTATTGAGGCATTATTTCTGATGAAACACCCATTTATTAGTTGATTTACTGCTATATTTAATCATCGGTGTATTTTCAAATTACAAGCTGATTTTAAGGATTTTAAAACTGAGAATTAATCTATTAAATAAGGGTAACAATGTCATCTAGAATTTTTACATTTGTGACCTGGTCATTTATTTAATTGGTCGTGTATCAATCACTAATTTTCAAAAGTGCTTGGAGTTTATACAACAAAATAGGAAGATATAAGAGTGGGAACTAAAGGACCCAAATAACACATATGAAATATTGTTAAATATTACTTTCAATGGCCAAAAAAATTGGTCCACTAAATGCGGAGCAAAAGTGGCTAAAAATAATCGAGGCAAACAACTTTTTTTTGATACATTAGTCCCGAAAAATAGACCAGCAGCTATGCAAAAATATCGAAGGGCATGATCGATCATATATACAAAGTGCAAGTCACTCTCTATAACGTACCATGCATTAATATCATCTGTAATTTGATGTTGCAATCCGGGCAAATCAATTATATGTATATATATTGTCCCTTAAGAATCCTTTCCCAGACCCAATGATATTGATGTTGCACTATTATTGGTGTCTGTTTATTTGCGTGAGTGCTGAAAGCTTTAATTTGCACACACACAATATATATATATATATATATTATTATTGTTTGCTTGGTGAAACAAATTAAACCCATGCCAAGGATATATATGAGAAGACGTGTGAATTGGCAAAACAAAAGAAATAAAATGGAAGAACTTAATTTATTTGTAGAAGGAAAGATCTTCTACACTCAAAAGTATGGATAATGTATATATATATATATATACATTTTTGTGTGTGCGTTAGTCAAAGGGGAGATAAATTAGATAATACACAAAAAAGGTTGTGATTAGTTCTGCGAACTTTATGATCTAAACTCTAAAGGCTATATTATTATTAAGATAGTAAGTATGCAGTTGGTGAAAGCACCGACATTTACCTTATATTATAAAATCATATATTACTATGATAAAACCTCGATATGAAATAGTCGTACTAGTTACGTATGCACAATATATGAGTAGAAGCAACGTACTGTTTCACTACTATATTTATATTGATTATTTAAAAATACAAGTTAGTTAAAATTTCTCCTTAATTAATTTCACTCAAAGAAGACTCTCTAAATATGGTAATGATATGTTTATAAATTTATTGTATTGTAAATGCTATTATTTTATAGAATTAACTAGTTAACAACCTGTGTGATGCACATGTGTTTAATAAACATGCAATTTTAATAGTGTTCCTCTTAATAGCTTTGTCAAATAATTGGCTTAAATATGCTGTGTAGAGAGAATAAGATATATATTGCCTCCGTTTAAAATTAATTTTACAACTTTTACTTTGTTATTTTCAAGAAGACATTAATTTCAATCTAATTAATGGTTGATAAAACAATTCATTTGATATGGCAAACTGGAAATAAGATTATTAATTTTAACACATTTTAAAAAAACAGTATAATAAATTATACTACTTCCAATATTATAATAATTATTATTTTATTATGCATTAAGAATATAAAAAAAATCAATTAATAAGTAATTAATGTTACAACAACTAAGAATATAAGAAAAATAATTAAATCATCTACTTCTTCCATAATACTATATGGTATAGACAATAATTATAATTATATTATTTATTAAGGTGAATAATTAAGATGACATGTATCAAATTCTAAATAAAAAGTGCATTAATACTTTCACTTCTCCCATTTTATATAATATATATATATATATATATATATATGTTAAATTAGATTAGATTTTGGTTTTTAGTGGCTGTTTTCTTAAACAAATATAATAAACTTTACGTAACAATTCGTCCTTTGTCAAATATATGTATATATAGTTAAAGTTGTCAAATTTTATACCAACTTAATTAATTCAAATATTTTAATTTAAATTAGAAAGGATCGGATGGAGTTGTTAAAATACATAGAACTTTTAGACACGGTGACAAAATAAAAAAATAATAAAGTGGCCTCAACCCAAAGCCATCAGGCAGCGTGTCACCATCTCAAGAACATATCACCATGTGCAGCTCCCTCCCGCTCAATTTTTTCCCCCTTTAATTATGATAATAAAGCATATGTGACAAAGACTGTCTGTGAATCCCGTGACCTTATTGTTAGTTATTGTCATGTTGTGCGCGCAGTTTCACTTCAATAAGCTCGATTTAATTTCCAATGCCCCCTTATATACTACTACTGTATTAAAATTAAAATTTTCTCTAGCTGTGCACTTTGCTGGTAAAAATGTCATTTTTCAGTGGTTCTATGATTTGAAGATGTACTTCTCTTGTAACAAATAGATTTCAAGGCTAATAGTTTTGTAGTACAATGATACTGATGTTTCGGAGGGAGGGATCAAAGAGTTCAATTACGACGATAGATTTGATTCCTCAAGAACGCGCAATTGGCAATCCAATAGATTTATCCCAACTCAAGTTAAATTTGTCTGGAAACCTTATTTTGAAACGAAATTAAAGTAACTAAGTTGTATAGAATTGAATTTATAGTGTTAGATATAATCTCTACCCTTTAAAAGATAAAATTAACCTTTTCTTTGCATCTTTGATGATATTAAATAAATAATTAAATTACCAATTAATTGCAGCTGCATATATTTTAAAGCAACAAATCAAACTCAGAACTTTATTATTTATTTGTTTTCAAAACTACATTGGCAACAAACAAAATTTGCAAACTTATCCTATTGTTCATACATGGCAGACTTTGTATACCTTTCCCATAATTCATTCAGTCCACCTCGCCACACCCAATCATAAAAAGGCCACTCTATCTCTACCTTGATCAAGGGAAATGTGCTCAATACCCAGATAAATTTGACAAGTTAATTGTAGCCTTTTGCTTAATACAGTCTGTATAGATGATGTTATATGAAGCCATTTTGACTCTACTTTTCCTGTTTAACTCACAAGTCTTACAAAAAAATAGTAAATCCATATTCAAATTCAATCATTACCCTACATATTTGCACTCTATGTTCAGAAAACTCACTCAAAATCATCACAAACGTTAACACCACAAGTACCACCCAAAAGTAATAGCAACTAACTGATTCCGGCTCATCATTAGCCTCAATCAGTACAATAACCACCCCCAACATGCAGGGTAGTGACTAGTGAGCATGGATCTACTCTGATACTAAAAATATGTAACACCACTGTTCCTCGTCCAGAAGTGCTAGCCCAAATTACTATCAGGGTTTGCTCAAACAATACATAAACCCAAAAAACCTCCCTGTTACAATGGTATAAAAACCATGGCACTGAATGCCCTAAAGACCTACAATGAGTAGTGATTTAACTTACAGCACTGGTAATTAAGTGAAAGATATTTACACAGGCCACCTCCCGGATCAAATGAAGAAAGGGGGGAAAACAATTGTTTGTCAATTTAACTAACATAATGCCGATCGTCTCGGTGCATGTAGCTAGTGGTCTTCATCAGGTTCTTCCTTTCTCTGCAGTGACCTGTTTGTTTGGACACTACTTTCATACCCACTGCTATCACCAGATTCGATCAAACGCTTCTCCATATACCTCTCTTTTATGCCATCACGGTGTGTCCGCCCCTGTTCCCTTCCACCTCGACGCTCCTGAAAAATTTTATGTCAAAGAATTTGAATCATAGAATGCCAATTCTTTTCCTAAACCTCAATTGTATATGTGAAATTACCTGTTTTTATCCCACAAATATGATCAATGGTGAATAGTATATTTTACATGAATTAGTGTGTAAACTTACATCTCGGAAAGGGAAATCATCTGCTTCAAGCATATGTATCACATGCCCCATCTTTGGCCTCTTCTGAGCATTTGGGTCTACACAACGTAACGCTACTAAAAGAGCGCGTTTCAGTGCTCTTGAAGAAGGCTTCTCAGGTAACTTAGGATCCAAAACTCCCTCTGCATTCCGGTTTGTCACCATTGCTTTAAGCCAATCCACTAGGTTCACCTAAGAGTTTGACTTGTAACTTAAAATCGGAGCAAAGAGATGGGGGGGAAAGAATAGAAAATAAAATAAAATAAAAATACAACTTTGAAAAGCTAATTTGAGTTGGTTATTGGATACAAACCTCCCCTTGAGGACGGCTATAGTCCACAGGATTTCTCCCACTTATGATCTCCATAATAAGAATACCAAAACTATAAACATCACTCCTCTCATTCAACATGCCGGTGCTAGCATATTCTGGAGCAACATAGCTACAGAAACAGAATGAAAGAGTTATCAATTCCTTTTGCTTAGTTAAATGAACCGGATTTTTTGAGCTAGAGAGGTTTTTCAACCGACCCAAATGTTCCCATCACCCGAGTAGTCACGTAACTCCTCTCTGAGCCCAAGAGTTTGGCCAGCCCAAAATCGGATACTTTTGAATTCCACTGCTTATCAAGCAAGATATTGCTCGACTTGATATCCCGGTGAACAACCTTGGGCTCGAGCCCCTCATGCAGATAAGTCAACCTATCAGCACCGTTAAATTCAGTTACGATAGAAACTCAATTAATACCGAAGAAGTCATATATTGAGTTAAAAAATAATACCCTTTTGCGGTTCCAAGTACGACATTCATACGAATATCCCATGTAAGAGGGCTACAAGGTCCAACATCTCCATGAAGCCACTGTTCTAGGTTCCCATTGTCTACATACTCGTAAACAAGGATCCTAAATGACCCAGGCAAGTAGATCCATTACTACGATCATTTTAGTATTTAGGTGGACTTAATATACAAGGTAATTAGTGAACTAGAAGTACCTGTGAGCACCTTCAGCACAGTATCCAAGAAGCCTTACCAAATTTTTGTGTC
This sequence comes from Lonicera japonica, assembly GCA_021464415.1. NCBI lineage: Eukaryota > Viridiplantae > Streptophyta > Magnoliopsida > Dipsacales > Caprifoliaceae > Lonicera > Lonicera japonica. The sequence continues at coordinate 6,380,725 of CM038466.1, forward strand.
GAACACGACCAATCGCTTCAACTTCAACCTTAAATTCCTTCTCAGCTTGTCCCCTACGACAATTTAACATGAAACAACAACAAACATGCCCCCTTAGAGCATCCACAGCAGCGTATAATTGGAGGATAAATATGATAAATCTATCCTATAATACATACAGTGTTGTATATTAAGCGAAGGATAAAGTAAAGTTTGGCAAAGTTCCTTATCATAGAGACAACCAGCGTCCGTTTAGGATTCATTGATAACTACGATTAATCAGTTGTCTGTTTAATGTATATCAGCAGACACAGCTATTCGTCAGCCAGACACTCTCTTCTCCGTCTAAATTATAATTTCATGCTTAACCACTGTGGAATCACAAAGTAAGTAGTATATTTTACCACACATATTAAACTGTTGTGGATGCTCGTATTATCATTTTGTATCATTCGCTACACTATTGAACCTTGTGTTGCTTCAAAGTATAGGTTTCATTATAAGCATCACGTAACAGCTTTACACCAGCACCCTTTTGAGTTTATACTCTTTTACTATCTATGTATCTACTAAAACCTAGCATAGCCAAGTCGTTTCCTCTTTAACATTGCGGCATTGACACCTATTTTTATTGTTTTCCGGAATAGAAGGATGTAAATATTTGTCTTTGACGTATATTTATCAACAATGAAATGCTCATAAAAAATGGGCCCAATCCAAATTGAATTTGACATTAATGTCTTGAAGAATCAAATAGCATGGAAAGTTCACAATCTTCATTTTACATTAAGAAGAGTTTGGTGCAGCATATATGTAAAAGGTGTTACTCACTGATGGTGCACTGAAGAACAAAGTCAGAAGTATACTCACAAATAACATACAAATAATTGCAATCATCATCAGAAATGCCAGTGAACATCAAATCAACAAACGGCACTGGAGTCGAAACCAAATTAGCTTTAGAATTGTACCAACTTCCAACTCCAAAGGTTAGCATAGGGGAGGGTATCATATTCAAGAAATTCAGAGTAACCCCTTGAATTTAGAATTATTTCCGATGGCCCCTCCAATTGCACGTAATTAATGTTTTGCTTTTTGCCCCTCCGGAAAAATAGTCCTCTGTTATTTCTTCATAGAGAATCCAACTCTTAATATATACTTTTCATAACATATGTCTATAATAATATGCTTGTTAATTCTTCTTTGAATTATTAAATTAGTAAAGAGCTTCTTTGAATTATTAAAATAGTAAAGATTTCAAGTACCTGTTATTGAGCAAATTCTTAACAGCAACTCGAGTATTATCCTCCAGAACCCCACTGTAAACAATCCCATACCCACCTTCACCAATCACATTCTCATCGCTAAACCCATCAGTTGCAACTTCAAGCTCTCTCAAAGTGTACCAATGTCCCCACCCCAAATGTGAAACCTCCGGCACGACCACTACCTGATCACCCGACCCGCCGCCCCGCTCTGGGTACGCAATCCTATGACCCTTACCAATCTCAATGTGAACAATATTCCTCTGCCGTTCAATTTGAGTCTCATCCTCTAGAAGCAAAGCTTTCTGTTCTGCTCCGGCTAATTGATCCTGGTCCGGTTCAGGGACCGGGTCGGGATAGGGGGTTTGGGTCTTGGGGTCGATTCGGATCTCTTGAATTTCTTTGGAGACGTTTTGGATTGTGGGTTTTTGAGAAGACGGGTTTTGTTTCGAACGCCTAGAGGTGAACCAGAGAGAAATTATGAACATAACAAGAACAATTGCAGCTCCAACACATATACCCAAAACTACCCATAAACGTAAGCCAAAAATTGAAGTTCTTTTCGAAAGCTCATCGTTCAAGAACCCATGCTTATCATTACCAGACATTATTTATTTATCTCTGGATGGATAATCAAATAGAAAGATGAATTCACATGAGAGAGAGAGAGAGAAGCGAAGAAGAAAGACAAAAGGACTGTGTATGGAAGGAAAGAAGGGTGGGCACAGCGTAGAGAGAGAGAAAGAGAAGAAAGGGAAGGTGGGGGAGCTGTAATGATGGGACTTCTAGAATAGGAAGGAAACCCCATTTCTAAATGTTAATATATTTAATAATAATTTAATTTAGTGTTTGTCTGTGTTCAATGGTATATGGACTCACTAAGAGATTTTGTCTGATTGATTGTTTGTTTGTATGTAATTCATGTGTGGCATTTAATGGGAACCGGGGAAAATTGGGCGATTGAAGTGTTTTGGGAAGAAAATGTTGTTATTAATTATGAAAGTTGGGGGTTTATAATTGGATTTATGTGGTTGGTCCAATAGTCGTGCATTAGTCAAGCTTGTAGACCGTTTGAGATAGCTTTATTATTATTATTAACGCCTTCCTTTTGATTAATAGGATGCTAAATCTTTTGCTTTCTTAAGTCTACCATCAAAGCTTAATGAAGTTGAAAAAGATTATTTTTATTATTATTATAAAATAAAAATCAATAAATAATGAAGCACTGAATTCGTGGGGAGGTTGAAATGGTAGACCGTCAGGAACCAATAACCCAACCAAACTATAGATGATAGATCTCCCTCTCATTTGCTAAGTCGACTAGAAAGCAATAAGCTTTTAGATTGTGTTTTTAATCGATTCAAGTTTATAATTCACGCCATGCATAGACAATTTATATATAATATATATTATAGATGAACGAAATTTAAAATTTTAATCTAATTTATAAATATAAATGTCTTACGAATTAAAATAATTGTTTAGATGTACCCAATTATATAATTAAAACATGAAATAGTGAAGCAAGACTAAACCTACATTATTAATTAAATTAACATACCATACATCATAATCACATCTAAAATTTACCCCACAAACAATACCCTAACACTTTATTAACGCCATATATCCGACGAAACAAATTTTCTACAATAAGATAAAAGTAAGTGCACAACATAAATTAACATATCGTTAGCTATACAAATGGAAACTCATGTACACTCTTAAAGCTATTTTTGGAAAGATACAAAATGAAAATTAAACCAAAAAAATCTTCAAATATGTTATTATGCAATGCTTATATATATAAGATATAAGTCGTTGCTATTTCTAGCTAGAAAATTGGCCATATGCTTTGCATATATATAGATAGAACGTTATCCTAAGGAATCATGATGCATGTTCACCACAAAGAGTAAAGAAAGTACGGGGATAGAGAGTAATTTGGTAAAAACATGTCGGCATAATTCCATACTACAATGAAACTAAACAAATAAACATTTAAGAATTCATTCAAAATATTAGAAATAGAGTTAAAGTATTGAACTTGGTCAATACCAATATAGTTAATAATCAACAATGCATTTGAGCTTCAATAATTGGCGTTCTTAGAAAAAATATTGCCGATAATTTCCTCTTTTTTCCTAGATATCTTCCTCAACCAACCAAGTCGCCAAGTTCTTAATTTATTTAAAATAATTTCCTTCAAGGAATCAGAGCAAAAAAGAGTGTTAAAGAGAAGACGTATAGCTTGGACTAACTTTTAAAACATGAGAAAACGATGCAGCTAATTCCTTATACACCATAAATACAAATGGATGCAAAAATAAAAGGAAAGACATTCTTTAGCGCATTATATTAAATACCTACTAAGCATCAAATAGGTACATACATTATAAATTACAAATTTAATCTTAGTAAACCAAAAGCTTTATTGTATGGCAATTTTAACAAAAATTACTTTTGAAATCAAAGATTTCAAATGTTTCTACATGGGTTCCGTGCCGATAAAATTTCTTGTAAACCCAATTTTTTATCACTCGTCTGGAGTACCAACATTTGTGAACAAAAAAAGATTAAATGAAATCATTATTCAATTACAATATCTTTAAAACAAGATAAAGTAAGGATATAAAAGAATACTCACAAAGATTTGCAACAATTCAAATTTCATCGAGTTGTAAATCAATTGCGGGTTTGGTAATGGTAATGAACCCATGAATCAACTAGCTTTATAGATTTTTTTTTGAAAGCACCAAAACAAACCAAACTAAAACTAAGCATCAGCCGAAGCTAGGTCTAAGATCCACGAAGGAAAATTTGAAACATGCACCTCCATAACTTCCTCCTTACAAGCTCGGTAAGCTAAAGAGTGGGCAACTATATTGGCTAACCTAGAGGTATGACAGCACACAACTACTCCAAGCTTCTCCACTAACGACACAAGCTCATCTAAAAATACCGCAGCATCTGAACGGTCTTCTACTGGACTGGTGACTTTATCGATGATGTATTTATTATCAGATTCCAATTCCGTTAAAACAATCCCACGATTTACTGCACATTTGAAACCTAACAAAAGCTCCAAAGCCTCCCCTACATAAACGTCCAAGTGCCCAGTCATTTGCTTTTGAAAAATAAGTACCAATTGTCTTGTATAATCTCGAACGACTGCCCCTACCCCCATAATGCCTCTACCCTTATCAAACAAAGCATACGAAATAAGCTTCAAACCCCCTAAAGATGGCGGCAACCAACGCGGCTTCGAAACAGTTCACGATAAGGAACAAATCCCCTTAGCCTTAATGAAAGAATTAAGGTAGCCCCGATAAGGAACTTTATAGATTTTTTGGTTTGCTTAAACAGGAGATAAGTAGAAAAAGAGCAATTGTAAAACAATAACCACAAAACTCAAATACAATCGCCTAAAAAAAGAGCCAAATAATTAGGAAAAAAATATAATTGATTGACAAGGGATTAGGAGATACTAAACGGATTGTGTAGATTGGTTGAACTGAAAAACTAAAAGAAATCTATGATTTATCCGTTAACATTATTTCAAACATACATATATTAGGAAAAAAGTGTCATTGTTGAATACAATATGAGATTTACAATTTTTTATACATTGTACTACCACCTACGAAACATATTTGACATGTCCTCTATTGTTCAACTCAGCTTGATATTTTCTAGTCCTCCATGAGTTATTAGTAGGTGTAGATGAGTAGATGTACTTATTAGGATTAAAGAGAACTAAAAGCTAAAATATACCTAATTTATATTAATCTTGTTCTTTGTGATTTGTAACAAGGTGTTTAAAAAAAAGGTTTTCAGAGAAGGTTGCCTAACAATTATCATCTAATATTATTGGAAACATAATTTAGAGAGATGGATAGAGGAACTTGACTTGAACATGATCGTAAATCTTCCACGATTTCTAAGAGATGAAGGGAGGGATACCAAATTAAGGCTCAAAGAGAGGAAGACAATATGACACATAAGAATGAGAAGAAACGCAAGGAGATCAATAGCTAACATGCCAAAGAATGAAGCGATGAGAAAATGATAAAAACACAATTGAAATCCTAATTAAATCATGGGACATAAAAGAGACCCAAAATGTAGTAATTGGAGGCGTAAATCGTACTTATTAAAGACACGTGGCGATCCCACTAAAATTCACTCACTCGTAGCATTTTTTAATATTACTACTAGTTTGTGATGCATAGGTATTTAACAAATTTTCTTTTTAACTTATGAGTGGATTATTTATAATTATTTATAAATATACATGCATACATTATACTATATAATTTAGTAAAAATAATTATATATGTAAATGCATATGATTATCAAATAGAAAAAAGTGAAGGGTTCATATTTAAATCTTAAAAAAAACACATTCCTACATGACTATTAGTATCCTATAATTTTAACATGACACATAAATAAATATAGTATATTGTATAAATAATTATGACATATTAATTTAATGAGCAAAACTTTAAAAATGATTAATGAATCAAAAGTAGGAAATTTTTTAAAATCCTACTAAAGACTTGAGTTAGAGTGGATTAATGGGTACTATATAAGAATGTTACTTCATCATGCATAAAACTAATGATTATATCATACACAACAAATTGAATACCAGTATAAAAATTTATTTCATTTGCTTGAATTTTTAATTCCTACGGATATTACTATTAAGTTATGCATTCATATTATTAAAACAAACAATCTCAATTTGTCAAATAATTGACTTAAATATGTTACGTACGAATATATATATATATATATATATGCATCCGTTTCAAATTAATTTCACAAATTTTACTTTGTTATTTTCAATAATACATTAATTTCAATCTAATTAATGGTTGAGAATATAACTTATTTGTTATGGCAAACTTAAAATAAGACTATTAATTTTAAGACATTTTTAAAAAATAGTATAATAAATTATGCTACTTCTTCCGTAATACTAAATGGTAAATTAAAAAAATATTATAATTATTATTTTGTTATGAATTAAGAATTAAGAATATAAGATAAGTAATTAATGTTAAAAAAATAATAATTAATGTATCTACTTCCTTCATTATACTATATAGTAATAGATTAGATAGATAGATAGATGACTCGATATGGTAGAAAACCAGAAAAAAAAACACAATACAATATTAACTCGTGTTATTCTTAGTTTATATATACTAACACGACATGCGTAAATATGATATGATCCGACATACACTATTACAATTTTTTTATCCTAATAAACACGCCATAAATCAAGTACAAATTAATGAAGTTTTTCTCTCACTTAGACATGATTAAAGCTACATAATTCTAATTTCATGTTAATTTTGCTCCATAATTTAGACACGAATACAACACATATAATTTCTCATATGAATTTCATGCCAATTTCATTTCGTTTCTTAATATATGTTTGTGTTATTTTTAAAATTGACACTCTTACAATAAGCTACTAGAGTTTTTTTGACCACCCACGTCTCATTGATGAGTGTACGTAGCAGAGAAGATTCTTGACTTCTATGTAATGTAAGTTCAATGCACTAATGTAACAATTTTAATTGAAAAATTGAGTAATCTATATGTTGGTATCAGACTCAACTATTTTATGACAGAACTCGAGTTGTTACGATCCATATATCTCTTGTATAATATTTCCACAAAGGCATTTATATTGCATGTGTCACGCCTAATTTAGGAAAATATCTATTTGGTAATGATTTCAACTTAATGTTTTAAACTTATATACAGATCATTGTATGCTAATACATAGTATGATTGTTATAAAAATACATGAATATTTTGATGATATTTATTATATTAATTTTTTATTATTATACAAAGTCGGAAGACATGAAGTAATATATTAGAATAAGATTATTCGGCAAAATCAACCGAAAAATAAATTAACTAAACTGACAGAAATCAAAATTAAATGAGCCAAACAAAACGTACACACAAGTTGCCCCTTATCAAATAACCAAAAATCACCCCCGTTGGCAACTAAGGAAATGGGGCTATTCCCTATTTGTTAAGCAACTATTCCATCGAACCAAAAAAGAGTCGTAAAAGTCATTTTCCTGTTTATTTCTGAAGCAATTGTTACAATTATGAATAAAAGTGACGATCAATAGTGAATAGATCGAGTAGAAGCAAGCAATCTATGAAAATGGTAATAGTTTCGAAACTGTTTGATGAGTTTCTCTTGAAGTGCACGTATTTCCCCATTATGAATGATGCAGTAGTTTCAAATTGTTGCCATTGAGTTGTCACCATGGTTTCGCATTCACCCCCTCAATTTTCTGTTTGAGAAAAAGGTTATTGCCATTGAGTTGGGTCTACAGTAACGATTGGGTTCACCTTGTATACATGGTAAGGATATTGTTTTTAACTTAAACACTTTTAAACTATAGGTATGAGATTTTATCTTAAAAGACCTCATTAATATCTCATGACATTACCCCACTAATTAATCTATGTTGAATTTACAATTTTTCTATGTGAAATCAATGGTTTGAACTAACCATTCTCAACAAATATATTACCACGTAGGGTCAATAATATCTAACACGACACGAACTCAACACAAAGGTAGCGGGGTTGGGTCAAGTATTAACGGGTTCGGGTCAATTTTGAGTCAAACACGCTTAACCTACAAACTAAATGCGTCATGTTTCGTGTTAACCCGCTAATTCGAAATTTACTCGAAATCAACATGCTTATTTTTGCAGTTATATAAATATTTTTTATTTTACCATCTTACTTTGACAATTATATTCTTATTTTGTGTTTTAGTAGTAAATTGTAGTTATTATGTTTTTTAAAATAGATAAACTAGTAATTTTTATATGTTTGCTTCGGTGATAGAATACTATCTACTTTGACTCTAGGATATTATTTTAATTAAAAATTAAATTTTTGTATAAGGTGATATTTACATTATGTAATAAAAATTTAAAATTATTATAAGACAAGTTAATTGTTTTCACATGAGCTTTAATTGTCATTATTATCTTAATTAGTTAATCATGTTTTGTCAAGTTACAATTTTAAGAAGACCTACTAATTAAACAAGTTAGTCTGGTCATATTATATAACTTGTAAAATAAATTGGTTGTATTCAAATAAACATAAATAACACAATTAATAAAATAAATCGTGTTCGAATTAACACTAATATAATAATACTCACATTAACACGACCCAAACACAATATACAAATCTAAATTACCAAATCTATTACCAAGTCACCACGTGCATTTTATTTGCACAACGTGCAGTAAATGCATTTATTCCAACCACAAGCACTTTCTTCGTTAAGTCACGGTTGTTTTCCGTCCTAGCCACTGGCTAAAGTGCTGAAGTGCTGAAGTGCTGAAGTGCATAATGTTGCATGAATTGCCCAAGAAAAAGTTCATTATGAATGTATAGGGTGAAAATAGTTGTCCGCAAATTCAAATTCGTTTTGTATTCTAATTTAAATTTTGTAGATATTTATTCAAATAAATATTTTTTAAGAAAATGATTTGGATAATACTTTTAAATATCTAAAAAAACGGATATAGATATAAATATAGATAATGATAATATTCGAATTGGATAATTCGTATTCGAACTAAAACATCCATATCTACGGATAACTGTATCTGCTATAATTTAGTATATATAACATGTATATATATATATATTATCTCACCCTTAAAAATGTCAAACATGCTTAGTCTGGTGTTTGCATCGGTGGCGGATGGAGGGGGGGGGGCCCGGGTCCCCCGAGATATTTTAAACCTCCATTAGTATTAGTTTTTTTTTATAATATATAGTTGTTGGCACTCTTTAAATAAAATTATGTATTTTTATTTTGTTATAAATTTTTTTATCCCTAAAAAATTATTTTAGAGTGTTAATTTTTTTTTAATGGAATGTCAATTGTTATACCCATTATTATTTATATTATAAGTATTCAATAAATTTAAGTGGATGTGGTTCCTCTTAATAAATTTATAGAGTATCATATTTTTTATGTTGTGTTTTGCCCCCACCCACCCCCCCCCCCCCTCAGGGTACTTCAAATCCTAGATCCGCCACTAGTTTGCAAGCTAATCTAATTTACCAAAAAAATTTAAACCAAAATAAAAAGAGCTTAGAAAAGAATAAAAAAGAAAAAGAAAAACTATGTCCTATTTAGGGGTGTGCACGGTTCGGTTAACCGAACCGTGCAATTTAACCGCCAATCGAACCGACCTGTCGGTTTTACGACAACGGTCAACCGAGCCGAACCGCTACACACCTAAAACCGGTCGGGGTCGGTTCGGTTATTGTCGGTTCGGTTATTCGGTTATTGTCAGTTTTGGGCTTTAATTTGGGCCTATTTTATATTGTTGGGCCATGACATTAAAATCAATTTTTAATAAATAACATTTTAGTTTATATATTTTTTATCTATTTAATATTTAACATATAATATATATATAAAGAAATAAATTTAACCAACCAATAGTAGCGTGACACATGTTATTTCGGTTCGGTTCGGTTATTGCCAGTTTCGTAACTCCGCTAACCGCCAACCGAACCGACCCCCATCGGTTTTCATTTTTTTCAACCGAACCGGACCGAAAACCTTAAATAACCGACTAAATTGATTCGGTTCGGGCCGGTTTTTCGGTTTTTTTGCACACCCCTAGTCCTATTTACAACCTATGCAATTTGCATGAAAGCTTCAAAATCATATCAAATTTAAATGATAGTAATTTTCAACTTTGATTTGTCATTTAGATCTATAGTCTAATGTTAATCTTATTGGGTTATATATTATTTGAATTCAAAGTTTACAATAAAATGTTAGTATTTAATTTAATAAATTTTGCAATGTTTCGTTTTACATCTCAAGTTATAGCTCATAAAATATTTTGTTTTAATTAAACAATCAATTAAATAAATACGTATCTATGATTGAACTAATTTTTAAAGTAACAAAATATAGGATAATATATATATATACATGGATATTATCCGAACTCAAGAAATCCAATAGAATGATGATAAGAATAATTGAGTTTACACCGTAAAGAAGTACGAATAAGGATTTAGATAGCGTACTATCCAAAGGAATACGAATAAGAATTTAGATAGTATATTTAAAAAAATGATAAAAATAATAGATGAGTGGTATCGTATCTGTTTATACTCTTATTAATGCATCTCAATCCGCATTCCATTTAAAAAAAGAGAGCGAGGCCAAGTAGACCCATTTAAAAAAAAGAGAGAGAGGCCAAGTAGACCTTAACACTAAACGGTACGTGTCATCACAAAGTTGAAAAATGAGATTTATTAGTGGTTTAAATATTTTATATTCCCTTTTCAGTTTTACGTAGAATTTAATTCTTTGGATAGTGAGAGAAAAAATTCAAAGGAATTAAAGAAAGGAGGAACATCTCAAAAAATATTCACTCTCCAGAGGTGGAATAGAATAAGATATTCAGGGCATGCAACTGTCTTGAATAGGCCCTTAGAGAACGTAGCCCACTATATTTATGGCTAGGCCTTTTGGGCTTATTTTTACCAATCCAGTTGAAGCCGCAAGTCCGCAACTCAATCAAAGGCCTTTCAATCTATTTAGTCTATTATTACCTAACATCACAATTATTATTATTATTATTATTATTATTATTATTATTATTATTTCATATTAAATAAAGTTTGCCCGCATATTGGGTATTTAATTTAATGGTGTGTTCCATGTCAATGATCACCCTCGGTTACAATTAAGTGAACCGAGAGTGATCATAAGAAGATTAAGAGGACATTCACAGTTTCACACACAATTAGAGGATTAAAACAATAACATCCCTCCGTGTTTTAATTAATTAATTAATTATAGGAAATGGTAATATTAGAGTAATCTTTCTTGAATAATGGTTACTTGAGCACATCAAGTCCGTTTGATACTATTATTTTAGAGTTTGATCCTTGAGATTTTGTTTGTATATATTGTTAATAGGACAAGAGGCAGAAAATAACCTCTCCTGCCGCTAGCTTAAATGTTTCTTCCACTGAAAATCTCTCAAAAAATCGATCAGGAGCTCCACATGTAACCTGTTTAATTACCGATCACAATTTAATTAAGAGTCTCGTTTTTCTTTTTATAACAATATCCCAAATTAACAGTAGCACAAATCTCTTAATTAATTTAGTAAAAAGGTGGAGTTTCTTAGACTTACATGGGCATGGATCATGTACATGCTGCAGTAATGGTTAGAGCAAATGTGGGCAGAAACCACCTCAATTTTGTGCTTGTCTAGTATGTAGAATATGGTGGCCAAGACCCATGGCTTCCTAGTACAACACACGCTAATTTGCGCATCCTTCCCACATATGTTAATGACAACATTTGGTGAAAACCACGTTAGAAAGCAAGTTTGAGAAACGGGAGGTCCCACTGGAAGCGAAAACAACTGAGGCATGTTTGGTGGCCCTAATTGGATAGCTACAAATTCTTGGCTCGATGGGCCATCATTCACTTGTTCTTGAGGTGTTCTTTTACTCGATAATGGTGTGTCCAGGTCTATGATCGTGGCACTCTTGTTGAGCATTTGTTTCTGTAGTTGTCGAAGGTTGATTTGAAGGGTATTGATGTATTTTATTGCCTCATCGATTATGGTGGACTTGTCTGCCTATGCATATGCGAAAATATTAATAAGAAATAATATATGAATACACCACTGTAACAGAATTGATTGAGCTTTTATGACATAAAATTTGTAACATTGTTTACCTCCTCTGTGGCAAGTTGTGATTCATCTTTGACTTACACATATTTATAGATGCAATAGTTTTAACTGTGAATAAAACTTGTTTACTAGTGTGAGATATAACTCGTTTGAATAATTCTTTAAAAGAAAACATGACTCTAAACTAGAAAGTCCTAAAAAAGAAGATGAGATTGGGAATCTATTTATTTGTTGGCTTTCTTCTTTCTAGAGAGGGGGTGTGTATAGATTGCATAAGATGGTTACATATCTAGCCAGTATAGGCCCATTTCAATTTTTCTCAAATGCTTGTTTCTTTTGCTCGAGTTTTTAAATAACATGAACTTAATATATAAATAAATCTATATCAATTTAAATCTTTCAAATTGTTGGTTTTTGGGCCTATTGGAATGGCCCAATAGGGACACCCATAGTGAGCCTTAAGGTTTTAAAGCCCTTTAAGCCTAATTATATATATTTAGGTCTTTAGACTTAAATAACATAAGATAACACACAATACATCAGGAGGCAGCCGTCATCTCTTATCAAGCACATTTTAGGATTTCTAGTTGGAAGTACTTAAAGCTGTGGGCATAGTGGTGTTCGTTCGTGTAATGCTACACAACGCGAGTATTGTAAAGCCAGTCACTGACGATCCATATTATTCCGCTGCGCATACATGTATGCAATACTTGTACTGTATTCGTTTTCCAACACAAATAACACACAAAAATTCAAAATTAAAATATTGAGAACAACCACCTTTTCTTCTTCACTATCTAGCCCAAGAAGAATCCAAAATCCCCACAACCAAAAGTAGTACGTCCACACCCTTGAAATAGAAAAACGTGTCTACACACCCACACACACACATATTTATACATGCTTGTTTAATCGTGAATTGTATAATACTAATTCAAAACTCATATCAAAGGCTCTATCAATTATTAACAAAGTATATTGTAATCTCAACCTTGTAATATTTTATCCCTTATAGATTCAAAAATTATTATCCCTTGTATAGATATGGAAACTGAGGAGCACATTCTTCAATATAAATACCAGACCTCCTCAGTCAAACTCAGCATTAAGTTGAGAATGAGAAGAAAGGAGCACTTGATTTTGAGAAATACATATATATATAGGCCTCAATATTTTAAAAAAAGTGACTAATGTGGTAAATTATCTCATAGGTTAATTAGGTGGGCCTGTCCAAGTTTTAGCACTCCTCTGATCTATACTATATAGTATTATGGAGGAAGTATTAATATTAATTATCTTTCTTACATTTTTTACTGTACGTAGTAACATTAATTAATCATTAATTACTTTTCATATAATTTTAATTTTAATGCATAATATTTATAATATTTTTTTAATTTTCTATTTAGTAGTATGGAGGAAGTAGCATCATTTCAAATACTATTTTTTGACTTACTATTATTTTATAATGACTTAGAATTAATAGTCTTATTTTTAGTTTATGTAGCAAATTAGTTATATTCTCGACAATTAATTAGATTGAAATTAATGTCTTCTTGAAAACAATAAAATATAAGTTGCAAAATTAATTAGAAACAAGGCAATATATTATTCGTAAACAAGCGCTACTGAGGTTACAAGTTTGTTTTAATAATATGAATAGGTAACTTATATAATAATAATAATGTACGTAGGAATTAAGAATCCAAGCAAAGAAAATAGATTTTTATGATGTATTCAATTTGTTGTGTATGATATAATCGTTAGTTTTATGCTGGACTGACACTTTTAAATATTACTCACTAATCCATTCTAACTCAAATCTTTAGTATAATTTTAAAAAAAAAATCGTACTTTTGATTGATTAATCACTTTTGAAGTTTTACGCATTGAAATAGTTTGCTCATATTTATATGTTATGTTAAAATTATAAGATAATAATAGTCATGTAGGAATGTGTGTGTGTATGTTTTTTTTTGGTATATTCAAATATGCACCCTTCACATTTTCTCTAATTGGTAGTAATATGCATTTATATATATAATTATTTTTACTAAATTATATACAATGTGTATAAATATGTTCATATATTTACAAATAATGTTAAATTATTCACACATAGTTAAAAATTAGATATTTATGGCGTTGATAAGAATTATTAATGAGTAAAAAGAGATTATTATTATCATACCTTAGGAGGCAGGTGGGGAAACAAAGAAAGGAAACTAGAAAACATGGTCCTCATCTTCTTCCTCCTTTGTCTCTCCGTCCATATATGTACACCTCGTGTTCCGATTCTCCCATCCTCTCAATTACCATAATGCCACTCCATCTTTTATTTTCAATTTTCATAGTCTTAAAATCTTCTGCTCTTATTAGCTTGAATGTCTGTGTGGAATATCTTTGCGCTCGGAGCAATGACACAGCTAGTGAGGTACTAACCGAGGCGCGTCAATTGCTGGTTGAAAATTATTTCCAAACTTCCTCTTCGGCCTTGGTTCAACCTTGGCCATCGAGAATTTCTAAAAGGGCTTCTTCTAACCCCGGCTAAAGCCCTATAAAAAAAAATTGTCTGTATGGATTAAGGGGAAAAAAAAAAAGCGTGAACATTTGTCTTTAAAAAAATTGAAATTCAAAAGAGATTAGTTCAAGTGTGTATAAATTAACCCGGATAATGTTAGCAATAAACAAACAAAAAATAGTCCTGAGTGTTTTTTTATTTCATTTTATTTTATTATTGAAATATTTTTATAATTTATCTGCCAAATTTATTTTTTTTACCTATTGTACTCTCTTACCGGACGAAACAATTTTATTTAGTTTTGATTGCTGAAAACTTTTTTATTGGCAGGGTTCTGCCGACAAATTCATCAAAGTGCGTCGATATGAGAATGCACGAAAATGAGAGCGGAGCATGCAACACCATAAAAAAAATGATATTTTTTATTGTTAGATTTAGCACCGCTACCTTAATTAGACCAACAATAATAAAAATAGAACTTTCAATTTAAAATATTCTGAAAAAAAAGTGTGGAACATGCATCACCGTAAAAATAAAAATAGAATAAAAAATTTACTCTACATATATCGATATTTTTCATTGTGACATTTAGGCTCCGTTTGATTGTAAAGTGAAAAAGGAAAATAAATTTAGTTAGTTTTGGTGAAAAGATGGAAAATAAGTTGAGTGATAGAGGTGATATCCTCTTGATTTTTAAGTTTTTCCATGAAGAAATTTTCTTTGCTTGGTGGTGAGTAAAAATTTTCCACCAAAAACATTGAAGGATGGAGGATATATATATAAAAATGAGTAACATCTCTCACCTTATTTTCTATCTTTTCACATAAACTAGCTAAATTTATTTTCCTTTTCCATCTTTGCAATCAAACGGAGCCTTAGTACTATAATTATGACCCAAAACAATAAAAATAGGACTATTAATTTAATACATTCTAGAAAGAAAAAAAATGTTAAAAACTATCGAGGTAGACCAACATGACGAATAAATTGGCATTTGAGTTGCTCTAGAAAACTAGAAAGGATAACAACAAACATTGGCGAAAAGGAAAAATGAAACGTAAATGCGTCATGCAATGCAATAGAGGGGGCAGTATAAACCAATGTTTTAAAATAAACCATTTGAGTTGCTTGTTCGAAGGCGAGACGTAAGCTTCAATGCCATAAGGCGTAAGCCTTTTGTACAAATCATTTTATATTAAAAAAATAAGAAATAATTAATATAAAGTTTGTAAACATTAAAATAGGTTTCTTTTTTATTATCTTGCAATGATAGTTTTCAGTTTAAGAAGTAAAGTGCTAAATAAAAATAACTTATGGGGTTTGTTGTAAACATTAAAAAGAAGGTTAATTAATAAATCTATCAAACACCTGCTAAGCATCAAATACTTACACAAGATTAATCTATTAGTAATTCTATAAATATCTAATATACCCAAGGTCAATTAAGTAATTCACCGCTTAAAAGTTAAAACCCTACACATATCTTCTTTACCCCTCTCGATCTCTCATACCCACACACAGCTGCCTTTATCATAATCTATTTCTTCCGTCTTTCTCCATCTCCATCTTTCACTTCTTCATCTTCACTCCGTCACCGTCGAGTATCTATTGTCATTCACTCACTCCATGACCATCGAGCATATCTTCACTCACTCCGTCACCAGTATCTATTTCTCCATCGTTCTCTTTCTTTTTCGTTCTCTTTCTGCACTTTTGCCCCTCTCTTTTTCGTTTGCACACAAGGCCTAAACTTCTAACGCCTAGGCGTAACAGGCATGCGCCTCAACCAAAATGCATAAGCTTCATCCAAAAAGCTTGCACCTATTATGCAAAACGCCTAATTCCCTTCTTAACAGATTAGAAAACACTGGTACAAACAAAGCAATCATATAACCGGCCGTTTAATATTTCATATCTCATCATAATGATAGAATAAACTGTGCAGCCCACCTAATTCCCTTCTTTTCTTTTCGCAAGGCTCTTGTCCCCTAGTGCCAACTATTACTTTGCCCATACTATAACTATACGCTCAAGAATTATTTATCACAGTTCAATTGCGTATGTAGTAAGACGCACTTGCCCCGCAAGCTAAGAGAATAGAGTATGATCATACCCATACTTATTGTTGAACGATTTCATTCATTTTGAGGGCTGATCTCTTATTTTCTTCTAATTTCGGATTGTCCAAACACATGCCAGCCTCAATCCTCATGAAACATTCTTCTTATCCAATAGCCGTACAGTTTGTGGTTTTTCTTTCTCAAAAAATGAAGAGGAATAATAAAATACTTCAAATCTCTCCCTTCTTACCTATTTATGAACTACTGAAACCGAGGGGGGAGGAGTTAAACACGTACAGCCTATGCCCGTATATTTACCAAGTCTAATTTATTCGTGTTTCAATGTCTGAAGAATATTTTCTATCATCTAATCTGTTAATGTATCTTTATAACTTATATTATTTACACATTACAAGCACCAACCGCATAACTTGAATCCTGGCTTTCTCCAGTTATGCCGCCAACTGTGAATGCAAATTCATACACAAGTATCGAAATTCATACTATACCATACCAGTTAACATGTAGCTTGAACAACCCAAGAACGCAAATATAACTATACATACGTTCAACAAGGAGTCAAGGACCATAAACTCCTCACAAAAAAAAAAAAAATTATGAATTTTGCAATAAGAATGAAATTCTTAAAACAAATGGGTACTTAAACTAGCTCTACTTTTTAACTTACTAGAATCAAATGCATCCTCTCCATGCGGAGACACTAATAAATTTAAAAGAAAATGCATGTGGTCTTCAATGAAGTAATAATCAGCAGTTGTGCCATGGAGGGAAAAGGTATTATTCACCCAGAGGATTCAATGAGCAGAATAACAAGTTTTCGGATCCCCCACACTTTTTTTTTAAATCTAATCATAATAAATGAAGCAGTTTAAAGGAAAAATTGGTACTCTTAGGTGACCAGGGCTGTTGTTTTACAAATAGGGCACAAATTCTTTTGCATCAGCCATTGTTTGATGCAGTCGATGTGGAAATCATGCCCACATTCCAACATTCCAAGATCTTCTCCACTCTTATATTCCTCCTGCAAAATATTAATACACAGATTGTTGACAAAAACTAAAAATCACTCGATACGCAATTGGATGAAATTAACCATTCAAAAATTCACGTGCTTACACACAAAGAACACAGAGAGAACTCAGTACCTGACATACGCAGCAGGGCTCTACCTCCGGATGATCAGTTGTGGTGGATACACACTTTCTCCTCTTCAGCCGATTCAAAATTGTTTCTTCACTCAACCCAGTGTTCACATTTCCAATTCGCTCTTCCAGGGCCAGTAATTCCTGGAAAAACTCCAACAAGTTTAAATTTTTTTTTTATTTTTTGAAAAAAGGCTTAACATATTACGTGTGTGTGTATATATGGAAAATGCTAGAATTATTTTGAACCACTTGCCTCATATGACATGTTATCAACATCGAGCCGCATATCCCTATGCCGATCATGAATATCGGCCATCCCAAAGAAGACAGACTGATCAAGGATCATAACATCCTAACAAAGAGTTCAGATATTTGATTTGATTAGAAGATTAAAATCGTGTGTTTAAAGTTAACTAAAAACCGAAGCTTGAACTCATTCATTGCCCTTGTATTAACTATTAACTGCTTAATACAATTGGAAAGAATGAAAGCTTCATAGAATTCATGTCCTCTGATTGTGTCCTTGCTAAATCGACCTCAGGTCTCTTATGATTGCCCATCTATCCTAATACTACTTTCCCCCTAGTTTCACTGAAGACACATTTTCCATATAGGCAGGCCTTATAATCATCAGATTTGTCAATCTACTTGGCCCCCACCCCCAACATGTATCCACCTCAATCTCATACTTGACTTTCATCTGGATTCATATTTGAGATGGAGCAAGAGTTACGGCTGCAAAATGAATTGAGCTGAGCTAAGATTAGGGGCCTAATCAAGTAGATTTGATCAAAATATGAATCCAGATGAAAGTCATCAAGTATGATGTACTTAACAAACTGAGATTTGATCAATGTATTAACTAAGCTGCACCCACCCCCCAAAGAAAAAGAAAACTACACATTCTTTATTCCTTCTGTCCATCCTTGTGTATCTTACAGGTTAAGTCTAAACACATAATTACCTCCAGTGACGAAAACAAGTTACTCAATGGAACTGCTATAGTTGTATTTAATATTCTTTACAAATGTGCCACTAGTATCCACACTCGGTCATATATTGAGGAACAGAACGAGGATGATACTTATGTCGATATCCTCGTGTTCCAATGGCAAATGGATTTAGGATATACTCATTCCAAAAAGGAAAGTGGGAGTACTTGTTAATATAGACAACAGAAAATGTAGAAATCTAACCTCAAATCTCAAGCCCTCGCCCCTGCGCATGATATCCAAAACGTTGCGAATCTGCTGCACAAGGAAAAAAAAATTAAAATTGGTTAGCTGCAATTTAAATCTTATCTAAAACCAACAAAGTATGTTTAGAAACAGGAACATATTCCACAACCAAACAGTCAGAAGAAATTTTTCCAGAACAAAATTAGGTGGTCGCAAATTTGAGAAACAAGCACAGAAATATAAAATCCATTTCAGGATTCAAAATATGGACATCCCCAATATAGATATTAAAAAATCGCAATAAAAGAAAAATACCTTTGCACCAATTTCTGTAACACATAATATTTCACTGCCACAAAACACAAGGAAAAATGGGGAAAGAAAAACAGCAGTAACCATTAAATCACTGACCAGCAATTTCTCTTTGAAGACAGGGAAAGAGTTTTTAAAAAAGCCAATTAGAAATCTATACAATGCCAGCAAAAAACCAGTTATATAGGAAAGAGTTACAAGCCCTCATATACAGATAAATGTATATAAAAAATAGCAACAAATCCAAACAAATGACACAAGGCCTTAGAAATATTTGATCCAGAGGAAAGTTGAGAAACCAAATAAACACACAACATTGTGTATCGAAACAAATACATAAGCATCTTATGGTAAAAGGATATAGATGAGGCAAAAGGTGTGGCTAGCTTACATGAAATATTATGTTTTCTAAGTAGAGAACAATGTAAGACCTGTTGACATTTGGTAACGCATTTCTTTCTGCAACATGAAGACTTTTTTCTATCATTTGCTATTTGCGTTTTTGTAAAAAGATTTGCTACAGTTGATGCTCATCAAATATGTGAATGAATAGATTAGTGTGCTAAATCAGCAAGAGTTTATAACACCTAATCAAGAAAATGATAAAAAGGTTTTAGGGCTAGGACTTACCTGCCTGTCGTAAAACATAGGTAGATGTGTGAAAATAACAATACGGGGAAAATGTTAACGTATAGTAACGCAAACCATCAGCTTATAGTAATATGCTTTAAGGGCTTTTCCTTTAGGGTGAGAGCTAATTCAAACACCGAAATAAACATAAAAAATAATAGTAATAATAATAATAATAAGATGCATTTCTAAATGTATTCCCTGCTCAAAGTAGAATGGGTTACCAAGAAGGTGCTAATACACCAGTATTTAGTTCTAGGTAAAGCCAAAAATATTACTATTCAAATAATACAGGAAACTAGAACAGACCTCAGATAGCCTGCTTCTTCCTCCTTCACTGGCAGTAGCCAAACTTCTCATAGAATAAGGAATTCCAAAAGCAGCATCAAGTTGTCTATCCAGCAGCACCGCTGACCTTGAGTGTGACAGATGATGCCCCTGTTCTCCAGATGAAAGTGACATCTCTTGCGAGGAGGAAGCAGAAGTATCTGAAATATTACTACTCTGCACTCCACCAGGCTCAGAACCAGAAGACAACAAAGACCTACGAACAAATTCTGCCAGTCTCCTCGGATAATGGGGAGGATTGCGATGAGGAACCCAGTTAGGAGCAGCAGGTGAAGGATGGACACCTGAACTCAAGCCAGTTCGAGAAGCTGAAGCAACATTGCCACCAAGGCTTATGTTACCACCACTTACGCCCCAATTATCTGGATTTTGAGCCGAATTTCTTATCCCGGACACAGGTACAAACATAGGATGTTCCGAAATATTTCTAGGCATGGTTCTTGTGGTGGATTCCTCAAGTGGTGCAGCATTTCTCTCTCCAGATATTCCAGAATTTGAACTGCCGGGTCTTGAGATTGAACTTCTATTCCATCTAGAAGATTGCAAGTTTCGCCGCACAGTAACAAACTGGTCATGGGGACTTGTATTGTCTGCTGGTGGGGGTGACCTCAAATTTAAAGAATTATTAAGGGGAAGCAGTCTCGATGATTGATGTGGAACAACATGAGTGGGTGTAGACTCTTGCTGATGTGAAGCATTAATCCTCAACCGGAAATTTCTACGAGAGCTTTCTGCACTTCCCGGTGCACTTAAAGGAAGGGGACTTTCAGAAGAAACTCCTCCAACACCCAGTCCAAGTCCTTGGTTCACCTGCTCCAATGGACCAGCACCAAGTGTGCTTTCAGAAGGGGTTGATATACACAAGCTTCTGCTAGCATTACGGCGAGCAGGAACACCATGCCATACACTACCTTCTGCACGCTGATAATAGTTTGAACTTCCACTGCCTGAAGATTGTCCAATATTTCCTTCAATAGCTTTTCGCTTACAGGATAAGCGATTATCCTCTAAACCACAGCCTGGCCTGGCATCATTTTCCTCCAGCAGGTATCCACCACTTCCAGAAGGCACCCCACATGGATCAGAAGAACTACTAGAAGATGGCACCCACATATTTTGAGATGAACTAGACTTGTATGCACTATGGGGACCCACAAATCCTGAACTTATGTTAAGATCCTGTGGAATAGAATCAGAACTTGAAGTTGGTGGAAACAAAGGCCCATTCGGAATCTGACTGCTACTTAGGTCCACATTACCAGTGTTTAATGAAAAAATATTGGCTGGTTCAAATCGTCGTTCTTCCAAGACTGGACTGACTTCAGCACAAGCATTCATTGAAGATGACCATCCACATTCTGTTCTCCGCTCATTATGACTAACCTGGTTTTGTGTATTAGTTGAAATGGGTTCCCCTATATTCCATCCACTTAAATTTTGCTCCTCTTCACTCACAGAATTCAGGTATGTAATGCTTGTATTGCTTGGTGACATGTAGTCTGATAGGCGGTTTTGTGCAGAATTCTGCATATTATTCCAGCAAATTTGCTGATCTATACCTGCATTACTTGGCGTAGATCCTTGATCAAAGCCTAAGGTGTCAGGCAAGGAACCAACAGCACTCCTCCGCCCTTGCATTAGGGCTACAAAGCAGTTTATTTCAAATCTGAACAGGCTCCAAAGAATGCCAAAGTAAGTAGTGTGTCGCACAAAAAAAAAAAACTTCAGTAGATCTGAAAACATTAAGCCACAAAATAGTCATTATATTGGTAAAAGAAGATTCTTGTGAGGCATGCATAAAAAATGAACTGACGATGAAGTCGTTTAACCAGAACTAGTACAACTATAAACAGCAAAGCAATTGGCAAAACAATCTGCTTCAAAGCAACCGAGAAAAATTTACGACCAAATGGACAAAAAACAGATAGTTGAAAGAAATTTTGCTCACAATAGCATTAAAACCTCAAAACATGAAATTTCTAATCAATGTAAAAGAAATTATTTAATGATCTATATAGTTCATGTTTTCCAAACAATAGAATTGCAAATTTCAATAAGAGTAACAATATGACTAGCTGAAAGGGCATTAGGCCCCACGTATAAGCTTGAGAGAGGGATGGAGGTGAGGGGGGAAGAAAAAAAGTTGGTCAGAAAATATTGCTGTTCGTTTTAGTACATGGACTGTGTTAATGAAGAGAACGCCTTTTTATAGCACCTAATAAGAATATATGAAGCAAGAGTAAAAAAATAACGTAATCAGATGCACCTCATTATGACAAAAAGCAATTAGCTTCGTAGCTTTGTCTAAATAGATCATATCCCAATTGCTTGAGATGGTTACAACTTACAAATATCCTGTTTATTCACTCAACTTTATCAGAAGTTTTATCTATAAAATACTCTTTCTCAAAAGCCAACTCAACTGTTAAACCCATAGGGATGGCCGAGTGGTATGTGCTGTTAATTCTTAAATCACAATGTGGAGAATGCAACTACGCTTGGGGCCACCACCCTCGCAAGCAGATAGGAAGTTCTAAATGCACCCTTGGGGATAATCAGATGCTACAATAGCCAGTGATACCCGGATTGATACCAAAAGAAAAAAACTACTACTTCTGTTAAAGAAGACGTACAAAGCATCATCTGAAATTTCTCCAAAAAATTCACATAATGCTCCATAGTCCATACCAATTTAAAGCATGAGATGAATAGCCTTCGTGCAAAACGCGCCTTGCGTTTCAAATAACAGTCGCATCTTGGTGCAATAGAGAAACTTCATCAGCTTGTCGATTTCTTCATAAACAACACAATGAAAAGATATAATAATATATCAGCATACACCAAATAGTGTTGGTTCTGCTGATGATGCAAAAGGGCCATTGTTATTGCTTAAGAGGTAACTAATACCCCAGCTCTCAAAAATCAGTACCAAATTCAATCTGTTCCACCTCAACTAGGAGAAAACAGACACGACTTGAAAGACCAGCAAGAATAGATACATCTCCTAAAATCCAACCTTTACACCAAAGCAAAGCTGGAAAGAAACATTCAGTAAAACAAAATTTCATTTCAAGTTCATTTACATGGATCCTCCTCTAAACCAGAAGCTGGTCAGAGATAAACAAATACATAGAAAACAAAACAAAGGCGTATTTTATAGAAAGTTCACCATAGACTACTGAAAAGGGAGATCTTTGTAATTAATATAGTTTGGGGATTTTAGGCGAACGGAGGTGTGTCTCCTGAAATCAGGTTTGTAAGAGACGATCGAACGAGTAAAAAAAGAAACAAAAATAGAAAGTGGAAAAAGATATGCAACTCTGAACCGTATCTATCTATCATCCATATCTCCTCCTCACCCAAAAACAAGTAAACAAATTTGGAGATGGAAACAGACTACCGGTACCAAAAAAGGTTGAATAAAAAATCACGAGAAAGAGAAATAGGAAAGCCGGATATTATTATTATTATTATTATTATCATGAATCAGATAGAGGTACGATATCTGAAAATTTACCAGGCAGATGATGATGATGATGATAGTAGATTACGCGCTGGATCTAGGCAGAAGACCTGGAAAAATTAAAAAGCGTTAGACATGATGATCAAAATAAAACTGATTTGTATCTCAAATTCTGTATCTAGTTTTAGATTATTTAATTTCTAATTATTATTTTATTTACCTTTGGTTTAGAAAAAAGAAAAGAGAGAGAGAGCATAAAACTGGAGTGAAGAATGGGAGAGGAGAGGGGGGAGATATAGAAAGATAATAGATGAGAATGAATGGAAATGGTGGTGGGTGTGAGAGAGAAAGAGGGAGGAAGAGAAGAGGTGTGGTGGGGTTGGGTTGGGTTGGGATTAAAGAGGGGGAGGAGGAAGAGGAGGACAGCAGTAGTAATTTATTAAATTTACGAAATAACCCCAGAGATAAATGAAATTATAAATTATTAGAACCTAGACAGAGTGAAAAAAGTCGTAAAAGGCTCTCAGTCTCTCTTCTCTCGGTGGGGCGGTCAGGGCAGGGAAGCAGTTTTACTTACAAACACGCAGAGAGAGAGAGAGAGAGAGATTTAATAAACCAAAGCCAAAAGGCTGTCTCCTGTTGGGCCGCTCACTAATTGTCTCTCTCTCTCTCTATATCTAAAGTCTGAACAGCGCCCGCCGAAACAACAATACACGAAACACAGCACAATAATCTCTCTCTCTCTCTCTCTCTCTCTCTCTCTCTGATTGTTTTGTAACTCACGCCAAGCACCCTGCCTCCCTACGCATCACTACCTGTCTTTCCCCCTCCTCTTCTGTGTTTTATGTTTTAGTCCCTCGCTCTCTCTCCCCGGTATACTTTCGGTATGTTAATTCCCCCTCTTGTCTCTTCTCCTAAAATAATTACTTTTTAATAGCTCCAGATAACAATATCATTACCTGTACTAATTTAAGAATTTATTATTTTTTCAAAAATTATTACAAAATTAAGAATTATTTTTTATTTAATTTTATTATATTCAATGTCAAAAATAAAATATAGAGCTTTAAAGTATTATTTTCGTAATCTAATTAATTAGGCATCAAAGTTATGATTCTCGCACTATAAAAAAAAGAAAATAAATTTAATCACTACATTTACTAATATGTACAAAGTTGGCAACTACTCTGGGAAATAATTTTTCTTTTAAAAGGAAAAACAAATATAGTTATTTCTTACAAAACTAAACACATTTACTGAATCAAAAGTATTTTCTATTTATATATATATATATAAACTCTTTATGCTCTATATATTTAAATTGTCATAATTAACTTTTTAACAAGTGTGCTTTGATTTTAGAGCAAAAAACACTGAGGGGTTGTTTGGTAGATGTTTTTAGTTGAGTTTTTAAAATATGGTGTTCGGTAGAATTTAGAAGTATGTTGAAAAGTGGATTTAATTTTTTTTTGAGTATTTTTAACCAACTAAAAATTTTATAAAAAAATTTCAAAAAATAGTTAAAATGGATCTTATTTTATAGATCTCGACGAGTATGTTTTAAATATATATTTTTTATTTAATTTTGATTTTTGAATTTAAAGTTATAGTGTTTTAAAAGTTTTTTTAGAAAGAGAAAATAAAGTTAAGGTTTTTTTGAGAAGTGTAAAAGTAAAGTTGTTTTTGAGTTGAGTTTTTAAAATTTGGAGAAAAAAAAAAAAGAGCCACCGAATAGGGGCTAAACCTCTTCAAACTATTACTTTTTTGCATAAACCCTTCCATTTTTTAAAAGTGACACTAAACTCCTTGATCTAATCGTCACCGGCATTTAACCCCAAAAGTTGATAGGTCTGTTAAAACATTAACGGAATGGTTGTTATGTGCTTTTCATGTGAGTACCAATGGACAAAAATATATCAGTCTATTCATTTAAACATAAATTTGTTGAATTATTCTCATCTATTTTTACTAAAACACCCGTTAATCCTCTTTCATGTTTCACTAGATAGTTGGTGTTTTATAAAATATATGAGCATAATTTGACAAATTTATGTTTAAATTGATAGATTGGTATAATTTTGTTCATTGGTACTTACATAGAAAGCACATGACAACCATTTCGTTAGTGTTTTAACAGATCTAGCAACTTTTAGGAATAAGTGTTTGTAACTATTACATTAAAGAGATCCAGTGTTATTTTTAAAAGGTGAAAAGATTTAATGCCAAAAAATAATAATTCGATAGTGTTTAATGTTTTTTACCCTTGATTCTACTATCCACTTACATAGTTACAGGGCAATGGGCATTAGGCAGAATCTGTGTGGGTGCCAAACTGAGGCATGTGATTCATTAAACCAATTACTAGAACCAAAAAGTTGAGTGTGAATCCGTGTGCCTCGCTATGTACTTAAAGAAAGGTTTTTTTTTTTTTTTATTTAATGGCTCAAATTCGGATCGGGGAAGGATTGGTTGACCCTTGTGTAAATTGTCCGGATATTTTTATTATTGAACTAAAAAAAATGGCTCAAATCTTCTATTTACTCGTACCTCATTACTCTCGTAGGGGTTGTTTGTTTTACCCACTTAAAGTTTTTAGATTTAAGTGGTTTCAAAGTTATTTGTTTGTCAAAAAAATTAAGTGGTTTGCCACTTAAAACTGAAAATTTGGAGTAAAAATTTTAAATTGCAAATTTGCCATTTAAATCTGAAAACTTAAAATACCTTATTGTAAAATACCTATTTTACTCTCTTTGTTTTTCATTTTACATGTGATTTAAATAAACTAATAACGAAAAAATTGTCATATTAAAAAAATAATTTTCAGATGTGTTATATTCAAACAAATAACATTTTTTCAACTACAATTTTTAGAAGTAAATAAACACTTTTTTCAGTTTCAGTTTTCAGTTGTTTTATCAAACACCACGTTAGTTTCTATACTCTATGGTGGTTGTTAATTACTTTGAAAATTTCTTTTTCAACGTTATTGTAATGATTATTATTACTAGACATGGAGCGCACACATATGCGTGTGTGCGTTATTTATGAGTAAATTCAAACATAAAAATATTGTTGATTTAATAGTTAGGATCTTTATAACTATAAGGCGGATTATAAGTTCAAACTATAATAATTATTGTATTTTTTTTTTCAAAACAACCCTAATTGTTAGTGCTTTTTTTTTTCAAAACAATAATGATAGGGGCAAAATAGAGACATCACAAACTTTTGGTGCCATAACCGAATATGATGCCTTTCGATTTATATATAGATTAGTACAAATTACATTTATATTTAAAATTAAATTTACATAATTCGTTTTTACATTCATAATTACCCCAAGTTTCATGTTAGACATTAATGACTGATGTTCAAAAAAATCTAAGTTGACCATACTATCCTTTCTCATACATACGATGATATTTATATATGATTATATGATAATTAGTTACAGTTTATTACTTACTAAATCACTTATATTGATGCAAAAAATTAGAATGGGTCTACTTCAATCACATAGTCAAATGATTGATGCAATGATTGGAATAACAAATAACTAAACTAAGACAAAAATGTATATAGGATGTTCGCCTCATATAAAAATATGGGTTATTCTTCCTCTTGTGAGTAGAGGTAGGAGCTCGGGTTATTTTGTATTATAATAAATGAATTTGTATTACAAATTAACAATGTCTCTCTAGCTGTTCTAATTTTAAAAGATTACAATGAAAGTATTACTAAGCTACGCAGAGTCTAGCTTTCCTATGCTAGGAGCTTTGTCATATGCTTTTTTAACTCTATCTCTATGTATCTCTCTCTCGTAATAAAAGCTTGATTGCTTGGTTCTTTCCCTGTTGTTGTCTAGTTGTTCTTTTTTTGTTGAAGAGAGTAAATGCTTCCCCTATATATATGATAGAGAAGAAACGTGCGACCTCTCAGAGCAAGTCTGAGACCATCTCCGATCATCACTAACTCTGACGTTGCTTCTCAATTGATTCTGGTGGGTTAAATGTAGTTATTGTGCATGCATTTAATGAAGTTGAAAGAGGCTTTGCAGTGTTGATAGAGTTGGCAACAATCACCCATTATTTCTATACTTTTTCTAACACAATGGTTGCCCAGAGGACTTCGAAGCTCGTTGGAAGAGCTCTGGCCTTCGAGCTCCATAACCTATTGTACAAAAATAACCTTTTGATTGAATGCCCACATTTTCTGAAACTCTGACCTCCAAGCGGCACTTAAACAAAGCTCTTGAGCTCCCCCTATTATAACGGACTAAACTGTTAACGTAAGAGATCACACATCTGCTTATAATTGATGGAACATATTAACTAATTAATTTGCTCCATCGATCTACTCACGTAAAATGTATGCTACTTGCATGTAAAGACTTTAAAGAAAAAAATTAACAAACTAGAAAGATGGTTTAATAGTTACTAGCTAGTTAACTAAATCAAGGGGAACATGGGATAGAAGTCTATTTGCAAATGACATAGATATAATTACTATTTATTATAATTCCTATTAGTACGTCGGAGGACTAGCTCGGTGCATGTAAACTATTATAATAATCGACGCCCTTTTTAATTAATAGTATTTATATATTTTATACACTTAAAAACCATACCACCTAATTTAATCAAGTGGTTAGAACTTAAAAGATACCTAATTCTTATAGAACATTTTCATTGGTTGGAAACTCCTTCTTCACATTTCATTAGCATCTTTTTAATTGAATTAAGAAAGGGTAATTATATAATTATGTGACATTAAAGTTAACAATTAACTCTCTCCCGCGTGGGTAATATTTCATATAATTTATATTTTTAAATTATTATTATTATTATTATTATTATTATTATGTAATAGGTTATTAAATCTAGAAATTAGGTAGAAGGGCTTATTATACATTGATTTTTACCAAAAATCCAATGAATAATATTTTTTTTGAATGAATAGCCTATTTTTAATTGGTAATTAGTGTAAGAGGCCTATTTTGTTTTATATTTTAAATGAATGTATTTGAATAAATTTAAATATCATTTAATTAATAAAAACATGTTATGTATTACCTAAATTACCCCTTTTTATGAAATTTACATAAAAAATATGGACTGCAAAGTTCATATTGCAGTAAAATATGAACTGCAAAGTTCATATTGCAGTGAAATATGGACTGCAATATGAACTTTGCACTAAAAATATGGACTGCAAAGTTCACATTGCAGTAAAATATGGACTGCAATATGAACTTTGCACTAAAAATATCGACTGCAAAGTTCACATTGTAGTGAAATATGGACTGCAAAGTTCATATTGCAGTCTATATTTTAATGCATATTGGTATTTTTTAGTTTATTTTAAGGGTTGGGATGTCATTTTATAATGAAAAAAAAAAGGCACATGTCATATTATCAATAAAATAAAAAATAGGCCATTTATTTAAAAAAAAATTATTCCTTGGCTTTAGTGTGAAAATCTTTCTCTAATAAGCCCTTTTTTTTAATTGCCCCTTATTAAATTATGATTATTAAAAAAATCCTTTTATTTTTTAATAATTGCGTAATAGGCGTTTTTGAAACAAAAGGCAGTGGTCCATTTATAGCATTGGCCAGGGAGGAGTTACTGGAATTTTCCATACTTGTGAGTTCAGGTGGAAATTAATTTAAACCCATTTTAATAACTCTACCTGGTTTTAGCAGCCAACACAACACTGCCTAATGAGTTTGCTTTTTAGTTATTGTGTCATTTTATTTTATTTAGTCAATTAGTATGTCTAACGGGTAATGAGATTAAAGCTAATTGATTTGTATTACTGATTAATCCACAACACAAAATCTTGCAACAAAAAATTTAATATTCTTTGTTAGAGTGGGAGAAGCCATGCATGGGAGGAAAATCAAACCATATAATAAATAATTTTAAACATTGTGTTACAAAAATCTTTTAACTAACCAGCGCATAATTATTTATAATTTTGAGGTTTTAAATTGTATTTAATTCGTTAAAAATTAATTCAGTGTGCATTAGTTTTTTTATATAAACAGGATTTTGTATAAATTTACTGTTTTTGT
This sequence comes from Lonicera japonica, assembly GCA_021464415.1. NCBI lineage: Eukaryota > Viridiplantae > Streptophyta > Magnoliopsida > Dipsacales > Caprifoliaceae > Lonicera > Lonicera japonica. Next base: position 6,410,487 of record CM038466.1, read on the forward strand.
TATTGAAAAAATTATTTGTACTATTTTCTGATGTACAAATAGATTTTGGTTAAAATACGAAAAACAATGTAAAAGAGAGAGAGAGGGGTTATTTTGTTTAAATATCAGTCAACTTCAAAATATTCTTTCTTTTTTTTGTTTTTAAATTAATTTGTCTCCCCGTATTTACAAAATAATCTTCCAGTTTCTTATTAAGCCTGCCAAGTTTTGGTCTACCGACATTAACCAACATTATTAGCAGCACATACACGTGCCAGTAAGGGTGGGGGACAAGGAGCTAACTAAGATTTCAAGAAAAGTTAAAGAGTCAACCAAATTAACACTTAAAAAAGGGTTTATATATGGTGATGGAACCCATTGGGTCCCATTCAAGGAATGGGAATGGGAATGGGAATGGGAGGCACTGTGATTAATATAATTAGTGATGGCTGGGTGTAATCTCTGCGTGCGTGGTACAACTAACTAATGACCCCCCACCCCCACCTCTCCCGCCTGTTCAGGTCTGCATTAACTTATCACAAAGGATTTGATTGCCTTAATTACAACCCCGCCCCCTCCATTAACCTATGTTTAAGGCGCGCATATGGAAATTAAGGGAGAGCTGGATATATATATATATATATATACATATACTGCTTTCATGGGTTGACTGATTGTGGCATGGTGATCCACATGACATGCCAAGTTTACTTAGTAAACTTACACTATCATATATAATAGGAGAGAAAGATAATATTGCATGTAATTACAATCAATCAAAGACAATTTTAACCAAGGGCAAAGGGGTTCAAAATTAATACCACTAGAGTCTTTTTTCCAAAATTAAAGGAGGACAAGATTGCTAATATATGTATTTTTTTTAATATATATTTTCTAAATATATATAGTATAGCATTTTTTTTGAAAGCCAAATCGAAATAAATTGCTTAATTGATAACAAGTACATCAAAAAAAATTTGGAGGAATCAAAGAGTACCAACAATTTCCCATTTACATCATTTATAAGCTGACCACTCTTTCTACTTGTCCAAATTGAAAGGATACATAATGCCAACAAGGAAATTCAAAAGTGGAAAGAGCGCGAGCTCTTCGAGTTTGACATTGAGATCTATTTATTTGATACTACTAATATATTGATTTCGAATGGACAATTTGCAAAAAATTGTTAAAGGAACACATATATTTCGTTTAATAATAACATGGAAAAGAAAAATAAAAATAATTGATTTGGTAAGAAGTTGAAAAATAAGTTGAGGCATGTGATAGGATACTCTCTATTTCTTATTCATTTTATGAGTAGATGTCCTCCATCTTTCATAATTTTTTGTGAATTTTTTTTTCTTCAACCACCAGAGAAAATTTATTCATGAAAAAAGCACGTCTCAACTTATTTTTCAACTTTTTACAAAAGAAATCAACTATTTTTATTTTTCTTTTTCACGTTATTATCAAACGGACCTTTGTTTGTTCTAAATTAAGAGGTTGACTTTAGTTTAATTAAAAAATCCGCATCTAATATTTTTTCCAAGAACAAAACTTATTTAATTATCTAGCTTGGGAGACGTTTTACGGGTATACAACATGATACTTAATAATTTTTCACATTAAAAGCAAATAATAACCTTTGGTCTATTAATAATCAAATGTGCTCTTCACGTTGAAGATCATGACTTCAAATACTTGCATTAGCATCATTTTATAGTAATTTTTAACACCGGGTAATTTTTTGTACATATCAAACTTCTAGGGGTGTTTAATATGTAGTGTATATATATATTTATATAGACAGATGCTATTATTAATTTATTTTGTAGTTAATTTATATATTTTTTCTTTTATACAGGTTTAAATCCAGATATAACAATTGGTGGTTAGAAAAAAATATATAGGGACAAGTCTCACCCAAGATGGTGATGATGACATGCAGATCCCCTAATTGCTTCAAGTTTCGATATCTTCTTGTTTGTCCGAAAAATAAATAAAATAAAATTATAAAGACTACAAATAGCTAGATGGTAGCTAGTCCATTTCTGGTTGCAACAGAATGAATAATGGTTGGAGACTTTGTATAAACATTGTCAATAATCAAGCACAGTAGCCAAAGCGTGCATTTATGCATAATTTTAGCCTACTTTTGTACTAATTGTTCAACAGGCACGCACTTAATCAACTAGATATATATTTCTTTTCAGTAATGTTTAATCACGCAACCCACCACTGCCTCTATTTTCTTACCCTTCTATTTTTAATAACTCAACTATCTATCTTATTTTATTTTTTTTGGTGTATTACACAGGCAGTGTCCGGGCCAACTTTCGCGCACCTCGACTAATCCTCCTTCGTAGTTTGGACCATATTACTGTTCGCCGTAGAATGTTGCCATAGAATGTTTTTACAGTTGCCGGGGTTCAACTTGGGGAGCTCCCACTCAACCCCAAAACTGAACCAAGAACAGTAACCGCTGGGTCAAGTCTGATAGTTACTATTTATCTTAATTAATTGATCATTTTTCCTAAAGGATATTTGGGGTTTGGCCCCATTATTTATAGAGTAACTAGTTTTGGCATCTAAAATTTAGCTTAACTTAAGTTTAGCCCCCATTTTGAATGCTTTTCATCCTTTGATTGCCTTGACCCTCAGTTGACTCATTTTGTAACATGAAAAATCCAAGAATACCCTTCTACATGTATTACCTTTTCTCCAAACTAATATTCTTTAAATTATGTTATGTGTAACGTACTAATGTATATACATAAATGTTAATAAAAGAAAAATCAAATGCTTAAATTTATGCATAAATACAAATCAATTCAATTACAACAGAGAGAATATTGTACAGCTATATTTAGAAATTCTTATGAGTCTCGATCACTCCAGTTTATGGATTCAATTTGGTAAAAGTCTTAAAAAAAATACAAATTTACTTAATTACATGGATATTATATGGATAACCGACTTTGAAATCATTTGTTATGCTTAATGCTCCTCCCCGACTGTAATGACTGTATTTTCCTGGTTTTTGAAAATTTGAGCATACCCTTTAGGTTTTTGAAAATTTGAGCATACCCTTTAGGTTTTTGAAAATTTGAGTAGTACCTCTTTATTGGCTCCTTTAAATTTTTTTTATAGGTAAAATTTATAACCTTTTAAGGTTAAACATATAAATACAAATTATAACATCACATACAATAGATTTTGCTATTATAAAAATGCGAAAAAAGCAATATGTAACAATTGTCGGTATTCGTTACTTAGTTTATTTTAAGCATGTTTATATATATATATATATAAAGCATGTTATTAATTACTTTTATGTAAATATACACATATATATATAGTGCTTTATCCCCACCCCAACCCCCAATTAGAAAATTTAGATTCATCACTACTCCCAAAAATGCATCATCTTCTCAAAAAATGATTAACATTTCTTTTGTACAGAATCAATAGTTATTATATATCTTCAAATTTGCTATTCCTTTTACTCCTATATATATTCTTACACTTTCAGATTTGTCATGGTAGTATCCATAAAAATCAAATCCACTACTATTTCCAGCCAAATCATTTTCTATTATTTGTTGCATACCTCAATACCATGGATTTAAGACAAAAAAAAAAAAAATGAACCTGTGCAAACAATAGTGATGAGATATGGCTCTGGTGACTACAGGAGAATTCGAGGGGGCAACGAAAGTGAATGTTGACAGCATCTCGATTTAGGCCCAAATCAAAAGAGAGAGGTTTTTTTTTTATTTATTTTAGATCCAAATTAGGAGAGAGAAAGAAAAAGAAAATGAGAAGTGAATGGGAAATGATAAAGGGTGTAGGCGTAGGTGTCATTGTAACTCAAGAATAGAGGGTATTCTAGACATTTACTCAGTTCTTTAATGGTCAATTATGTCACCAGACGAAACCGTCTAAAACAAGGACCAAACCTACATTATGCTCAATTTTAAATGCCAAAACTAGTTATCTCATAAATAAAGTGGCCAAACCCAAATAACCCTCTCCTAATACTTTAAAATGTGATTAAACTCTGGTTAAATATCAAAACATAAAAATGAGAAACACGCTCCAAGTTTTTATCAGTTTAAGTTTCACTGTACTACCAACACCTGCCACTTATTTTTAAAGTGATTGTTTATCATATTAAAAAATAAAGTATTTTTAAAAGGTAATTATATTGTCAAAAGAACATTCTCTTTGTCAGAACAAAATATATCATTTTAAAAAGATGCATTGTATGCTTGTAAAATTGTACGTTGCTATGACAATTTAGATAATTGTTTTGCCAATAATGTAAGGCCCCATATTACGGGGAAAATTGGTTTATTTATAAGCAAATCCTAATTAAAGATGTTTGAATTTAAATTTTGGATTAGTTTCAATTTTAAATTGGTTCACCATTTATGCTTGATTATATCTTGTTTCCAATTTACTCGGTTATCTTCTTTGATATACAATGTTGATATACATATATTTGTATGGGAGTTACCTAATCTACAAGGTTTTGTTATTGTTATATATATAAGTTAAGAAAATTGAATTTGAATTACATTCACATTAATTAGTGGTTGACCATTCTTTAATTACTTCTTTTACCATCCTGTTAATTAATTATTTATAATTTAAATTTGAATTTGAATTATTGTGTTATATATGTTTCCATATATATATATGAATCTAGAATATTTCTACTTTATGATATGTGTATATATATACATGTGGAGTTATTTGGTGAGTAGCTTGGAAAAAGGGGAGAGAAAAAGTAAAGAAAGAAATAAGAAAAGAAAAAAAAAGACACACACAACTCCTCTTCCGAGAGTTGTAGAGGAAGAGGAGAAGAAAGAAAAGAGAAGGAGAGAAAAGAAAGAAAAATAAGAGGAGAAGCAGCATACATTCACCGGCAATTTATAGTGTGTTTGATTGGCAACATTTTTCACGGAAAATGAGCATTTTTCACTTAATTTGACAATTTAAGGTGTTTGATTGGCTTTTTTTTTCTAAGCAATTCATTTCCCACTTTTGGCTCACACGCGTGCATTTTCAAAGCAATTGAGGAAAATGTTTTCTTTGGGGAGAGGTAGTTTTTTGTTTTCCATGCTTGGGCACAGTTCACGAAACAAAGTTTTTGCCATTTTCTATATTAAAAATGCTATAACTTAAAATATAAAATTCAAAATAATATAAAAATTTAATATTTAAAATATACTAATCAAGATCAATAAAACAAGATCCATCATGATTATATAATTATGTAAAAAAAAATACCAATAATTTTTTCTACATTAAAAATGCCATAATACAACCAATATTTTTCGGGTAAAAAATTAAGACAATCAAACACACTACACTACATTTTCCATGTAACTCAATTCTAGGTAATTCAATTGCCGGTAACTTATTTTCTTTCCATGCAAATTCCACGCTTGTAATCAAACACACCCTTAGAGTAGAAGAGAAATACGTATTAAACTTCTATTTAATTTTATTACGTCACACGTATGTACTGATTTGTTTATTTGTGTGAATAGATTGTTATGTGTTTCATGTTCTTGGATTTTATATCGTGACTAAATTGTTACCTTGGGATACATTGTGTATATATATATATATATTATTTTTTGTTTGTTGTAAATGAGTTGGGTAGAACCCGCATATTATCAATGAACTTATTGGGTTTTGTAATTCACCACCCACCAAATTATTTTGTAGGTGAACAGGGAGACTATTGAACAGAGATATTTGTAAATTATATTTTAATTGTAATTTAGTTTAATTCTTTAATTAGATTTTTCTAAATTATATTTTAATTGTATTTAGGAGTTAGAAATGTAAAATCCTTTGAACAATTATATTTTTATAATGACTTTGTATTATTATTATTATAAAAAATTCATTATTATTATAAGTTGGACTTTTATCATTCAATTTAAAGTAAACTACTATAATACCCCTTAAATCATTAGCCTATTATTATTTTGACCCCTTAAACTAAAAAACACACAACTTTTACTTTTAAATTATTAACGAGTGTCATTTTAATTCTTCCATCCAAATTTTTTGTTAGGTAAAAATGGTGGTTATGCTCACATACATACATATATATATATATATATATACATAATATCACGTATAAAATATAGAATATTTTATATTGAGTTAGGATTTAAATTTAGTTTTTTTTAAAAATAATTAAAATGACAAAAATTACTCCTCATTTCTTTCCAATTTTAAAAAAAATTGAATAGAATGACCAAAACGACACTAAGACAATACTTTAAGGGTCATTAAAATAATTAACTCTTCAATTTATGAATTCTCTATTTCAATATTAAAATTCTCTTAACTTTCTTAAAATTAACTAAATTGGGTCGTGACAAATAATATTACCCTTTCTAAAATAATTGTTCATCATACTAAAAAACAATTTACATTGATCCCCTTTAACAATACCCTTCTAATCTGATCTAGAGGAAGCGAACTTTTTAATTTTTTTGATCAAAACAAAAGTCACAAAGGACCAACCAACAAAAGCACAAATAAAGACCTGATTAAAAGCTATTTGTAAATATAAACAGAACGAGTTTATGAGCCCCTGCATAAAAAAATGTCAGAATTCACTAAGGGCTTAGAAACAAATTCAGCTTCTCTTGTAGCCCAAACAGCAAGAATTCAGACTTACATCCCAAACCTTAAACACTAATTTTAACTTAATTAATCACTAGGAATAAAACTTATTTATCATTGTACTACAATTATTGATAATGTTCCCGTGTTAAAAAAAAAAGGAAAAAGAAAAAAAATGTAGAGGCAGTTTTCAAACCCCAGAAAAGTAATGGTTTACTCTTGATTGCGGACAAAATGAGCAACAATTCGCCCCAAAGACTATTAATAACTATCAAGGGTAGAAATTTGTGTATTTTATCGAGAAAAAGGGTTGATCGGGCTCATTCAGGCAGTTTCAAAAAGACCTTTGGGCAACATCTTTGCTAATCATGAAATATCACCCTAGAAATAAACACTACAAAGAGTAACCAAAGGCCAAGTTTGGATGAGCGCCGAACCGAAAAGATCAAAAATTACAAATTCCCCTCAATAAATCCAGATTAATTTATCACACATAATAAAATAGGTTTATAATATCTCCCGGAATATGCATATTAAAGAAGTGAAAAACAACAAGCATGGAGAGATAAAGGAAAAGGGAAGTACTTTTATGAGGTGAAAATAAAACTTAATTTCTCCATCACCAAAAACAGTTGACGGTGAAAGCTCCACCATTGAGAAACTGGCCAGGGATATATATATATATATCATTCCATTGCCAGGTGAAGAATCTGATAATGGTCAGTTTTGCTTCCACATACAGTGCAATCTTCCCACATAATTTACCATATACCTCCATTCCACCGGAGCAAAATACCTGTCATAAGGCAGAAACATTTCTGCATGCACAAACCAAAAGAGGAATCATTTGACTCTTCACCTTACGAGGGTTAGAAAAGGAAAAAAATAAAAATAAAAACTACAACAGAAACGTTAACAAACTAAAACTACCTTGGAAGGCATAGCAATTGTCCATCGATACCATTGTCAACTAAACAATTGACATGCATCTTCTTTGAATATTCCATGAAACCGTTCTCAAGTTTTTTAACCCCTGATTCAAGCAAATGTTTCAAGCATTAGTTTCATATGGCATCAAGATTTGTGCCAATATCTGTCTCTTGGATTTTGTTACTCATTATCTTGACTAGTCAATGCCCTGAAGCGGACATATAAGATCATCCAACTCAATATAATCTTCTTCTAGAATGGTCATCAGTTGCTGAGCAGTTAAAGCATCGACAATCATGGTACCCCCACTAACATATCCAGGTGATCTTGTCTGCGTACATCAATAGTGAAACACAATCAACTTTAGCCAAGTCAATAAGTTAGACTTGTGCATTCTGATGATACAATTCTTGCCCAACTACGAAATATGTATGCATTACCGTTCTGGTTGATGCAAAGGAAATTTTTTGAACAGGTTTGGATATTTAAGCATTGAAAAAGCAAGTATGAAAAGTCAAACATGAACTTTACACACACCATCCAAAATTAAGAGTTGAGTTTTCTTTCTTGGAACATAATCAATGTACCAAATCTTACTAAATAAGTTTCTCTTGACCATTGATTATGTTATATTAGTTCCTTAAATCTGTGTGAAAGTTCTTAAACAGTTGAAGGCAAAGGGAAAAACCTCGTTTGCAATCACTTCTTTTGAGATGTTCAGATTAGGAGTCCTATGGGCATATAATGGAGTACTTACAAAAAATGGTAATGTAATGTACTTTGCTGGATTATCCACTTTGGTCACTCTACTTTTAAATTTTCTTTTCATAAAATGGATTGTACTCTTTATTTTGTGCACCGTTTGGTCACACTTTAACGGAGGCGCTGATGTGGCAAGTTAAAGCTGACATGGCACGCCAACTCAGTCAAAAAACTAACGTGCCATGCCAACACATCTTCCTCGTTTCTTTACCCTAAATCCTAAATTGCAAAGATAGGATTTTCTCTCCTCTATGTGTAATGGAGGATCTAAGTATGGAGATGCTCTCTCCTCTTTCAACTGGTGTCCCAATCACCACCATCGGTGGTGGTTTGCCTCCCCTTTCCCTCTCCTCCACAGTGACCACCTCCAATAACCGATTCAGCCATCCAGGCTCATGATCACCACATTTATTTTAAGGAAATCAATATACGTGTGTATATGATATATCATATCCCAAATCACCAAAATAAAAAGTAAATTGGGGAAAAAAAAAACTAATTAGAGAAACCATTACATAGTCAAATTCAACAAACACCGTAGCAAATCAAACTGATTTCTAAGCACACATATATAAAATTATAGATGCAGATATACAAATTATAGAGATGCAGAATTTAGACCAAGTTGGCTTGCCACGTCAGCAACACTGTTAAGCAATGTTTTAAAAGGCACGAGGCAGGTTTGAGACCTTTTGCCTAGGCAAGGTGTAGGCCTCGAGGTGCATTGAGGCATAAGCCTCATTTTAAAAAAAAAAAGAACTAAAAAAAATCAAAACTATCATAATATTGATAATCATTACTAAAAGAGCAACTAGCTTAATAAACACAATAACAATCTCAAATCATCACACCAAAATAACAAATAAGATGTCACTACATAATTAAACTACTACATCACCATAAAGTCATCGCACAAAAATAGCAAAGTCACCACATAACAACTAATTAAACACTACTTAACCTAGTGCATCACCATAAAGTCCTACATAAATAAGTTTACAAAACATAACTCAATACAACTATATATCATATATATAAGGCAAATTATATCCAAATAACTATAATTAGGTTTAATTCATTACATATCGTACCCAAATCACCAAAGTGAAGAAGAAGTGAGAAGTTGAAAGAAAAGTGAGAATAACTGAAAACAAAGAGAAGCAAAAAGATGAGAAGTGAAAGAAAAGGAGAAAATTCTTGCAATAAGAAGGAAAAAAAATGTAGCTACTAGTGTCTTAGCTTAGGGTTTTGGTCTGAGTCTCCGCATCTTGTTCACCTCTGCCTCTCTGTTGCTTATGATTTAGATCGATAGGGTTTGGGGTTGTTTTACTTCTATTTCTTTTCTTCTTTTTTTTGAAAAAAAAAAAAGCGGCAAAACGCCATAGTATCAACTTAAAACACCTCACACGCCTTGAGGCGTATGCCTCAAACAGTGCGCCTCGCATGTCCCTCAAACTGGAGAGGCTTAAACCTCAAATTTTGCCCAAAAGAATATGCCTTATAATGTTTTTCCAACGCCTTGGCTTGAGCGCCTTTTAAGGCACTGCCTTAAGTTCGGGCAAATGGATTACAAATGGTGCAAAATCTTGAGACTACAATCCATTTTACGTAGAAGAAGAAGGGTAGAGTGACCAAAGTGGGAAAACAGGCAAAGTACATTACTATTTTTTGCAATTATTTCTAAAGTACCAAATCTTACCATAGAAAACAAATTTTGTTACTAGCCATTAATTATGTTGAAATCATTGTTCTTAAACAAATGCAAAAGTCAAATTGGACTCTAAATTTGGACCCGAAGGAGTCATATTATTGCCATGAACAGCAACACATTTGAACTAACAAGAGTGAGATACAATACCTCCTCACCAACTGGCTCCCTAGTAACTTGATCATGTTCATCAACCAGTCCCACAGGAAATGTCAAAACCTCATTCTCACAGTCAAGAGAGTTGTTGTCATGCAACTTTGATTCAGTGTTGATCGGCATACTGGTTCCATCATGCTGAACACCAACATGACGAACTGTTGTAACACTTACTTCACCACAAGATCCTGAAATCTGCTCAGAGATGTTAATGTTATTCCGTTGGCGAGATCCGACAAAAACTCGGCATAGAACAAAAGAAACCTGCATTCCAGTAACACAATCCAAAAGTTCATATGAGAAACAGGGGGAAGAAACAAAAAAAAAAGGTAAAAGAAACCCAATAACCATTTTGAAGATTAATGAATTTATTCCTACATTCATGAAAGCGCTGTTGTACAAAAAATAAATGTAGTCTTTCAAGAAAATTTTAAGAATAATGCACTTTATAATATTATTTTTAGCCCCCGATGCACCCATATCCTATTTTTTGCTGTTCTTTGAACTGCAACACCAGCATCCGAGCTTCATAGCTATCAAATAACAGAATGCAAAAGCCAGTTTTTTCCACAGTAAAGCTCTACTATCCCACACTGCATAATACACTCAATGCAAGATGGTATAACAGATGGTAAGAGGTGGTATAATTCTCCTCCAAGCCAGAACCCTCAATGCAATTAAGTAAGACACTAGTGTCTCGAGAAACAACTAAACTCGAGACTTTTTTTTTCCTTGTTTTTTTTATTATAAACTCGAGACTTCTTTGAATCTGAATTTGATGACCTAATTTCAAAGATAAATTCTATGATTCATACTTAAACAGAATAACATATAAATGCATAAATAGAGGGAAATTGTGACTGGTCCAAGGATTTAGCAGGTAAAAGTCTTAAGGCGTGGTTAGAAAGAAAAGCATTAGCTAATCCATCCACAGAAGACTGATATGAATAATCACGATGACGTTTTCAAAAGCAGTATCAAAGGAAGTAAGCAAATGAAAATGCAGTTGGATAGTTAAAGATATTCTAGTTTTCCCCAAACCTTTTCTCAATTACTGCTTTTGCTATAATAAGTGGGATAACAAAAGAAAGTCTTCAAAATATAGAAAGGATAAATAACTTTTAAGTAAGTGAAACTCAAACAATTGATATTATAAGAAAACAGAGTACTGAAATTTCATGCCAAATGAAACTAGAGGTTTGAGTAAGAATTGCAAATACTTCTACTTAAACATTAGTCTCTTCTACGTTTTATGCCATACAATGCTCTCCAAACCTAATTTTTACCCAAAAATGTGTTTTCAAAAACTGGGATTCTAGTGAGAGCGTCTTCAATTCTTTGCCACACAACTAAATTTTAATTTGGGTAAAACATATTAGATTTTAGAGTTTTAAGTGAAGGGCTGGACACCATTTTAGCGTATTTACTCGAATTAAAATATGATTAAGAGTTTGATACGAGGACTGAAGAAACCCAAATTACATCCATATGTATCCACAAAAGAACCACGCATGCATGTACAATAAACAGTTACGCACAATATATATATATATATATAAGAAATTAAAAAAAAAAAAAGATTTTGTGAAAATGTACCTTATCGTGGTCAATTAGGGCATATTCCCACATGACCCAATCAGTCCTCACAGCGTGTTTAGGCGAATCGCCCAAGTAAAACACAAAGCTCCTCCTAGTCCCCACCACAACCTTCCCTGCACCGTCTCCCACCACATCTCTAACGCTCCCCCTTCTCTTCCAATACCCTCCACCAGCAGCTCTCCTATTCCTCCTCTCCTTCAAAACCCTAGCAGCAGCAACATAACAATACCAGTGCCTCTTCCTCCCACCCCTCCCGAATCGGAAACAAGTAATTTCGGGAAAATCGAACGGATTGTAATCGTACAAATCAAGCTCTTTAATTACATCAAAACCGAATCGACGATCGCCGTTGTTCTTGTGAGTGAGGTAGTTGCAGAGGAGTTGATGATCGGAAGGGTAGAATCGGCAACCGGGCGGGAGAGACGGAGGGCTTAGATTAGTCGGATCTCCCATTAAAAATGGGAGATGTAGAAGATATTGTGACTGTGGTTCTTTCTTTCACATCCAATTTCGTGTAAATGGACTAACAGAGCGAGCTACTGTTGGACATAGAATGGGTTTTATAAGGGCACACCCCGAGAAGCGTAGCAATGAAGCTTGTCAAGGGTTTATGCACTATAGTACTCGAGTGCACGTGCTCCCCTATTTTGTACTGCTTCCTGTCTTCCTGATTTGGGCATAGAAAGGCATCAGCAATAGCTGCTTGGTTAATCTAGTTGGTAAACCCGTCTATTTGGAACATTTTTTTAAAATAAATTGCTTTTTTAATAAATTTATTTATTTAATTTACTTTTTAAGTTATTAGTTAAAATAATATTTTTTAAATTAGTAATTTAAAATCACTATTTTAAAAATCAAAATGTGATTTAAAACCATTATTTTGTTGATAAATAGTGAAATCAAATCACTATTTTTTTTTTATTTTATAAAAAAAAAACAGTGATTTAGTCTCACTATTTATCAATAAAAATAGTGATTCCAAATCACTATTTTTAAAAGTGTACTATTTTAACTAATAAGTTAAAAAGTAATTTAATTTGACTATTTAGTTTAAAAAGTGATTTAATTTGGTAAAAAAATTCATCTATTTAATTATACAAAAGTTTTTGAATCATGTTTGAAATTAAAGATTTTTGTTATTATTATAATAAAAAAAATTAGACTCTTTTCTTTTTTTTAAAAAAAAGGGGCAAAGAGAAAATTGAAGTAATACTTATTGGGTATAGTATTTTTTTCACCTTTTTTATTTATTTATTTTATATACATGCAAAACTTTTTCGAGGGAATATGATTACTATTCAACATTCAGTATCCACATAAATGTGTTTTTTATTATCATTATATGCATATACTAATACTAATGAAATTGCATGTCTTTATTTTTAATTTTTTTGGGGGGGTATAATTAACCAATGATTCAATAATAGATCGATATCACAATTTTTTTTACTTATATGCAAGTGTGCGACTACTATTACAAATGGATAAATTATAACCATCATAATAGATAAATATTTCAAAGACTTGGATTTTGTATTTATGTAAATTAAATATGTAAACTTCTTGTTACGAGTTATTTATACATTCATAAATGGGCCTATCTGAAATGGTTATTAGCTGCGGCCTATTTCAAAAAAGAGTAAACGGTTCAAATGACCACTAACTGTTCGATCTAGTACCACTTTGGTTATTAAACTTTAAAACGAATCACTTTAACAATCCAACTTTAGAGTGAATACCACTTGGTCATTTCTTCCAATTTATCTGTTAAATTAAATATAATGAAACCACATGCATGGTACATGACTTCGTTTAAACTTATTCTAATCATTTTAATTATAAAATAGCCAAAAATTGCATTGTTTATTGAAAATACTGTGTGTTTTATTTTGACAAAATTTATTGGAGAAAATGTTGTTTTGTTGCAATATGACCAAAATGACCTTACACGAAGTCATGTGCCATGCAAATTGTAATACCCTGTAATGTAATTAGTATAAATTAAACACGTATTAACCTCAATTAAGTGAAATTTTTGAAAATTTTAGGAATCTTGATTAATCATGAACTAAATTGTAAAACTTCATAAATTTAGTATGGACTAAAGTGTAAAGTTGCAAAAGTTTAAGGTTAAAATAATAAAGTTATAAAACTTTAGGATAAATTATTGTAATTAAGCTAAAAGTTAGATTTTTTTTAAAACCACCGACTTGCTCCACTCCTTTCAATTTTCATTATTCTCCTATTTTTTTTTGTTGTTGCCGAGAGAGATAGAGATAAAATATAATAGGTACAAAATTTTATTTTTAGAAATTGGTCATCCAAACTTCACCGAATCGTGTTAGGTCTTAAGAGAAAGTTGTTTTATACATCGAGGACTACGGGACAGTATAAGAATTTCATAGTTGTGCTAGTCAAGATTCCTATTATCATCTCAAATTTCATTCTTTGTGGTTAAATGTTTTGAGGTAATGGTTAATTATGATTATTTGTGTTTTAAATTGTTAAAATTCTAAAAATTCCTCAAATATAGAATTTTGCATATATAAGTTATTATAATTAATTAATTAATTAATTGTTTGTGATAACCAAATGCATGCATATGAACAATAATTATAAATTTTAAAATTATAACATGGAGTTCTACACCCAAAGTGTTTATTGAATTGTTTAAAATTTATGGTTGATTAACCTTGCATCATATGTGATTAAACATACATAATTATATATTAATATTGAGATACTTGGCATCATAAGCATGAATTGCATTATTATTATGTTAACCCAGCGACTTAGCTATATTGAAAATTCTGTGTGGCATATGGCTCGAATAACTATCTTTTGGAGAGCTTATCTATCTTATTTATTTACATTGGGAATTTTTTATACTTATGATGATATATTCTTGGATATGGCTTAATCTCAGTTGATTGCCAATAGTGATTAGCTGGTATCGTTGATATATTTATAGCCTCCTGCCGCTGAAAGGAATTAGATATGGTTAGTTTTTGCCGGTATGAAAATAGGTAGGGCACAATACCCTTGGGTTGAAAATTCCTAAACCTCCGGAGGGCAGCAAATCATCAGTTGTCTAGAGCCAGCAGTGTAGAGTTCGATAATTTAGACAACGATAAGACACTAATAATTATATTTATATGATATTGGTGAACATGTGGTCCAATTATATTGCTATATATTATGATATTTCCTGAGATGGTCTGGCCATGTTATGATGATTTCGATATTCATTCTCTTGGGGGCGATCAAATCCATTGTTATTATTATTATTATTTTGTTCAGCTTCAGTATCTCTTGGGGGCGGTTAGGCCCATTGTTATTATTATTATTATTCGATTCGGCTTCAGTATTTCTTAGGGCGGTTAGGCCCATTATAATTATTACTATGATTCGGTTTGGCTTTGATATCTCTTGGTAACGTGGTATAATAATTAACACAAGAGATGTAACCTGCATATGCATAAGCATGCATTATTTTATAAAATGATGGTTTTAAATTGAATTATTGGTTAAAGTAGGATTTGTTATTAAACTACAAATTATGTTTTAAACATAGTATCCCATATTATTCTCCTTACTATGCTGTGAGCTCACCCCGTTTTTATTAAACAAATTCAGGTACACAAAAGACAAATGATGTTAAAGATATGACGAGTTCGGGGACGGCGTACGTAGATTGCTCTGATACAGACTTATTTTTGTTATATATATGTTTATATGGAAAGCCATGGCTAACCTAAGTTACTTTAGATGTTTAGTCACGTGTTGATATGATTTTGTATATCTTTTGGATATGTACATATGTGTTATGCTTCTGTTTAATATTATCATCATCTATATGAGTATCAAGTATTTGATTGACACCTGTTATATGATTTACCATGATTTATTATTTATATTAAACCTATTTTAACTAATATAAAGTTGGTTAGTAATGTTCCAGGTTTTAATTACATGTGTTATTATGTTTATTAAGGTAGGGGTGTTACACAAATGCATTAAATTTAATAGCAAAATTGGAAGCAATTATCAAAGTGGTACTTAGTCCAAAGTCGAATGACTAAAGAATTGGACGGAATGGTCAAAATGGTATTCAATCCAAAGTTGGATAACCAAAATGATTTGTTTTAAAATTTGATTGTTAAAGTAGTACTATATCAAAAGTTTGGTAACCATTTGGACTGTTTACTCTTCAAGAAAATTGAACTACTTAGTTTATGGGGTTGGAATGACTCGTTTTCTCATATTTGGTTCGAGAATAAACCTGTCTTGGTGTAACAACCCGCCTAATTAAGCATGTGTTAACGGATGTTGTATCTAATTAACAGCAAATAGACAAATAGACATAACTGATAAATTAAACAAGGTAGAGAAATCTAATAAAAATTCGGCATGAAGTATTCATAAATACTAAGAAATCCATCATGTATAATAAACAACGCGAAAATATATAATACTTCTCAAATCCATTACAACCCAAATTCGATAAATACAACTAGTACATTCATAGATAGTACAATTACTCAAACTTAATTAGAAGTTACAACTACTACAAATTAGGACAATACAACAACTAATTCCATAAGGGCATCAGAGAATACTCTAAGATGAACTTGAACTTGCTCAACGACCTCTACCCGAGACACGATGTGTACCTGAAAGGAAAATGAGGGAATGAGCCACAAATAGCCTAGTGGGAATTATAGGGAATAGGAAAAATGCAATGCATGATCATACCACAATATGAGAAAGTTCACAATTTAAATATTGACGAAATTCCCAATTTATACCAATTTATGGGAAAACCATACATAAAGCATTAATATAATTTTATTAATTATCAATATATATCTCACATGATAGCTGTATAAACATCCATCCACCTCCTCATCCTCCTCGACCTAAAACCGGTACTAGACGGAATATACTACTCATAAACGCACCCCATCTTACCATGAGTCTGTGCACTGGTAATCAGATTTATAGCACCCCATCTTTACCATGAGTCTGTGCACTGGTAACCAGATTTATGGCACCCCATCTTTACCATGGGTCTGTGTAATAACATAACTCAAGCATTTATATACCAGTGCTTATCCGGTTCCAACAATCTCAATATTTTTCATAACAATTTATATACTTAACCCATAGTGTTTATCAAAGACTGTCTCACACAATTAATAAGAATAATTAATATGTTTTAGAACAATATAAACTCATGTATTCATTTTAATTCTAAAAAAATCAGGTTTCTATAAGTGCATACCATGCTTTACACGTAAATTTGCGGTAATATTATTGATTTTAACAGTTTTGTAATCCAAAATTGAGCAAACACTAGATTTATTATAATCGTCATCAAGAAATCAATACATGTCTAATAACAAGTCAAAATATGATTTAAGAATGATTTATATTCTGAAAATTTAGGAATGTAAGTAGAAATCTTAAGTATTAGACATGTATATGACGTTTCTAGCCATTTCGGTACCAAATTCTCAATTAAACACTTAAATGTAGACATGCAATACAATCAGCTTCTACTTTCATTAAATACAACCAATATACCATTAATAACAAAGCTAAAAATGTTTAATCCATGGCTATGCGACATACATGCAAGAGAAACTATGAATTTGGTACCGAAAATCTAGTATTTCAACTCAATCAATTATAATTGTTCAAAAATCAAAGAAAATAGGGAAGTTCCCACCTTAATCACTTTTGAACAAAAATGGAGAGTCCCAAAGAGACCACCTACAGCCACGAATCGAGAAAACCAAGCTAGAAAATGGACTCGCCACGCCAAAAACTTAAGAAATCCACAATTTCATAGTGAAAACCATTGATTTGAGCTAGAAATCATCCATTTACACCCATTTCTCTATCTAGAAGTGTATATATCTTTCCCCTGGTCTCAATGCTCTAAAATGGTGTTTTATGGACCGAAGAAGATGGTCAAATCTGGTCAAAAATGAAAGCAAACGAGTTGACTCGGTCAAACCTGATCTACTAAATGTATTCTGGCGCACTATTTGTAATTTGGCCATAACTCTTTGTTCGGAACTCCAATTGGGATGATCTTTATATCAACGGAAAGATAATTCAAAGTTCTACAACTTCACAAGAGGAAGTTTCTCCAAATTCGTGATATATTAATACCATAATTTGGTCGAAGATAGTGCTCTGCCGAAATTCAACATAATCTGATTTTTGCTAATGGGTTTACTTCGCACTTTGTTTTGACCATCGAGGAGCATGAAATAGCTTTCGGTCAAAACACAAAAGTTGTAGATTAATATAAGATGAAACTATAGGAGTTTACGGAGTAGAATTTGGATAAATAATGAAAAAGTTATGAGTCTCCAAAGTCGACTAAAATCCAACCGACGAGTAGAAATTATGTGTTTAAAAAATGCCTCCGAAGTGCTCGTTTCAATTTCGATAGTGACGAAACTTTCCAGAATATTCCTAATAGATATTTATAACATGATGGAAAAAAAACATAACTGAATTCAGAGGTCTAAAAGTTCGTGAACCACAAACGAGATTTGTAGGAATCGTTAAGGATATAATTCAATTATACTAAATACTCAAAAATGCTTAAATGAAGTTCGAATTTAACGAAACTTTATTGGAGGGTTTAAAAACTATAATGTGACGTGTTAGAAAAGACTAAACTCAATTTGGACCTTCCTAGGTCGATGAACCGAATATAAAAAAAGTAGAAAAATCGAATATTCAAGATTATGCCAAATTTTTCAAGAACGCACCAAATTGCTCAAACTAGTTCTAAATTAAATCAAACTTTTTTCTAATTTTTTTTCATAACACCAAAGTGACGTGTGAGAACATTCGGAATTGTCTAAGTCCACGAATGAATCATATAAACAGCTAGCTAAATTAATGAAAATACACCTATCAAAACATGGAGTGTTATACTTGGGCCTTCGTTTCCCTTCCTTCCTGTCAAATTGGACTTTTTAAAAAAATATTGTGTTTCATCTCTATTACCTGTAAAAAGAATATTTACCAATAGGGCTCTTTTATTATTGTCAAAAATTAATTTAACTTCGACCTTGTGGGATTGGCCTAGTGATTTACTAGTTCTCTGTGAGGGACGATCTATTTAATAAGAGAACCCATGTTCGAATCCCTTCAAGTGCAGTTGCTAAAATAAAAATAAAAATTCGACTCCAATAAAAATAATATTTTTAAATGCTTTTTAAATTATTGTCAATAACTTTGTATCTTGATTGACATTTTTTTTGTCGAACTTGATATTGCAAGTACATCGGCGAACAATGGAGTAAAGTTTTCGATTGAAGGCCCCCATTCCCTCCTTCCTTCCTTCCTAGAAAAATAGTATATCACAAAAAAATAGCCCATTATCTTATTGTGTCAATTTCGTCCACAAAGAATTATAGTGAATTTTCAATTAATCTAAGGCCAAGTAAGTGATTTAAATTAGTCACATACAAAGAGAGATACTTTCAAAAATGAAAATGATAATTGACTTCATTGATTTTTATTCCTTTAGTTTACTTCTTTGATTTTTTTTCTTAAAATATAAATTGATCTTGTTAAGAGAATTTGATTTTTTTTTAAAGATAAACACAAGCAATTCATTATGCTTTTTGGAAATACAAACTTTATTAAAATTGGGTATGCAAAATAAAAATAAAATAGTTTAAAGTGTGTAAAAGATTAAAATATACAAATATGTTTAGTTTTCTTAACTATCATGTGCTACTTTATAATTGTTAGAATATTACTATAATATTCTTTAAAGTTGACTTTTAGATGAATATTTATTTCCTTATTTGTATCCCTTAAACAACCTTATACGTACAACTTTTTCTCTTGCATTATTCACTCAATTCAATATAATTCATATTCTCTCATCTATTTCTACATGTCAATATAACATTAAAAGGAAATGACCAACCACCCTTTAGCCAATCTACAACCATCAAACTGTAGCCACCATAACCTGTCACCCACGACCAAACCGTACACACTGTTCATTTGCCCAAATCTAGATCTAACACCACTATTCATTTGCCCGATCCAAATCTCACGCACCGAAGTCTTCAAATAAAAAGGGGTGAAATTAATTATTAAAATAGTGCTTAGCTTGTCTGGTAACAACATTAAATATTCATAGCCTGAGCTGGGTTCAAATCTCAGCCATAACATACAATTTTTGGCCATAAACCCTCAACCTAAATAACTCAGCCACAGACTACCACATCAACAACACCACATTAGTGTTGACCACTACGTCAACACCACATCATCTCCCACGTCACCCTGTTATTGTCACAGTAGGCTGCCATGTCACCCCTGTCATTGTCACAGCAGACAACCACGTCAGTTTTGACTGCCACGTCAGCCTAGACCCTAACCCTAGCTGATTCAACTCAGATCGGTTTATTTTATCTTAAACCAACCGGTTCACCGTGTTTTAGACTAGTTTTCAAGAAACCAAACAATTGAGGGTTTTGGCACGTTCTAAACACAACTGAGGCCTCTATTTTTTTACATAATCGACCCTGATCTTCCATTTTCCAACTTTCCAACGGCTTTTGACCTGACAAAAGCAATTGAATTATGAGCAAATGACTCTTCGATCATCATTGAGACTAAAGGTTCATTATCCAACATCGACATACTATTAGAAAAAATCAATTATGATATCTGGTCCCAACTTATGGAGATTCATATCTTAGAAAAACAGAAGTACTCTTTTATGAAGGCTTCTACTTTAACACCCGTAGAGGGAACTCCATAATATGACAATGGAATCTAGATAATCAAAGAGTAAATCGTTGGCTTCTAATGTCTATGAAACCTAGAATCATGAAATATTATATTCATGTTTCTACGGCACGAGAGATATGAAAATCCTTAACTATAGCGTTTTATAATGGGACCAATGAGTTACAAGTTTTTCCTTTTAACTAATGCGCTTTCAATGCCAAATAAAGTAGAAGACCATTATCTGAGTTCTACGGCGAGCTGACAAAGATATTCAATGAATTGGATCATTGTGATAAGGTAGTCATGGAAAGTTCTAAAGACCTGGATCCTAAAAAAATCAATTCAATGTTTGAGGGTCCATAGTTTTCTTGTTGGGTTGGATAAAGAACATAAACACATCAGCTACGAGATTTTACAGAAAAACACAATTCCTGACTTGGAGGAAGTGTATGCTATGATTCATCGAGAGGCTTTATGACGACAAACAATGACCACAAAGGTCGATATTATGGCTATGGTGGCCCGCAATCTCGCCAACTCTGCTTTCAATTGACATAATTTAGATTAACAGATTGAAAGTTAGAATCAACCAAATGACTCTAGTCCAAAGCTTGAGGATCAAATTCAATGTATTCCCTATAATTAGTCTGTGGGCTTGCTGGACTCTCGAAAAAAAAATTGCAATAAAATTATTGGCTACCCATATTGCTAGAAGGATTCTCGCAATCGTCGAACAAATCAGATAAAGGACACTAATGACAAACAGGAACAAGCATTACTCACAACTTCAAATACATCTGGTAAGGCTTTATATTATGTCTCTATTTTGAAAAATACATGGTTAATTAATTCTGGTGTCACTTATCATATGACGTCTAATTCTCAACAAGTTACTTCTCTTATACCATAATCTTAGACTTTCATTTCCACAGCCAATTGTGCTTTAATTCCCATTGTGGGAAAATAATTAATACATCTATCCGACACCTTGAATCTAAGCTCTGTTTTAGTAGTACCATCTACGAGAATCCATGAATGCGACCCCGGCCTAGTCCCAACCTTAAATTTTAGGGTCTGAAACTTTGAAATAAATTCCATTGATTCATTCGCTTTTATATATATCGTGTGTCCCTCTATCTTATTCTAAATGCAAGAGAGACCATTCAAAGTCTCCAGTACATTATGAAGAAAACGGACAAAAGAGTTGTGTAAGGGGAAATGCTATAAATGGGCCTTTTCCTTACACATTTGTCTGCAAAACTAGGATTCTATAAGGTTTGAAAACTATATTATGGGTTAGGAAGGTGTTAAGCACCCGTTCTGCATTTTTAGTCTTTAATGTTATTTATATGTTAAAAAACTTAGATGCTTTTACTGATATTCTGCTATTTTCTGAAAATGTCTTATGAAAATATGATTTTTGGGGAAAACGAAAAAATGAATGAAAACTTTATATTCTACAATCTGATGTTTTGTTTTGTTAAAGTAGAATTATTAGTGACAAAAGTTGTAACGCCCCGCCCTAATTCTCGGGATTTCACCCATAATTAAGGCCTGTAGTGTTATTAACATACCTTAGACTAGTTAAAATGGGTTTAATATGAATAAGAAATTATATAATATGTGTCAATCAACCATTATACGTATTCAGGTGATAACAATGTGAAGTATATGTATTTAGGTAAACCACAAAACACATGTGTATACATAACCAAACGTTATACAAGGTCGTATCAATATATGGCTAAGCATGTACAATAAACTAGGCTAGCCGTGGCTAGGCTAGTAATTTGGGTTCGCGTGTTATGTTCGTGTAGTGTCAACATTCAAGTATTACAATATTAGTGTCAACCCGAACACGACCTGTTTAACTAATTGTGTCATTTATATTAACTTGAACACGGCCTGCTTATTTTACAGGTTACACGAGATGACCCGACTAACCTGCTATTAAATAGGTCATGTTAAACCTACAACTCGACACGACACGATTAACCTTTTAAGATTATAAAGACAATTAAGTCTCATGTGTATAATAGTTTTAAATTTTTAATAAGTAATAATAAGTAGAGATAATGGGTTATAAGGTCTCGCTCCGTAATGTGTTATAACTCTAAGGACGAATTCATGTTTAATAAAGGGAAGTGGTACTAATTTCATAATTTGGTTTTACAATAAGGACACTTTTCATAATATTAATTTATTTTAAGGAAAATGATAAATGTTGATGGACAAAACTACCCTACTATATCATTTATTCTAATTATACAAAAGACATATTATTCTCTCTTACATACACATAGTTTAGAGAGAGAAAACAAAAAACAAGAGAAAAGAGAAGTTGTCTCACCACCATCACCACCACCACCACCACCACCACCACCACCACCACCACCTTACTCTCCGATCGTATCTCCGAGAGGATCATCGTTCTCATCATCATCATCATCATCATCATCATCATCATCTTCTTCTTCTTCTTTTTCTTTTTATTTTCTAGATCTGCAATCGTAAAGCATATATAACTTTTGATCGAACCGTTGGATTTGGCTAATTTTTGGATATGTTGTTCGGAAGACAAAGTTACTATTATTGTGCAAAAAATTAAGACGATCAAAAGTCGTTTTGCTATCGAAATCAATCAATTTTAACAGCCCAGCGGAATTTGAAAAAAAAATATGATTGTAACTTTTTTATTTTTATTTTTTTACGAACCCTACGTCGATCCATATCTATATACATATAAATAAATTAAGTGGATGTTGATCTTATCAATTTTGTTGTTCTCTATTTTGTAATGGTGCTAAAATTATTTTAGCACATTCTGATTTGTTGTTCAAGTGGTGTTATCTTATGGTTGTTGTTCAGAAGGTGCTAAATGCATTTAGCACCTTCTGGTTGTTGTCTAGATGGTGCTAAATGCATGTAGCACCCTTTTGTTACTGTCCAGAGGGTGCTAAATGCATTTAGCACCTTCTGGTTGTGGTGCTTAATGTATTTAGCACCTTCTGGTTCCTGTCCAGAGGGTGCTAAATGCATTTAGCACCTTCTGGTTGCTGTCCAGAGGGTGCTAAATGCATTTAGCACCTTCTGGTTGCTCTCTAGGGGGTGCTAAATGCATTTAGTACCTTTTGGTTGTGGCGCTAAATGCATTTAGCACCTTATCGTTGCTGTCTAGCGGGTGCTATATGCATTTAGCACCTTCTGGTTGTGGTGCTAAATGCATTTAGCACCCTCTGTTTGCTGTTCAGGGGGTGCTAAATGCATTTAGCACCTTCTGGTTGCTGTCCAGCGGGTGCTAAATGTATTTAGCACCTTCTGGTTGCTGTCAAGAAGGTGCTAAATGCATTTAGCACCTTCTTGACAGCAAGATAACAAAGATAACAAAGACAATAGAAATTATTGTCTTTGAACTACGCAACAAGGGGGAAGAGACACACTCTAAACAAGATAACAAAGACAATAGAAATTAACACATGACACAACAACGGGTTTCTGGATCAAAACAACAAACCATATGAGAGATGATAAGAACATAACAGAAACAAAAGATTAAAACACACGAACCTAAGATTCCAAGAAGACCAATAATTATGTAAAAAAGGAGGGGCATCACTTAAACATAAATAGGACTAGTAACGGACTTACTCTGACTCACATAAATAAATGTGAAAATATGTTTGACAAGGATCAAACATAAACCAGTACCAAGAAAGATAAGAACACCAAGGATAATATAAAATAAGATAGGCATCTTATAAAATACGAAAGACTCTCATGGAGAGATTACAAACTTTCTTATACTAGCACACTTATAAATTAGAAAACTCGATCATTCAACCAACTAATGCTAGCTCCTTTTATAAGCGAAGGGCTTAGCTACAATCCAAATAAAGGAGGACCAGCTGTCCAAAAGATAAAGAGATAAGATTCTCTTTTATAAAGTAAAAGCTTACAATATTCGCACGCCAAAAGCAAAAGTAAATAAAAAAGTAAAGCAAAAGATGCTTCACAAGCAGATGTCGGGTTTGTGGAGGAATGCGTCATGCATGACGTCAATGTGCACTTAATCTGTCTCATTCCCGTCATCATCCCAATCCCAATTATTTCCACCATATAGAGGAGAATAGGGACCATCATCATCATCTGGACTAGTAGCAGCAAGCTCGTCAAGTTCATTAGAAAAAGCCATGAGATTTGGATCATCTGGTTCTTCGTCACTGCTATTATCACTGATTCCAACAAAAGCTTCGGAATCTGAGCTTAAATCACCATAGTCCCAACGGTGAGTAGAGGCGTAAGATTACAAGTGTTCAAACAGGAGAACAACATTATCGTTCTCGAGAGAACTTTGCCACGGATCGTGAGAAAATTTAACAAAATCTGGAACCGAATCATAATCAACCTTATTTAATTCACATATGTTCCTTAGAAAAGTAACATAGTCAAGATCATAAGGTTCTTTGATAGATTTTGATAAATTGCGGGTAAACCAGGCTTCAATGGTGGCGTTAGAGCCGTCTGGAAGGGGAGTCCTGAGGGGTTTGTGAAAATGGATTAAACAGTAAGTATGGTAGTGAGTTTGCAAGGCTTCTTTCCACTGGTCAACTGTTTTAAACCATTTCAAAAAGGTAATAAAATTATATGAACTAGGAAGTCCATATAGTTCCTGGTGAGCGGTCTGGATCTCAGGCTCTGAAGTGGCAATCTGAATATACAAAAGTAGATCCCCTGCTTTGAAGATAAAACCAATATGGTAGACCTGAGTAAGGTACCATAAAAAGACAATAGCAATCTTGGGGACACGGTAACAATAGTGGATATGGAAAAGAGAACAAAATGGGTAATCAGGATGAAGGCGAAGTCCTCTGAAACAAAGACCATGCTTTTCAAGCAATATACACAGATACTTGAAAATTTGTTCTTTTCCACGGGAGCAAAGAGTGCGATTGAGAACTCTGTCTTGAAGCTCGTAAGGAAGAAAAGGGATAGCTTTCAACGGATCAATGTTCGGATCAATTTCAGAAAACTGGAACGGAGGAGGGAAAGGAGAGGGATTCGAGGAACTGGCCATGTCTGAGAGAAAAATTTGGGCTAAAGTATAGACGGTAGGAAGGGTTGATGAATTTCTGAGAAGGAACTCGTTGAATTTATAGGGTTTGCAAAAGGGTTCCTTTTCAAAAGGGGCGATGTGGGATACAAAGCTTAACTCGGAAGGTTTGCTTAGCTGAGGAGGTTTTCTTGAAAAGAAATCAGCTATAACATTATTTTTGCCTTTAAGATGTTTAACTTCATAATCCCATTGGGAAAACCATTCTGCCCAACGAAGTAATTGAGAGTTAGGAATTTGCTTGTTCTTAAATTGGATCATCGCAGGAAAAGATGACATGTCCATCTCTATTTTGAAATGATACCCAATTAAGTGAAACTGGAACTTCTCAATTCCTCTTCTGACTGCAAGGATCTCTTTGAAGGTGCTATGATAGTGAATCTCACCTTGCTTAAATCGTCCTGACTTGTATCCACACGGAGTTCTGACACCATTCTTTTCTTCAAGGAGGATTGCTGCCCAAAATTCGTTACTCGCATCAGTTTGAAGGATGCGCTGACCATCAGCAGGAATTTTCAATCTGGGGAGCTGAGTCGTAAGGGCTTTCAACTTCTGGACTGCTTCCGCCTGGGCCTTTGACCATGGAGGTGGAGATTTCTTGAGAAGGGCTGTCAGAGGAGCGGTGTAGGTTACAACCTTTGGGATAAATGGAGACATGTAATTAACCAAACCAAGAAATTGCTGGATTTGAGTTTTGGTGGTTAATTTGTCAGGGAATTTCTGTAAATCCTTTGAGATATGCTCTTGGAGTTGAATCTTGCTATCTTTGATTTGCATGCCTAAGAAATCAATCTCAGGGGTTCCAATTATCATTTTTCTTTCTGATAACATGATTCCATGGGTGAGAACGATATGATGAAAATGATGAAGTAACTGCAAATGTTCAGCTTCTGAGGAGCTAAACAGGAGAATATCATCAATGAATATTAAAGCGTTGGCAGCAATTGGTTCGAAAATTGACATCATAGTTTTCTGGAAGATGGAAGGAGCATTTTTGAGTCCAAAAGGCATAACAGTCCACTGGTAATGGAAACCAGGGATACAGAAGGCGGTTTTGGGGCGATCTTCTGGGCGAATACCGAGTTGCCAAAATCCGGCTTTGAGATCAAACTTGGAGAAGATGTTGGCATTGGAGAGGTGACTAAATAGCGAATGCTTCTGAGGTAAGGGAAATTTATCACTTGCCAAGAAATAGTTCAACGGTTGGTAATTGATTACCAATCGCATTTTTCCTCGGATCTGTTCAGAACGTTTGTTGACATAGAAGGCTTCGCAAGCCCATGGCGACGTTGTCTCTTCAATCAATTGTTGCTGTTTGAGGGATTGTAGTTCTTTTAGGGCAAGAGCTTGATGTTCTGGATTCGTTACAGAATGAGAGGCTCTGGTAGGGTTTACATCCTCATTTAGCTTGAAAGGAAGAGTGACAAAAAACTTGCTGTTTCTCCATAACGGGTTCTGACATTTGGTGAGGAATTCTGTATGATTTTCAGCACATGACATGGTGATTAATTTCTGGCGAATGCTATCGATGGAGAGACCGGGGTCAAGTGGAGGTGAAGAAGCTGCTTGGTAGAAATCAAGAACTGCTTGCATATCATGCCAGGGAAGAAAGAATTTCTTGTAGCGTAAACCACTGTCCTGGAGCTGTACTGGCAGTTTCTTAATGAAATCCCATCCTAACATGATCGCATCCATTGGAACGGGGCTTCCGTAAACGGTATGCTTGAGGCGTAGGCCTGGAAGAATCTGGATGAGGATTGGCTTAGATACCTTTGTACCATACATAACTTCACCGTTAGCACATCGGAATGCTATGCGACAAGGCTTCCAAAAAGTGGATGGCAGTAGGGATGGATTTACAAGAGTGCGGGAGGCACCTGTATCAAAGAGAGCAAGAACTTTGATAGGCTTTGAATAAGCTTCTGTAAAAAGCTTTACATATGCATGGGGAGTTTGGGCCACAAATAGTTCTTCTTCTTGATTTGAACAGGTTAGTTGCTGTAAGTGAAATGCTTCATCACTTGGGAGAGAGGATACTACACTTTCATTTTCACTAGCATGTTCACTTTCTGCTTCTGATTGCTCAGAATCAGTATAAGCAATCTTCATCAAGCTTTCAGGAGATGCTTCATCTTGAGCAGATAGGACTGATTCAACATCGGATTCTGCAATATCCGGAGCAAGCTTGTGTAGAAGTGCCATGAACTGTGCCTTCTTTTCACCATTCGGGCAATTCTTCGCATAATGGCCTGGCTTCTTGCAAATAAAACATTTGTCCGTCTTCTTTCCTCGGAATGTCCTTTTCTTGACAAATTTGAAGTGCTTGAACTTCTTCTTCTTCTTCTTGTAAGGTTTGACAAAGTCATTTGAAGAGTGCTTGGAGGAGCGAGAAGATTTTCGAAACTTCTTTTTCTTTGCAAGGCGTTTATGCTGGGAACAATCACAACCTTCTTTATTCTTGCACTTAATTTTCCAGTGATCTTTGTTGCAGGCCTTGGAGAGCATTTTGCTTGTTTTCTCCATTTGATCCATAAGCGTCTTCTGGTTACAAATTCTTTCAACAGAATCTGTAAGAAGCTCATAGATCCTACCCAAAGAGAGAGTTTTCAGATCAAGCTTTTGAATTTTCAACAACTTCTCTGCTTCTGAAACAAGGGCATCTGGGAAGGACTGGAAGAAAATTTGCTTGAGGTTGGGATCATCAATTCCACCAAGAATGTAGAATCGTTTTGACATCCGATCATAATGGCGTTCAAGATCAGCTTCTTGAAGTGAACAACACTTCATTCCCATAAATTCTGCACGTGCAATATCACCAAATTTGGACGGAGTTCCAACAAACTCATTGTAAATGGTACCGAGAAAAACATCGATAGAGGTAACTTGCTGGAGCTGAAGTTGCCTATATTCTTGGAGTGATTCGTACCAATCATACAAACGTCCCGATAAGCGTGCCAGAAAACGCTTAAACACTGACCGTAAATCATAAAGCTCATTATCTGCAATAATCCAAGCTTTAAATTGGAAGAAACGGTCACGCCAAAACTTTGGTTTAATGTCGTCAATGGTAAATCGAAGATGGTTTTCTTGGTGATGGTTTGTGGGAATTGCATTTGGTGCAGGAGCAGGATTTGGTTGAGGATTTTCTGGTGGGTCTTCAACCATTGGCTCATTAGTTTCATTGGTAGGTTGGGTTCCTGAGGCTTGAGCGGCATACAACTGTTCAAAGGAATTAAACAAATCATCTGAATCTGTTTTAACAGGAGTATGATCTGGTAAGGTAAGAGCTCTTAGGAAAGAGGCTATTTGGTTGGTTGGCTGACTTTCATGGATTTCCATAGCAAACATATCCATAGGTTTGGTGGAAGCACCTTGGATAATATCAGTAGCATCTGATGGGTGGCGATAAGCTTCTGGATTAGAGGCTGGGGAGGTTTTGGTTGCTTGGATGGCTGGTGTGGAAGATAGAGGGCGAGAAGTTTGGAGTGGTGTTGGTTCATTAAGAACAATGCCACGGGCTTCTCTGGTAGTAGGAGAGGGTTTGGACCATTCAATTTCAGAGGGATGCTTTGCTTGGAAAGGGTAGTTTGACTTGCGAGGTTGGAAGACTTGTTTAGGAGTTGGTTTAGGCTTTGGAGGAGAAGTGGACCATGGGGGTAATCTCCTCTTGGGTGGTTCATCCCAAAGATTGAGGGAAGTAGAACGTGGGTTGGCTAAAGAATACTCTGCTGGATTAAAAGTGGATTGGACGGGTGGTTCAGTTGGATAAAAGATTGAAACATCAGGGATGTCACGAGTGTTTGGAAACAAAGACTTGGGCCTTTCTTGGGAGTAAGCATAGTTGATAGCTTCACTCCGTTCAATGGATTCAAGCTGGGCTAAGAGGGCTCGTTTCTCGGCTTCCTTTTCTCGGAAGAAATTTGAAGTGGCAGCAAAATCATTGACGGTGGTGGCAACATACGTCATTTGGTCATGCAAGTTCCTGATTCTCATTTTAATATCAGCAATCATTTCAGGGATAGTGGAAAGATAAGAAAACTTTTTATTCATCTGTTGTGTTTGCTGGGCAATTTGAGAGAGGACCTTGTTTTGGGCCATTGCATTTTCTGCTTGCCAATTTAATGCTGCTTCAGCCGCTGTAATCTTTTTTCACCTGTCCATCGGAACCAATGGAAGTAGGATCCGGAATTTTCCAACGATGACTCATATGGGTTGTGAGGTTATCAAAATCCTCAGCTGGGGGAAAATTTGGTTCTGGGGAATTTGGTTCTTGAGCCATATAAAAACATGGGAGTGGTTCAGGCTGTATCTGTTTAGGTGGAGAGTAACAGGAGGGTGATTGGCGGTAAGGACGGCCAAGAGCTTTTAGAGCTTTCTGGGTGTAGGGTGAAAGTCGTTGAGGAGGTGGTTGCGGTAGAGATGGGTTTTGTGGAGGCGGTGGAGGCTTACACTCTGGGACTTCTGGAGGAGGTATAGGTTTAGGCCTGTCTCCATAAGTAACAAAATAATTAAATTTGCCACTTGGTTCACCAAGGAGATCAACCGTAGGGTCACCTGCTTGGTAACGTTCTTCTAGAAGTTCCTGAGAATTTAAGGCTTTTCCAGCCTTCTTTTTTCTGTATAACCTCAATTCTGCGGGTTCTAATTCTGCCTCAAACGCTAGCTCTTCACAATCGTCACAACAACAATCATCACACGGGATATGCAACTTTGGCTTGGAGAACTGATACACAGGTTTGCCATGTCGGTTAAACGACCAGATTGGCAAAGAACCATTTTCAAGAACTGGATCTGTGGGTAACCTGCGTATTTCCTGCATCATCATGAGTTCAGTTTGAAATGGGTTTCGCTCAGGAGAAACTGGGATGTGTTTCTTACTGAATCTCATTTCAATTTGTTTATCAGCTCTGCGAGTATATGTTGGGTCAGTCTGCTGAAAAGACTCTGTATTGGCTTCTGCCTGGAGCTTTTCATAGGAAGTAACCCATACTTCTGGTAAAAGGGTCACAAGTTCATCACGAGTGAGCTGACGGGGAACATAACTGGCGGTGTGAGCTCGATCGGAATCAATTGTGAGCATGAGGGCTTCTGATGTAGAGGATCCGGGAATACAGAGATCATAAGAATGATTCTGCACACGGTAGACCATTTGCTGGTGGATGGTTGCTGCTGCAGTACCTGGGATCATAGAGACACCAGAGATCTGAACCTGGATCTTCAAAGCAGAGCAAACATACGGGTCACTGAGAGGGATATTGAAATTAGGATACAATGTAAAAAACACTGTTCCGGCATTCAATGTGGCTTGAACGTTGCCAAGGATTGCTTGCTGATAATTTGTCAACCGGGAGTCAACAAGAGCAATACGGGCAATTGCTTGTAAACCTTTGCGTCCATGAAAAGTAACAGCAAAACGGATTGCTCCGAAATGCAAGTGGGTATAACCTTGGGATAAGGCTAACCGAGAAATATCTGCTGAGATAGGGACAGTGAAGAACTGTTCTTCATGTCCTGACTTAACAAACAAAGAATCAAAAGGAGTACACTGAACAAACTCACGAACTGGAAGTTTTGATTTGTCAGAGACGACTAGCTGTTTGAC
This sequence comes from Lonicera japonica, assembly GCA_021464415.1. NCBI lineage: Eukaryota > Viridiplantae > Streptophyta > Magnoliopsida > Dipsacales > Caprifoliaceae > Lonicera > Lonicera japonica. The sequence goes on from CM038466.1 coordinate 6,441,768, forward strand.
TCTTTTGGTGAAAGACTCAGAAGAGGGCTTCTGAAAGACATGATAGGGATTTGTAATAGCCAATTTAGTTTCGGGGATTTTTGTGTCTGGGATGTGGGTAATTTCATACAAAGACTCAATTTTATCACTACGAGAGCTATTAGACCTAAAAGATTCAGAAGGACTTATAGACTTAGAAGAAGAAGCAGACATGGACTTGGATTTAGAAAACATTTTTTTAAAAAAGATAGGCAATATATGATAGTAAGTAAATTTGGTAATAAAATAGGCTTTCGATAGCAGGAAAACAAAATAATTTGGGTTTGTAGAATAGCAAAATTCTTAGTAGATCTGGGATCCAAAGACGACCTCTTGTTACAACAAAATCAATAATCACATATTTGACCACAATCTGCGAGCTTTTATCGGGCATACACACGGCTGTCCATCGCCTAAAACCCGGCGCTCAAACACCTGTCCATATATGTGAGTATAACTTTTTGTGTAATCAAAAGAATTATACTTGTGTTCAGAAAATTAGAACGAACATTTTCTGATACAGGAGATCCAAACAACTTATTCTGAGTGTTCTGATGTGAGAGATCCATACAAGGTGGCAGTCACAGAGCATACTAAAATCAGAAGAAGATGATAACTAGTTGGTATCAGAGGCAGAATTATGTCTCTTAGTGAGTAGTCTTTCAAGGCAAGCGTATGATTTTAAGAAATTTGATTATAAACTAGTTTTTCCATAACAGCTGATTAAAATATTTTGGTATCAGAATATTTCTTTGTGATATTTATACTATGATTAGTATGAAAATTCTGAAGAATGATAAGTATGCTCTACAGCTGCCAGTTATCATCTTCTTCTGATTTTAGTATGCTCTGTGACTGCCACCTTGTATGGATCTCTCACATCAGAACACTTAGAATAAGTTGTTTGGATCTCCTGTATCAGAAAACGTTCGTTCTAATTTTCTGAACACAAGTATAATTCTTTTGATTACACAAAAAGTTATACTCACATATATGGACAGGTGTTTGAGCGCCGGGTTTTAGGCGATGGACAGCCGTGTGTATGCCCGATAAAAGCTCGCAGATTGTGGTCAAATATGTGATTATTGATTTTGTTGTAACAAGAGGTCGTCTTTGGATCCCAGATCTACTAAGAATTTTGCTATTCTACAAACCCAAATTATTTTGTTTTCCTGCTATCGAAAGCCTATTTTATTACCAAATTTACTTACTATCATATATTGCCTATCTTTTTTAAAAAAATGTTTTCTAAATCCAAGTCCATGTCTGCTTCTTCTTCTAAGTCTATAAGTCCTTCTGAATCTTTTAGGTCTAATAGCTCTCGTAGTGATAAAATTGAGTCTTTGTATGAAATTACCCACATCCCAGACACAAAAATCCCCGAAACTAAATTGGCTATTACAAATCCCTATCATGTCTTTCAGAAGCCCTCTTCTGAGTCTTTCACCAAAAGAGTCAAACAGCTAGTCGTCTCTGACAAATCAAAACTTCCAGTTCGTGAGTTTGTTCAGTGTACTCCTTTTGATTCTTTGTTTGTTAAGTCAGGACATGAAGAACAGTTCTTCACTGTCCCTATCTCAGCAGATATTTCTCGGTTAGCCTTATCCCAAGGTTATACCCACTTGCATTTCGGAGCAATCCGTTTTGCTGTTACTTTTCATGGACGCAAAGGTTTACAAGCAATTGCCCGTATTGCTCTTGTTGACTCCCGGTTGACAAATTATCAGCAAGCAATCCTTGGCAACGTTCAAGCCACATTGAATGCCGGAACAGTGTTTTTTACATTGTATCCTAATTTCAATATCCCTCTCAGTGACCCGTATGTTTGCTCTGCTTTGAAGATCCAGGTTCAGATCTCTGGTGTCTCTATGATCCCAGGTACTGCAGCAGCAACCATCCACCAGCAAATGGTCTACCGTGTGCAGAATCATTCTTATGATCTCTGTATTCCCGGATCCTCTACATCAGAAGCCCTCATGCTCACAATTGATTCCGATCGAGCTCACACCGCCAGTTATGTTCCCCGTCAGCTCACTCGTGATGAACTTGTGACCCTTTTACCAGAAGTATGGGTTACTTCCTATGAAAAGCTCCAGGCAGAAGCCAATACAGAGTCTTTTCAGCAGACTGACCCAACATATACTCGCAGAGCTGATAAACAAATTGAAATGAGATTCAGTAAGAAACACATCCCAGTTTCTCCTGAGCGAAACCCATTTCAAACTGAACTCATGATGATGCAGGAAATACGCAGGTTACCCACAGATCCAGTTCTTGAAAATGGTTCTTTGCCAATCTGGTCGTTTAACCGACATGGCAAACCTGTGTATCAGTTCTCCAAGCCAAAGTTGCATATCCCGTGTGATGATTGTTGTTGTGACGATTGTGAAGAGCTAGCGTTTGAGGCAGAATTAGAACCCGCAGAATTGAGGTTATACAGAAAAAAGAAGGCTGGAAAAGCCTTAAATTCTCAGGAACTTCTAGAAGAACGTTACCAAGCAGGTGACCCTACGGTTGATCTCCTTGGTGAACCAAGTGGCAAATTTAATTATTTTGTTACTTATGGAGACAGGCCTAAACCTATACCTCCTCCAGAAGTCCCAGAGTGTAAGCCTCCACCGCCTCCACAAAACCCATCTCTACCGCAACCACCTCCTCAACGACTTTCACCCTACACCCAGAAAGCTCTAAAAGCTCTTGGCCGTCCTTACCGCCAATCACCCTCCTGTTACTCTCCACCTAAACAGATACAGCCTGAACCACTCCCATGTTTTTATATGGCTCAAGAACCAAATTCCCCAGAACCAAATTTTCCCCCAGCTGAGGATTTTGATAACCTCACAACCCATGTGAGTCATCGTTGGAAAATTCCGGATCCTACTTCCATTGGTTCCGATGGACAGGTGAAAAAAGATTACAGCGGCTGAAGCAGCATTAAATTGGCAAGCAGAAAATGCAATGGCCCAAAACAAGGTCCTCTCTCAAATTGCCCAGCAAACACAACAGATGAATAAAAAGTTTTCTTATCTTTCCACTATCCCTGAAATGATTGCTGATATTAAAATGAGAATCAGGAACTTGCATGACCAAATGACGTATGTTGCCACCACCGTCAATGATTTTGCTGCCACTTCAAATTTCTTCCGAGAAAAGGAAGCCGAGAAACGAGCCCTCTTAGCCCAGCTTGAATCCATTGAACGGAGTGAAGCTATCAACTATGCTTACTCCCAAGAAAGGCCCAAGTCTTTGTTTCCAAACACTCGTGACATCCCTGATGTTTCAATCTTTTATCCAACTGAACCACCCGTCCAATCCACTTTTAATCCAGCAGAGTATTCTTTAGCCAACCCACGTTCTACTTCCCTCAATCTTTGGGATGAACCACCCAAGAGGAGATTACCCCCATGGTCCACTTCTCCTCCAAAGCCTAAACCAACTCCTAAACAAGTCTTCCAACCTCGCAAGTCAAACTACCCTTTCCAAGCAAAGCATCCCTCTGAAATTGAATGGTCCAAACCCTCTCCTACTACCAGAGAAGCCCGTGGCATTGTTCTTAATGAACCAACACCACTCCAAACTTCTCGCCCTCTATCTTCCACACCAGCCATCCAAGCAACCAAAACCTCCCCAGCCTCTAATCCAGAAGCTTATCGCCACCCATCAGATGCTACTGATATTATCCAAGGTGCTTCCACCAAACCTATGGATATGTTTGCTATGGAAATCCATGAAAGTCAGCCAACCAACCAAATAGCCTCTTTCCTAAGAGCTCTTACCTTACCAGATCATACTCCTGTTAAAACAGATTCAGATGATTTGTTTAATTCCTTTGAACAGTTGTATGCCGCTCAAGCCTCAGGAACCCAACCTACCAATGAAACTAATGAGCCAATGGTTGAAGACCCACCAGAAAATCCTCAACCAAATCCTGCTCCTGCACCAAATGCAATTCCCACAAACCATCACCAAGAAAACCATCTTCGATTTACCATTGACGACATTAAACCAAAGTTTTGGCGTGACCGTTTCTTCCAATTTAAAGCTTGGATTATTGCAGATAATGAGCTTTATGATTTACGGTCAGTGTTTAAGCGTTTTCTGGCACGCTTATCGGGACGTTTGTATGATTGGTACGAATCACTCCAAGAATATAGGCAACTTCAGCTCCAGCAAGTTACCTCTATCGATGTTTTTCTCGGTACCATTTACAATGAGTTTGTTGGAACTCCGTCCAAATTTGGTGATATTGCACGTGCAGAATTTATGGGAATGAAGTGTTGTTCACTTCAAGAAGCTGATCTTGAACGCCATTATGATCGGATGTCAAAACGATTCTACATTCTTGGTGGAATTGATGATCCCAACCTCAAGCAAATTTTCTTCCAGTCCTTCCCAGATGCCCTTGTTTCAGAAGCAGAGAAGTTGTTGAAAATTCAAAAGCTTGATCTGAAAACTCTCTCTTTGGGTAGGATCTATGAGCTTCTTACAGATTCTGTTGAAAGAATTTGTAACCAGAAGACGCTTATGGATCAAATGGAGAAAACAAGCAAAATGCTCTCCAAGGCCTGCAACAAAGATCACTGGAAAATTAAGTGCAAGAATAAAGAAGGTTGTGATTGTTCCCAGCATAAACGCCTTGCAAAGAAAAAGAAGTTTCGAAAATCTTCTCGCTCCTCCAAGCACTCTTCAAATGACTTTGTCAAACCTTACAAGAAGAAGAAGAAGAAGTTCAAGCACTTCAAATTTGTCAAGAAAAGGACATTCCGAGGAAAGAAGACGGACAAATGTTTTATTTGCAAGAAGCCAGGCCATTATGCGAAGAATTGCCCGAATGGTGAAAAGAAGGCACAGTTCATGGCACTTCTACACAAGCTTGCTCCGGATATTGCAGAATCCGATGTTGAATCAGTCCTATCTGCTCAAGATGAAGCATCTCCTGAAAGCTTGATGAAGATTGCTTATACTGATTCTGAGCAATCAGAAGCAGAAAGTGAACCTGCTAGTGAAAATGAAAGTGTAGTATCCTCTCTCCCAAGTGATGAAGCATTTCACTTACAGCAACTAACCTGTTCAAATCAAGAAGAAGAACTATTTGTGGCCCAAACTCCCCATGCATATGTAAAGCTTTTTACAGAAGCTTATTCAAAGCCTATCAAAGTTCTTGCTCTCTTTGATACAGGTGCCTCCCGCACTCTTGTAAATCCATCCCTACTGCCATCCACTTTTTGGAAGCCTTGTCGCATAGCATTCCGATGTGCTAACGGTGAAGTTATGTATGGTACAAAGGTATCTAAGCCAATCCTCATCCAGATTCTTCCAGGCCTACGCCTCAAGCATACCGTTTACGGAAGCCCCGTTCCAATGGATGCGATCATGTTAGGATGGGATTTCATTAAGAAACTGCCAGTACAGCTCCAGGACAGTGGTTTACGCTACAAGAAATTCTTTCTTCCCTGGCATGATATGCAAGCAGTTCTTGATTTCTACCAAGCAGCTTCTTCACCTCCACTTGACCCCGGTCTCTCCATCGATAGCATTCGCCAGAAATTAATCACCATGTCATGTGCTGAAAATCATACAGAATTCCTCACCAAATGTCAGAACCCGTTATGGAGAAACAGCAAGTTTTTTGTCACTCTTCCTTTCAAGCTAAATGAGGATGTAAACCCTACCAGAGCCTCTCATTCTGTAACGAATCCAGAACATCAAGCTCTTGCCCTAAAAGAACTACAATCCCTCAAACAGCAACAATTGATTGAAGAGACAACGTCGCCATGGGCTTGCGAAGCCTTCTATGTCAACAAACGTTCTGAACAGATCCGAGGAAAAATGCGATTGGTAATCAATTACCAACCGTTGAACTATTTCTTGGCAAGTGATAAATTTCCCTTACCTCAGAAGCATTCGCTATTTAGTCACCTCTCCAATGCCAACATCTTCTCCAAGTTTGATCTCAAAGCCGGATTTTGGCAACTCGGTATTCGCCCAGAAGATCGCCCCAAAACCGCCTTCTGTATCCCTGGTTTCCATTACCAGTGGACTGTTATGCCTTTTGGACTCAAAAATGCTCCTTCCATCTTCCAGAAAACTATGATGTCAATTTTCGAACCAATTGCTGCCAACGCTTTAATATTCATTGATGATATTCTCCTGTTTAGCTCCTCAGAAGCTGAACATTTGCAGTTACTTCATCATTTTCATCATATCGTTCTCACCCATGGAATCATGTTATCAGAAAGAAAAATGATAATTGGAACCCCTGAGATTGATTTCTTAGGCATGCAAATCAAAGATAGCAAGATTCAACTCCAAGAGCATATCTCAAAGGATTTACAGAAATTCCCTGACAAATTAACCACCAAAACTCAAATCCAGCAATTTCTTGGTTTGGTTAATTACATGTCTCCATTTATCCCAAAGGTTGTAACCTACACCGCTCCTCTGACAGCCCTTCTCAAGAAATCTCCACCTCCATGGTCAAAGGCCCAGGCGGAAGCAGTCCAGAAGTTGAAAGCCCTTACGACTCAGCTCCCCAGATTGAAAATTCCTGCTGATGGTCAGCGCATCCTTCAAACTGATGCGAGTAACGAATTTTGGGCAGCAATCCTCCTTGAAGAAAAGAATGGTGTCAGAACTCCGTGTGGATACAAGTCAGGACGATTTAAGCAAGGTGAGATTCACTATCATAGCACCTTCAAAGAGATCCTTGCAGTCAGAAGAGGAATTGAGAAGTTCCAGTTTCACTTAATTGGGTATCATTTCAAAATAGAGATGGACATGTCATCTTTTCCTGCGATGATCCAATTTAAGAACAAGCAAATTCCTAACTCTCAATTACTTCGTTGGGCAGAATGGTTTTCCCAATGGGATTATGAAGTTAAACATCTTAAAGGCAAAAATAATGTTATAGCTGATTTCTTTTCAAGAAAACCTCCTCAGCTAAGCAAACCTTCCGAGTTAAGCTTTGTATCCCACATCGCCCCTTTTGAAAAGGAACCCTTTTGCAAACCCTATAAATTCAACGAGTTCCTTCTCAGAAATTCATCAACCCTTCCTACCGTCTATACTTTAGCCCAAATTTTTCTCTCAGACATGGCCAGTTCCTCGAATCCCTCTTCTTTCCCTCCTCCGTTCCAGTTTTCTGAAATTGATCCGAACATTGATCCGTTGAAAGCTATCCCTTTTCTTCCTTACGAGCTTCAAGACAGAGTTCTCAATCGCACTCTTTGCTCCCGTGGAAAAGAACAAATTTTCAAGTATCTGTGTATATTGCTTGAAAAGCATGGTCTTTGTTTCAGAGGACTTCGCCTTCATCCTGATTACCCATTTTGTTCTCTTTTCCATATCCACTATTGTTACCGTGTCCCCAAGATTGCTATTGTCTTTTTATGGTACCTTACTCAGGTCTACCATATTGGTTTTATCTTCAAAGCAGGGGATCTACTTTTGTATATTCAGATTGCCACTTCAGAGCCTGAGATCCAGACCGCTCACCAGGAACTATATGGACTTCCTAGTTCATATAATTTTATTACCTTTTTGAAATGGTTTAAAACAGTTGACCAGTGGAAAGAAGCCTTGCAAACTCACTACCATACTTACTGTTTAATCCATTTTCACAAACCCCTCAGGACTCCCCTTCCAGACGGCTCTAACGCCACCATTGAAGCCTGGTTTACCCGCAATTTATCAAAATCTATCAAAGAACCTTATGATCTTGACTATGTTACTTTTCTAAGGAACATATGTGAATTAAATAAGGTTGATTATGATTCGGTTCCAGATTTTGTTAAATTTTCTCACGATCCGTGGCAAAGTTCTCTCGAGAACGATAATGTTGTTCTCCTGTTTGAACACTTGTATTCTTACGCCTCTACTCACCGTTGGGACTATGGTGATTTAAGCTCAGATTCCGAAGCTTTTGTTGGAATCAGTGATAATAGCAGTGACGAAGAACCAGATGATCCAAATCTCATGGCTTTTTCTAATGAACTTGACGAGCTTGCTGCTACTAGTCCAGATGATGATGATGGTCCCTATTCTCCTCTATATGGTGGAAATAATTGGGATTGGGATGATGACGGGAATGAGACAGATTAAGTGCACATTGACGTCATGCATGACGCATTCCTCCACAAACCCGACATCTGCTTGTGAAGCATCTTTTGCTTTACTTTTTTATTTACTTTTGCTTTTGGCGTGCGAATATTGTAAGCTTTTACTTTATAAAAGAGAATCTTATCTCTTTATCTTTTGGACAGCTGGTCCTCCTTTATTTGGATTGTAGCTAAGCCCTTCGCTTATAAAAGGAGCTAGCATTAGTTGGTTGAATCATCGAGTTTTCTAATTTGTAAGTGTGCTAGTATAAGAAAGTTTGTAATCTCTCCATGAGAGTCTTTCGTATTTTATAAGATGCCTATCTTATTTTATATTATCCTTGGTGTTCTTATCTTTCTTGGTACTGGTTTATGTTTGATCCTTGTCAAACATATTTTCACATTTATTTATGTGAGTCAGAGTAAGTCCGTTACTAGTCCTATTTATGTTTAAGTGATGCCCCTCCTTTTTTACATAATTATTGGTCTTCTTGGAATCTTAGGTTCGTGTGTTTTAATCTTTTGTTTCTGTTATGTTCTTATCATCTCTCATATGGTTTGTTGTTTTGATCCAGAAGCATTTAGCACCTTCTTGACAGCAACCAGAAGGTGCTAAATGCGTTTAGCACCTTCTGGTACCTTTTGGTTGTAGTGCTAAATGCATTTAGCACCCTCTGGTTGCTGTGCAGGGGGTGCTAAATGCATTTAGCACCTTCTGGTTGCTGTTGGTGTTATAATGAGACGATATTATAAGGAAGGGGTATTAATGTCTTTTTTGTATAGTGTCCTTATTTTACACAGCTAATTTTTAAATGTCCTTTATAATTATATTATTATTATAATGAGCCCTTATACCTAATTGCCTCTAATAAGTATCACCCAATATCAAAAATCAATATTTAATCCAAATAATATCAAAATAATTATTTAAAGTCAAAATAGATAGTATTCCATCACCGAAGCAACAAAAAAATCAATAGTTTATCCATCATAAAAAACATTATAACTATCATCTACTATCAATACTCAAAATAAGAATATAATTGTCTAACCAAGATGGCAAAATAATATATATATATAGCTGTAAAAAATAAAAAAAAAATCGTGTAAATTATGGGTCAATTTCGAGATAATGGGTTAACCTAAACACGACTCGTTTAGTTTGCGGGTTAAGCGTGTTTGACCCGAAATTAACCCAAACCTATTTATACTTGACCCAAACATGCTAACTCCGTATCAAATTCGTGTCGGGTTAGCGAGTCATGTCAAATATTGCCAACTCTAGTCGTGGCTTGCTTTAGGAATATATGAATACCAAAATAAGTCCGTATCAGAGCTATCTATTTCGTCCTCGACCCCGTCGTCTAGTTAACCTCACTCGTCCCATATGTACCTGTATTTGTTTGATAAAAACGGGGCGAGCTCAAAGCTCAATAGGGAGGGATAGAGGATAGTTTGTTTAAAAATATAATTAGTAGTTTATTAACAAACCATGCTTTAACCAATAATTTAGCTTAAAACTATCATCTCATAAAACTATGTATATACGTGCATATACAGGTTACATCCCTTGTGTTAATCCATTTCCAAACATTGATGATTCGTGCCAATGAGAGTTCAAGACAAAATGATATCATAGGAACCATCTGCTCCAAATGAATATAATATAATCATAACTCTTACCGACGATGAGAATCCGAAAGGAAAAGTCATATACAAGAAGTGGAATAACCCATACATATTCCATAGAGAATATTTAACCCATGGTGCATTGCCAATGCCTAGGTTCCTGGACTACTCGCGGGTGGCTTATTGGCTGCCAAACATTGATCCGCATGGGTTTAGGGATTTTCAACCCAAGGGCACTGGGCCCCACTTATTTTCACCCGGCAAGCACCATTCATATAGATTTTTATGAATATTTCCCATTTCTCATGGCCACCCCATGAATGGATACCATTACCATAAAAAAATTCGATAATTGAGTATAGCCAAGAATATATTCCACATGAATGATGAGCTCCCGAAGATAAATTAATCAACATAATCAAAGAATGTTAATACGAGCATATAAAGCTCTCAATCTTCGTAAATATCAAATAAAAACTCCTCAAGAAGTAAACATTCATGCCATATGCTAGTAAAGTATTCCGAGCATGCTATAAAGTCGTCAAGATGTCGCATTGACACAGTAATAGTGCATACATGCATCTTCTTCTTTAAATGTAAACTAAAAACAAAATAGCCATACAAACTCTCTTATTCTTCCATCCATGTCTCTTGGTGTATATAAAATCATATACTAATTCATTTTTATCAAATCAACATGTATACACTCGAGGGACATCTCGTGTGAATTAAACAATATATGAATGTTGAGTTTAGATAGCATATCTTGCTGATTAAGCCAAAATATTAAATTTTTATATAAATTCAGATGGCTTAATATGCATGGATGTGATTCTAATTATCCTAAATTGTTAAGATTTGAGTTTTAATAATGGAATAGGATAATATGTTTGTTTTTAATGCATTTTACCCATTTTACAGGTTAAAAATGAACAAGAACGAATCCAGAAGTAAATTTCTCCAAAATTAGTCATTGACGGTCAAATTCGGAGCTAAATTAAGTTCAAGAGGTGAACCTAAAGTAAATCCCAAACTCAAGCATGAAGGGAGTGTATGGAAAAGACTAAGAGAATAGAGCAATCACAATCAAAGAATAGTCATTTAAATTAAACCTAGAAATTTCTGGATGAAGAAGAGATTCAACGTGCGTAATGCTAATGTTCTAGCCAATTATGGTATTTATCCGTGTATAATTTGAATAAAACTCTAAATAGAAGTTGTAGAGCTCTGAGTTAGCTATGCGTAGGCGAAAACATTGCATCAATCAGAGTTTGGAGCACAAAGTTATGGCATAAATACGATTAGTGCACCAGTGGATCGGGTTTGTGTGCGAAACAATACATAAATTCATTGTGCAGATATTTATCGAATGTGGTTCTTAGCCTAGATAGCAAGTGACTAGCTCGACTTGATAGACGAAAAAATCTATTTTTAGCTTTCGAATTATTTTCGTTTATCTTATTTTTTTTATTATTAATAAATTAGTTAGTTTATTTTGAATTTTGAAATGTCGATGGTTTTTAAGTTTGAAGTTTTTGATAGAGCAGTCAACATATTCAGTCGACGTCTTCATTAGTTCTTAATTCCCATATTATCAGAGAGAATTTTTTTCATTCTTTCATTTTGGCTTGTATTGAAGAAGAGATGGAATTAGTTAATACCATCGTATACTTCTCTTTCAATTTGAGTTCGCGCAAGTCCCATTATAGTTTTTCATTCATTGTGTATCTGTAAGTTTTCTTTTTAAATTTTCTTTTTAATTTATTTTAATTAATGATCTTTAATTCTTAGTGTGTTATTTAATTATGTGGTTGAATATGATTGTCGATTGAAATTCATGCATAATTTAGAATTTTTGTTTGAATTTTCGCGAAAAATCCTGCGTAGAACCTTAAAATTCGCATTTTCGTATTTTCATAATAACTTCTTCTTTTCTTGGCCCTTTTTGACGATCCACGTATCAAAATGACCGTAATTAAATTTTCTACAAAAACCTATTGATTTGGATACTCAAATCCCATGTTTTCCAAAAGTCAGTACTCAGTAGGCCATTTGTGTTACTGGCAGACTGCTTATTTTTTTTAAATGTTCAACCTATAATTTCTATTTTGCGCATGTTCTTAATTTTCGATTGCTTTGAAATTTTGAGTATATTTATATGCTTATATTCTTAATTAATTTTTTATTATTAAATATAAATATGCTATTTTGTTTAATTAATTTATTGAGCATAAATTTATTAAATATGTTTGGCTAGTTCGTAAGGACCAAGTATGCCGACGTGGTAATTTTCGGACCCGAATTCAATTGTAATAAATTTTCTTTTGGTTAGTAGGTCATTATAAATCTGATTTTTATTAAATTATTATCCTAATATGCTAATCACATAATTTTATAAGAAATTTAATAAAATCTTTTCGACAAAAGAACCAAATTAGTTTGAATTGTTGTTTTTGTGCTAAACCCTAACCGTTTTAGTTAGAGAGTGGTCTATAATATCTAAATTAATTGGTTATGTATCTTTTTAAATTTCAAATTAAAATGCGCCATTTTTGGTATTTGTTTTAATCCTTACTTTTTGATACCAAAATCACTAATTTTGTATTTTTACCTCCCGTTTTTTGTTCAAATTTGATTTTAATCATGTTTTAACCTATTTGAATTAAATTATGGGTTTTACTTAAATTTTCTAAACACACTTTTAATAAAAAAAATTGTAATCTTAAACACTACTTCATTTTAATAAACAAATATTTTCAGTAAAATTAAGTGATACGAATTGATTTCATAATTAGTATTGGTACATATAGTTCATTTCACGCATGAATTATTGCGAAAAATATGAGTTTATGAAATCAATTAGCTTGTGAAAAGTAGGCTGATTTTAAAAGAAAAATTAACTACCAAAAGATTATCGGTCCACCGAATTATCCATTATTTTTACCCCTAGCGCTTTTTATTCATTTTATTGAACCTTTTTGCTTGTTCATTTTATGTTAATTTAGTTATCGATTTACATTCATTTCTCTCCATATTTCATCTTTTATATATTTTTCTCATCTTCCTCTTGAAAGAGATTTTTCTAACTCAAAGAACTATCATCCTCCCCGTGGATCGACCTCGGACTTAGCAAATATTTATTACTTGACCGACCACCTGCACTTGGGTGTAATAACTCGCGTTGTTTTCGCCTAGTCACTAGCTTCACTCGAGAATTCATGATTCAATCATTCATATATCATCAATAAAAATAGACATGAACCTCGTAGAAAATATATATGTATAAAATCTCTCCATTTTGACAAATAATATCATATGATTGAGTTTGATAACATATAATTAAACTTATTAAATTTTAAAGTCGAGAGAAGCCCCCTACCTCGAAGAATCAAGCTGAAAGAAAGGAAGAAAGAGGATTATCGGAGGCTCGTCCAATGAAACTTTAAAATCTCTACGTCACCTCATTCCTCTTAATGCGTATAACATCTTTTCTTAAGGCTGAATCGGAATCCGGAATGTCGATATATGTGAAAATCTATAGAGAAGTTAATAGAGGAAAACAAGCTCTCAAGGATGGTGTAAGAAGAAGGAAAAATTACTAAAGAATAGTCTAGAACCCCTTTAAAATGTTTAAACTGACATAGCAACAGACGCTTGTCCTGTCCACAACAGGCACCTGTCCTGTCCAATTACGAGAGAATTTTGATCCGGGACTGCTCTCCAACAGGCGCTTGTTCCAACACAATAAGCATCTGTTGTGCATAAAATATTTATCTTAAAATTTGGTTCAATATCTAACATATGGCTTTAGAATTACTTAAAAATGAGTTAAAATGAATTTTTGGGAAATTTTTCAAGTTTGGTGGACGATATCGATTTCTACGAGGAAATCTTAAAAATTTCTCATACATAGTCACCATTTACAACAATTTTCCACACCAAGCAAGCCAAATGGAACTTAATTACATTAATATAAACACCGCATGTTACAAAAGTTTATCTCATATGTTTGAAATCATGAGATTGATCCGGTATTGTTTTTTCAGATAACAATATCAATTATATCGTTTGTTTTACTTTTAGAAAAATATCGGATCTTATTGGAATTGATTTGTTATGGAATTCAACTTTTGAGGAGATCGAGTGCATTAGGTATATTAAAATATATACGAAAGACATAATATATCTGAATTTAATTCATAAGTAAGCTTTTATCAGTTTGGGTTTCAAAAACTTGATTTTCTCCGGATGATAAATAACTACACTGAAACTTGCAAATAGGCACCACAGTTTAGAACGGCTTATAACCGTTCTAGATTTAAGTATGTTTTGGTACTAATTTGGAATGATTTAAACGTTATTTCTCCTAGTCTTAGTTGACCAGCTTTCCTTCCACTCCAATGAAAATTTAAATATGAGCGCGAATTTTTCCCTCCAAAACGGAGTTCTCCACCCAAATCAATTTTCACTCAAAAACTTATTCTTTTTATTTAATTTTTAACTTATTATAATAGTGGTAATTAATATATTTTCTTTTTAAAGTTACTACTTTTTAAGGAAACATTACTATAAGCTAAATGTGAAATTAACATTTATGTTTTTCTCATTCATTAAAAAAAATGAAATTGATTAATTTTAGCTGTGATAATTAATATATTTATTTTATAATATTAATTTTTTAATAATAAATACAATGGATTTTTAATCCACTAATTGAATTTCCCACTTAGATTAAATAACATCTCCATTATTCAATCTTTTTGGTATTCTTGACAGTCAATTTAGTTCCATATTCAAATCATGAGAATTTTTTCACAATTTAACCAAAATTTTTCACAATTTAACCAAAATTTTTCACAATTTCACCAAAATGCCATAGTCACAGGTTACTCCTAGTATGTAATATTATTAAAAGCAAATATTCAATTTGTTAGGGGTCACATTGTAAATTTTATGTACATTTATTTTAGTTTGTATCACATAAGATACAATTGTAATATTTGCTACGATTTGATAGCTCACTGCAATGTTGTAGAAGTTGACAATTCAAAGGCTGAAATGAAAGTTTTGAATTTGAATTTAAATTTCCACCATGTATATATATATATATCACGAGAAACACATAAAGGGACAATAACTCAGCCTGAATGGAAAGTATGACTCATTGTTTCTTTTACACAGAGGTTAGTCTTTAGTTAAGTTTATATCCATAGAAGAATATGTTGCGTACACATCATGGCTACATAGGGAAACATCAACAAGTAATGAAGGTGCAATTGGGCATGTAAAAAAAAATGATTTATCGTAACACTAAGTTTACAAGCAAATATATTTTAAATACCTTGATTCTTGGTTTACATGGCATTTATTTTAATACTATAACACCGTGTTTAAATATTTATTTTACCGTGTCAAACCAATCTACTACATTATAAAGCTTGAATATAGTTCGTTAATCCTAAAGTCGTGTAAGGTTTTTGAATTTTTGATTTTGTCATTTGGTTATTGAATTTCATAAAATATTATAATATAATCATATGCAATTAGACTTAGAACCCTTGCACTAATAAGGGTGTTTAGTACCTCAATCACTGGACCACTTATTATTGTTTTAATTTTTATTCCTTTAAAAATTTGGTAATACTTAAAATTAAAATAAAATATGGTAATACTTTAAATTAAGAAGGCCGGCAGCGAACCATCGTTAAAGTGATTTTGTCTAACATTCTCGTTTATTGTTCTCCATTATTGTAAGGGTGTTTTTAAATGCACCAATTAAATCTGTCTTCTCATCTTTCCTTTTTTTTGTTAACAACAAAACACCAACACAACTACAAAATAGTCATCTTACAAAGCAAACCTGAAAACAAAAAAGAGGGCAGAGCCAACCAATTACTAGCTTATCACACGTATAATCCGTTACAGAATAAAGTAAGACTGTTACCACATCTAATTAACCAAATTTAGATATATTCTTAATTTAGTAACGGACCTAAAATTGGGTAGTAACGGTCAAAATTGGGTAATGACCGTTACTATATAAATTTAATTTTAATAATATTAAAAAAATCAGATTTTTTTTTTATTTTTTACAAGAAAAGATATTTAACCTCTAAATCTCCAAAAATTTCATTCTCCCCTCTTGCTTATTGGTGTGTCTTTCACTAAAATCCCTAAATATTCCCGCTAGTTGGTCTCTCTCTCGCTAAAGCCCCAAAATCTTCCTTCTCGTCAATAGCTGGTGCTCTCCTCCTTCGACCGTGGTTCCTCTTTGGCTGATTAGCGGTCAACTCGTAGTTTTGTTTCACTCAATAGATGAAAGTAACTTCTTCTTCTTCTTCTTCAAACCCTTATTTTGTTAGATATAGGCTCATGTATAGTAAACTTAGGGGTTGTTTGTTTTGGCTACTTAAATCTGAAAACTTTAAGTTTTAAGTTTTCAGATTTAAGTGGTGTGAAAGTTGTTTGTTAACTCAAAAAATTAAATGGCAATTGAATTTTTACCACTTAAAACTATCAAAAAAATTTAAGTGGCAAACTAGCCACTTAAAATTGAAAACTTAAAACATATTATTGTAAAATACCTATTTTACCTCGAAACACCTAAAAACACGAATAAACTAATAAGGGCAAAATTGTCATATTAAAAAAAAATCAGTTTTTAGATGTGTTATATTCAAACAAACAACATTTGTTCAGATACAATTTTCAGAACTAAACAAATAATTTTTTTTCAGTTTCAATTTTCAGATGTTTTATCAAACGCTACCTTAGAAGCAATAATAACTTACCTTCTCTTATCTTACGCATCAAACTGGATACATGCAATATACTGAGTAATATTAAACCACAAATATGCTAATATTTACTTCAAATAAATGAATATAATTAAATGGGACTCATAGGCAAAAAGTATAGGAATATATATTTCACAAAAGGTATTAGATTAGTTGGCATGAGGAAAATTTTCTACACTTCAGTTTCAACTTTTAGGCGTCAGCTCTCTAAACTTGGATTGCTGACAACTTAGACTTGATTGATCATTTCTTTTTATCAAACTAGTGTTTAGACTGGTGTTATCTAATTTTTTGACATCGAATTTTTCTAATATTGATAACTACTCCGGCGATTCTTCCATCGAATATTTGATCAGGTACTCCTCCGCCATCATTAATTCAAATATGCTTATATTCTTCAATCTTAATCATGACGTTGCTTTTCTTTTGTTTGCATTTTTGTTCCTTAGAAATAGTATTTTGAAAGGTCCCTTGTGATTCATATTATGTTATCAATACTTGATCTTTATCACCATTTCACAATAAGAAAACCAGTGAAAGAAAACAATGCCAATTTAGTCTATGATATGATGATTTTATCTAATTAAGTTAGACTATACATATTTTTAGGTGGTGCTTAGATACTTTTTAAAGGGTTGTTTGTGAGGGTATAGTTCTAGTTAATGCTGCCCTTAATTGAATTATTCGGGATCAATTACACTGATTAGTGCTCTGTTAAGCTACTATTTGGGCTATTTTTTAGGTTAAAAATCTACTTGTTTTTCTACTATTGATAGACTGTTTTGTGATATATTTTGGCGACTGCATTTACTCTGTTTAAGAGCTAATTTAAGAGGCATATGTGCTGCATTTAATGACTGAAATATTGAGATTTTGATTGTTAAAAAAGTTTAAGAAAATATATGGAGGGGAAAAACGGGTGATTCAATAATATTAAAAAACGTTATATATTTTTTAATTTTTTAATTGAAAATATATTTAACCCCCAAAATCTTTAAAAAATTCATTTTAAATTTTGGGTACAATAATGGTCCATTTGATAGAAAGTGCAATGTATCTTCCCATTTTCTGGTACAATAATGGTCCATTTGATAACAAAATAGAAAGGATAAACAATTTATTTATGTAGGAAGTTGGAAAATAGAGATGTGGTGAAATATTCTCTTACTTTATGTAAAGATATAAAAGCTTCGATCTTAAGTGTATTTTCATACATTGCTGTTAATTGGGTGCGCGTTAATTTGGTAACGCAGTTGGCTGCTTTGGTAAAGCACTAGGCTTCTGCGGTAATGCACTTGTCAAATGTACTTTTCTCTTTTCCCTCCCCCTCCCCCTCCCTCCCTCTCTATCTCTCTCTCTATATATAGATAAAATACACATATTTCCTCTTCTTTATAATAATATACTTAAACAATGAGATTAAAAAAAAGCTTATATCAGACCATCTCGACGTTCCATGATTATCTAAATCCATTGATTCTTACAAATGAGATCCTTTTTTCTTTGTGCTCATAGTGAGTATAAAAATAAGAGACATTAAAATAATGGATCTAAGAGACATTAGAGCCACACTTCCTCGAGGGTTTAGATTTTATGCAAGTGACGAAGAATTGGTTCAAGTCCATGCTATAGCATGGTTGGGTATTTTATCTTTCCAACCGTTGCTCCAGATGAAAAAAGAAGAAAAAGTGGTACTTTTTCAGCGTGATTATGCCCGAAAAAATGATATGATCATATTCCTATATATATACACGCGCGTACATACTCTAAAATTAAGTGTCATAAAAATGAAATTAGTTAAGTATTCAAAAAATTAAAAATGATACTAAAAATTAAAATATATATGCTGAGTAATTATATGAGAGGAATTAAGAAACTAGTATATATTAATTAAGAAGAAAATTAATGGTGGTGGATTGATTAGAGAAAAAAGAAAAGTAAAAAGAGGAATTAATTAATGAACTAGCCTAAACTTGCAATCATGGAGCAAGAACCTTAAGAGAGAGTGGAGAGCAATGGAATCAGTTAAGAAAATGGGAAGCAATTATTCTTTCACAATGCTCTCTACATTTGCACATCTGAGCTCATATATAGTAATCATAACAAACATGCTTCTTCTTCTTCTCCTTATTATTATTACTACTATGACCTTCATTATATAGTACAGCAATGGATACACCAACTACTCATAACACTAAAAAACTATATTGTTATTCCTTAGTCTCTCTCTCTGAGCACTATGATATGAAAGAAAGAAATGGAAAGTGCATGTGAATATATAATTAATACTAATAGCCACAATTCCTATGACATATATCCCTAGAGTTTTTCGTTTATTACACTCACCCCCACCTTGTTCAAAAAAAGCACATATTAATTTTGAGTTTTTTTTTTTAATTTTATTTGCAGTACTATCAGTAAGTTAATTTTTAAAGATTCAATGCATGCATGATGGTTGATGAGGGCCCTAAAATTTATGTGAACCTAGTACAAATACTAGAAGATGACCAATTTAAATAATTCATAAGACTTGTATATATATTTTGCTCCTCTATAGTGAATGGAGTTCTGTGAGATAATTGAATAGGATAATCTGAATAAATGTGATACATTTGAATGTCTTATTCATGATGCCATTAAGAATCAAGAATTTGTGGAATTGGGTTATCATTTTTGCTATTTAAGAATATACTCCAAAAAGTATATAAATGTAATTGTATAAACCATAAGCTGCTTTTATTTTATTTTGCTTTAATTGATATTGTTTTATATCAATAGTTAACTTGTAATATTCTATGCATTATATTTTGTTGAAAGAATTTTCAAAGGTGAAAGATAGGCAAAGAAGCATCTTTTTGAACAAAGCTAATGATGCGTAGATGTTCAAATCGAATATAAGAGTGAATTTTGTGGATGATGATGTTAGCAAATGGAAGGCGTAGTCAAACATCGAGGGTTTGCGCATTGTAGTATTAAATTTAACTTGTATTTACATTAACATCAATATTTTGAGCATTGTAGTATTACTAATTACGACTTGGTGATTGTTATATGAATTAGAATATTGTCCTTTTTAATTGAAATATATACGGTGGTGTTAATTTGGATTGAATTGTGTGTTTTTATTTGAGATTTGATGGTATGTAACAAGTGCAAAAAGCCAAAAACATATGGTTGGAAAAAAAATAGGCTGCTAGAAAATTATATTTTAAAACTGTCTTGGTTTTGGCACGGTTTAAAACCATTTCAAATCGGTGCTAGTTGTCCATGATTATTAATATTTGCATGACACGTGGACAAATATAAAAACTGCATGTGGTCAAATAAAAAAATAACACGTGTCAGATGAATAAGAAATTGAAAAAAAAGAAAGGAATCTGGCACGGTAATGACCTTTCCAAAATCATTCTAGATTTTGTGAAAATCGGGTACGATTTGACTAAAATAAAGCACCGAATTTGAACGAATTAGAGTCATTCCAGAAAAAAAAGCACCTATGTTTTAGGCACGACTCTGAACCGTTCCAGATGTGGTCAGGCACAGAGCAAAACCATCCCTATTTACCATTTCGGTGTAGTGAATGGCCTTACTTCTTCTAGTTTCACAACTAATTTTATTAGGGTTTTGACAAGTAGTTTTATTTGAAAACGGTATACTATCAGTAACTTGATAATAAGTTTATCTAACTAAAAAGTGGACAGAACAATAGATATAAAAAGTATAAATTCTAGATAATCGTAAATATATATGCAGATATAACGTAATTTATAGAATGAACTTTAATTGCCTTCCCGACGACATATAACAATAACAAGAAATATAATAAAGTACGACATAGAGATTTTGGCGAAAACCAACTTTTCTTCTTCAGATATTTTCGATGATTTGATTCCAGAATATGACACTTCAGTGTCGAGAATGGACTTGAGTATTCTTCAGAAATCAGACGAATATATAAAACAAACTTATGATAGCTTAAAAATCAGAAAATTTGTGAGAGCAATAGAATTTTTGATGTAAAAATCTTTTTCTGAACAAATGGGGACGTAGGGCTATTTATATTGCTGGTGAGGATTTGTTGCACAATAAACCACAACAGTGGGCAATTTATTATGCGAGATCTGTGTCTAGATGAGTTTGTCGTGCGACAAACCCATCCAATAAGCTTGTTTGTTCTGCTGTAAACTCCCATGGAGTATTCTCTATCGTGTAGGTGAGTTCCAGACTTGATGGGACCTTTTTGAGAGCTTTTAGGGTTTTTACGGGGGCAAAAAATTATGGTATCTACACCATCACTAGCTTATAACCTCTTGTCTGTTGCACAAATAACTAATTCTCTACATTGTGTTGTTAATTTCTGACATTTTCATTGTGTTTTTAAGGATGTTCAGATGAAGCGGACGATTGGTTATAGGGTTAGGTGCAGCAAATTGTATTACTTAGACCTAGAGTTGAAGAGCATATATCATTACATAAGGCCCTGAACATAATTACTTAGATAAAAAAACTTGAGATGAAATTTGGCTATGGCATCATCGGTTAGGTCATGCATAATTTAGCTATTTAAATAAACTATTTCCTAAGTTATTTAATAATGTACGTTGACTTTTCTATTTTTCATTGTGAGACCTGTGAACTGGCTAAGAGCCATCGTGCTTCTTTTAAACCTTCAATGAATAAAATTTTAGTTCATTTTATGCATATTCATTATGATGTTTAGGGTCCATATCCCATTTTATCTTTAAGTGGTATACGACAGTTTATTACTTTTATTGATAATTGTACTAGAATGACATAGATATGTTCCATGAAGTTCAAAGGCGAAGTTAATACTTTGTTTCAGAAATTTTATAAACAGATCAGTACTCAGTATAAAGTTACCATTCAACTTTTTGAAAGCGAATAATTATGGTGAGTATATGGGTACAAAATTACAAGCATATTTCAAATTTCATGGTATTGTTCATTAAACTACATGCCTCAATACCTTCAGCAAAACAGAGTTGTTAAAAGAAAGAATCGACATTTGTTAGAAGTAGTTTGAGCATCATTAATCTGACTCAACACCCCAATATCTTTTTAAGGTGAAGCACTCTCCTTTGTCACTTATTTGATCAATCGCATTCCCTCTGCAACACTTGATTTTAAGACACTTTTTGACGTCTTAGCTACATCTGTCTCAGCACCTACAATGTCCAATCTTCTCCCACGTGTGTTTGGATATGTTGCATTCGTCTATTTAACGAATGAAAAACGGATCAAGTTTGAATCTCGCGCTCTCAAATACGTGTCAGTGCTATTATCCTCCAATTCATAAAATGTATGTCGTAATGGATGTGACATTCCACAAAGACACTATGTACTTTCACCGGCCTAAACTTCAGGGGGATCATTATAAGAAAAATTAGCTGTTTGAAAATTCTATTGAGGAATAGATGAGTTCAATAGGGGTACTCTCAACTTTAACTTCGAGCTCACTTCCAGAACCTTGCTAACCGAAATGGTGCCATCTCCTGGCATGGCAAAAGTAACCTTACCCATTGAAGTTGCGCCGCCATTGCTTGATACAAATAACTAATGATTCACTTTAGATACATTAAAAACTGAGTCCTTACAGGTATCATATCCTTCTATTCCTATAAAAAATTCCTAACTGATCAAAAGATATGTACCTAAACCAAAAATGATCTAGATCTCACAAGTAGAGTCAAATAACATATGAGTAACTATGTGTCTTATGATCGGTTAATTGCATACAACAAATCTTTTGTGAATCAATTATCTTATGTATCTGTTCTTAATAGTGTGCAAGAAGCCTTAGTTAATCTTAAATGAAAATCAGCGATGCACGAGGAGACGAAATCCTTACTGAAAAATGATATGTGGGAATTGGCCAAACTACTAACAGGAAAAAAACGAGTGAGTTGCAAATAGGTGTACAATGTGAAGTTTAAAACGAATGGAACAATTGAAAGATTCAAAGTAAGACTAGTTGTAAAAGGCTACACATAGACACATGTAATTGATTATTTGGAAACATTCGCACCCGTAGCAAAGATTAACACTGTGCGGCTATTACTCTCATTAACAACAAACTTGGGTTGTCCTCTACAATAGTTCGATGTAAAGAATGTGTTCTTACATGGTGAGCTAGAAGAAGATGTGTATATGGAGTTTCTATCTGGGTATAAGATTCCTATTGAGCATACAAACAAATTCTGCAAGTTAAAAAAGTCCTTGTTAGTTTAAAACAATCTCCATGAGCTTGGTTCAGGAGATTCATGAGATCGATGCAAAAGTTTGGTTACAGCTATAGTAATTATGATCATACTTTATTTTTGAAGAAAAATCACGAAAAGATTATAGTAATTATTGTCTACGTAGACGACATGGTGATCACAAAAAATGACCATTGTGAATAAGAAGCATTGAATGAGTACTTATCTTAGGAGTTCGAGATGAAAGACCTTGGAGACTTAAAATACTTTTCTGAGAATCGAGGTGTCCAAATCTTTAAAAGACATCTTTTTATCTTAGAGAAAATATGCCTTAGACTTATTGAGTGAAATCGAAATATCTGCTTATCAACCATTAGATACCCCTATAGAGGAATGATTGAAGTTAAAAATTGAAGCAGATCAAATGATGGTTAATAAATGGCGTTATTAGAGATTAGTAGGAAAGTTGATTTATTTAGCACATACAATGCTTGACATATCAGATATATTGAATATGGTTAGTTAATTCATGCACAATCCGGGAGAGAAACATATGCAGACAATTATGAGGATTATCATTATCTTAAGGCAACTCCTGGAAAAAGGGATATTTTTACAAAAAAAATGAGGACTTCTTGAAAATTGAAGGATATAGTGATGTTGATTGAGTGGGCAATATAGGCAACATAAGATTTACATCAGGATACTTCATGTTTGTAGGTGGAAACCTTGTTACTTTGAATAGTAAGAGACAAAATGTTATATCTCGATCAAGCATATAAGCAGAATATTGGTGAATGGCAGTTGAAATCTAAGAATTATTGTAGTTAAAATTGTTACTGACAGATCTAGGTTATCCTCTGAAAAAACCTATGATGCTATACTGTGATAACAAAGAAGCATGTGATATTACACATAATCTAGTTCAACATGATATAACAAAACATGTTGAAGTAGACAAATTCTTCATCAAAGAGAAATTGGAAGATAAAGTCATTATTGTTCCACATGTACGCTCCGAAGACGAGCTGACTGACATACTCATCAAGGCAGTGTCAAGAAAAAAATTCGCTAAGTTAATTAGCAAGTTGAGAATGTTAGATATATGTGGGCCAGCTTAAACGGGAGTGTTAGAATATTACCAAAATGTTCTCTAGAGTTAACTTTTGTATACATCCTTATTTAGCTCCTAATTAACAATTATTGTGTTCATACAAAAAATGATTTACTTTATTGTTTGTATCCCTTGTACAACCATATAAATTGGGTTTTTTCTCTTGTATTATTCACTTAATTCAATATAATACATATTCTCTCATCTCTCTTAAAACGTCAATAATACTCACGCGGTCTAGAATAACATTGACAACTATTATCATTTGTTTTTGGGTCTATAATTACTGTTATCATTTCATATCTATAGAAACATAGTCAATGCACTTAGGACAATAATTTAATAATTAATTATATATGTATATAAAAAATAGACGTACGTGTGCGCCCATATCACACCTGTGTGTGTATATAAGAAGCTAGCTGGATCCAGGCAAACCTCTTAGTTCGTATACTACAGTAAAATGTCTCCTACTACTTATTAAGAAGTCAACATACATATCGGTCGATCTAGATGATTGATTTTTGCCCAAAATCATCTAAACAGTAGCAAGCTAGATTTCAACGTTCGAGGGCCCCCTTTTTCCCTCCTAAATAACATATCCATAGGTGATCTGTGACCCCACAAAACACTAGCTGATATTGAAATTTTCATGTCTCTGATCGTTGATCCCATTGATTTTGTAACTTTATGTAAGTGACATTTATGATCAAGGGGTGATTAGTTTACCACATACTCTCTCATTTTCAAATAAACACTTTTTTATTTAGTTTTCCTTTTTTTTTTTTTTGGTGAATAAATTAAAATTATAAGGAGTCACATGTCGTCAATACACTATAGCTAGTCTACCAAACTGATCTGTATTAATCATTTAATCCTTCTCAAATTTAAAACTTAAAAAAGATTTAAGACAAGTGTGAGTGGGAGATGCAGATGTGCTGCTGCATGGACTTCAGTGAAGTATATATAATAGTAGTAGGTACTCAGCTTTCACCACTTTTAATTAACCTAAAAAAAAGAAAAAGAAAGATACTTTTGGTTTCAAAGACTTTGAAGCAGTAATTCCCGGCTCTGAGTTCGAGTCAATAAAGGATATCCACTACTACTCCACCTGCTGCTAGCTACAATAGAAAATAAATAAATAAAAGAGCGGAGCATTCAGCAGCAGCAGTAGTAGTAGTAGTTGTGGTTATAGCTAGGTACGTACGTAGCATCATTTTCCAAGAGCAACAAAGCACTTTTGGTTTTGCAAGTCAGGAATAACACAACCACCATGCACCAAGGCATTGAGAGAGATAAAGAGAGTGAGAGAGAGGTACAAAGATCATGCATACAACTTTGTCTTTCTTCCTTTCCCCCAAACTAAAGAAAAGAAAGCAAGAAAGAAAAAGCAACCAAAAGAATATGGCTCGCAATTGATTAACTAATAATTAAGTTAATTAATTGATTCATCTGCCTAATTCCGGGTGTAATGGGAACAGCTCCAGCGTCTGGTCGTGATCTCCCTCGGCCTCTTTACAATAATTCCCCTTCTTCTGATCTTCCTCTTCTTCCACGCTCTCAAATGACCAGCTCCTACACTTCCTCTTGTACGGACTCTCCTCTTCCACTTCTCCCTATATACCAAAACACATTTACGTTAATTAACTTTGTCTTCCTAAATTAAAGTGATAAATTAACCAAGAGCTAGAGATATTGTTGTAGTAGTAGTATCACTGATCGATGTGGGGGGGCGTGGGTCTTCTTTATACATACGTACCTTTGAATTTAAGGTTATGGTACTGCTAATTGTAGCAGCCGCCGAGGTTGACGACCTAGGACAATGATTAAGGCCTAAGCTGTTGCGCTTCTGCTTTTGTCTCTCGCGTGCTTTGTGGTTTTGGAACCAATAAAACACATTCTTCCCTTCGATTTTGCCGTACTTGCTGAGTTGCGCGGTTATTTGTTCAATTTGTTGAGCATTAGGCGTACGCATTCCCCCTCTATACAGCATCTCCAGTATCCCTATCTGCTCTTGCGTTGGGTTCCACCTTGTCCCACCTGGATGCGTCTCCACCTATATATATGCATTTGCATCAAATATAAGTCCAACTGACTAAGTAACAATTTTATGTTACATTTATTTTTTCAAAAAAGTCGCTGTGTGCATATATATATATATATATGTATGTACCTGATTTGATTCTCTATTTTGGTCAGAGGAGACGAGTTTTCGGGGACCACAATCGGGTCTAATGAAGCTTTTGAGGTCGAAAGGAGTGACCGTGGTGGTGGTGGTGGTGGTGTCGGGGATTTTGGGAGCGAGAGGACGGAGGCGCTTGCAGAGGGAGAGGGTGAGGGAGGAGGGTTCGTGTTCCCAGATTAATCCACGTGTGAACTGATGCACCTTCATGCTGCTACTTCCCATATGTTGGATCAAGTAAATTAAAGATTTGATGATGGGGAGTGCCAATTATATAGCATATATAGCAAAATATATATACACTCAATGAGAGTATTGATTAAAGATGAAAAAAGAGGAAGTGGGAAATGAGGTGTGGGTGCCTAGAAGAACCAAGACCAAATGATGAGGTGAGGTTGACTTGAAGATTTCCATATTAAAAAAGAAAGGAAAAGGGGGAATGAAAAAAGTGATTTAGAGGAAGAAAAAGATAAGAGAGAGATGAATTTAATTTGTATGTGCGTGTGGGTTGGGTAGTCTAATCAGGGCTGGGTTTTAACTTTTTCAAAAAAATTTCTTTGCTTTAATTATAAGGTGTGCATGCTTTTCGGTGGCCTCTCCCTACACAAAACTGACTTTAATAGCTATATTATTATATATTATAATAAAGCGATCGAGAAGGAAGAGAAATTAAAGGGAGGGAATGAATTAAAAAGATTCCTCCAATCACAAAACTTGAAAATGGAACACTCTTTCCTTTTTGCTTCATTTGCTTTTCTAGATACGGATATGGGGCTGTGTTTTTTTTTTTGAGAGGATGGAAGAAAAAGAAGTGAATGCCGTCTTTAAGTGGTAGAAAAGGATATATTAGCTAGGTTGGGTTAAAAAATCAAACATTAATATTAATATTACTATTAATATTAATTAAGCACAAAATAAATTAAACGTACGTACCAAATCTAGCTAATCTGAAATAGCTATACCAGGCCTGGCCATATCGATCTCTACCTGCTTTATTTTTATTTAATAATAATAATAATAATAATAATTTACATCTTTGGGAACTGTAGCTAGCTTAATTAATTAATTAGCACTACTCCAATTTCCAAAACAGTATAAAACCACCAACACCTTTTTATCCCATTTCTCTCTTTTTGTGTCTGGCACCTTCCTTATCTTTGCTTGCATGATCCAAGCATGCACTCAGCAACACTGCGTGTATTTTATACTACTAATACTATTTAAAGGGAAAGATATATATATATATATATATGCTTAATTCGGTGGACTCAACTCAATATTTTTTTTTGCTTAATTTAAAACAAATTAAATTAAGAAATAAAGTACTAATTAATGATTCCGTGCTTTAGTTGCTGCCACTTGATATAATTTTTGTGTTTGAAATTCAAATGGATCTATCAAGCTTGATAATCACCATCATTCACATTTCTAAATATACTTTACGCTAGACTGCTAGTCATCTAATATGATCACTTCGCTTTGATTTTTGTACATTTAACCAAGTGATTGATGGTCCAACATAATTGACTCTTTAACGTTTCATAATTAATTTAACTGTTTATTTATAGAATTTACTACTTGCTCTAAAAATGACAAATAAATGCATGCGCTTGAATTTGGATGCTTAGGAACTATATATCTCAATATCTTAGATTTGTTGTCCTTTTCTTTTTTAATTAATTCCAATCTACTAAAATTACATGCACGCAATTTCAAAGATTCAAATTCCAAGCACTTAATTTCCTACTATACAAATCTTTATTTCTTTCCGCACAGGAACAAAGAAAAAAGGGGGAATGGAAAAAGTATTTTTGAATGTTTGGCATTTAGCTTTAAGTCTACACGCATGTATTTAGCTTTTGGCATGTAGTAAAGGGGTACTTTGGAAAGAGAGTACATATATCTTCCCCACAACAATTCTAAGTATAGGGTGAAAAATCACATTGCATGCATATATAGAAGAAGTTGGCAAAAAAATAAAATAAAAAATGACAGTACATATATGGGGTTATTTCAAAATCAAGCTTAATTTGGTAGATTGATTAGGTATCGAAGTTAGATGCAAGTCTTAATTTGGTAGATTGATTAAGTATATGTAAACCCCTTGATTTAGAATGGCATGCAAGAAAAATAAAGATAATAATGATTTTTTTTTATTATTTAGAAAAGAGAACATATATTTTACTGTAGTAAAAAGTTTTGAGTATTGAAATTTAAGTCCAAAAATAAGTTTATATGCTTTGGATAGAGTAATCCCCATCAATCACGACAACATTATTTCCCCACGTTCACAAATATCTGCCTAGTTTGGGTACGTAGGGGATCATAATTGTGTAATTGGGTTGGGTTGGGTTTCTACTTAATTATTATATTAATTCAAAGAAAAGAAAAAGCTCTGTTGCTAGTCCAAGCTAATTAACATTATTGTCATCAATGCATCTAATTGAGAAGGGGGGGGGGGGGGGGGGGGGGGGGGGGGGGGGGGGCTTCCAATCTATATCATGCATATCCACCCGTAAAACAGTTCAAGTAAAAGAATGGCTATTATACCTCCGACCACATCATTTTAGTTTTAACATTCGTGAGGTAGACGTACACTAATAGTTTAATTTCTTAGTTATTATCAATTTCTTCTTCTTCTTCTTCTTCTTCTTCTTTTGTTAAAATTCCATGCAACTAATAAAATATTTTTTTTGTCATAAATTAAGAGTTCTACCTTCTTTTTTAAAGGAAATGTTTTAAATTATGAATCTCATTTTTTAGAATATAATTAATTAATGTACTGTTTTTTTAGTATAATAAATACCAGTTTCTTAAAAAAATACAATTATTAATTAATATAGAGAATACATGGCTTATTGTAAAAAGGAAGGAAATGGTTTTGACAAATTTAACCGTTTTGACACAATGACCTAAATTTGAATTTCTAATAGCACGTATTGTCTCAACTTAATTTAAATTCTTGTGACAAAGTAAATAAACTGTGAACCTACTCTTTTTTTTGGGATGTACTCTGCGTACTAAATTAAGTGTTATTTTCAACTTTCACATTGAAAGTTAAACAAAAATTCTTAATTTTAAAAGCAGATTTTTATAAGTGGGATTTTGCATGCATGTATACTGCGTAATGATTCAAATGATGAAGTAGGCAGAAGAGTGAGATATATATATATATATATATATTCAGGTGGAGTTTTGAATCTCGTACGTATAATTACACTAGATAATATATGTACACGAAGTGAAAAAGAAAGGCAAAGAATAGTGGTTCCCTTGCATGGTAACACAAACAAAAGTTAGTTAGCTGGAAGAAATTGATTATCTGACATTCCATTCACCCAGTCACGGAAGAACACCAATAGCTGAAGGCCATGTACGCAAGAAACAAAAGCACCATCATGATCATACATACATTGATCGAGCATTAATTCAGGAGAATGTGTAGTTTGCTGGAAATCTCATATTTATATATATATATATATATAGAGAGAGAGAGAGAGAGAGCAGCAGATCGATCAGTCAGTCGACAAATAGGTTTAGATTAATGTGGCGTAATCTTATGTGTTTTTTTTTGGTGTATGTGGCGAGTTTTTATATACTTAAATAAATTCTGTTATAAAAAATATTAATTATTGGCCATTAATTTTTTTATATATTAAACTTTAAAAACTTTAAGGTTTCGTTTAATTCACAGAAGGAAAATCAATTCTCTTATCTTTCTCATGGAGGTGGAAAACTAAATTTCCTATCAAATTCCTTTCTTGTATTTGGTAAAATATGAAAAGTATTTAGGTAATGGTATTATTATATAAATTTTTATAATAAATGATTGAAAATTACATGAGAAAATCAATCTCATGTGTTTTGAGAGGAATTGTTTTTACCCCATACTTTTCCTTATTTCGAGAAAGTATTTTCAGAATTTATACTTATCAAATAAAAGAAAAGAATGACTTTTTTTTCTCAAGTGCTAAAATTCTTGAATTAAACAGACATAAGTTGAACTTGATTTTCTAAATTCAAAATGATTAATTGAAAATAACTAATTACTGCATCATTCTATTTTAGTTTAATCTTAAATTACCACACATCATATGGATATATAAAAAATCTTGAATTGATTTGACGGGGGGGTTGAATAGAGGGATTTTTGTTTTTTGTTTTGTCGGTCAAATAAAAAGAATGTGAAGGATGGATGGCATGATAAGAGGGAGTGGATCCCACACAGTGGAACAAACGGTGGGAATTCATCATTACGGGAAAGACATTTCCTTATCATTTGCACGTGTCCTATGGCCCACAAATTTCACCCAGCCAAAAACACCCCAAGGCCATTTTAAACTAAAGTTTATTTGATTTTCCCCCCCTGATACATAGAGGGAAGGATTAGCCTAAAAACATTTTTTTTTAAAATAAAATAAAATTAAGGGAGGTCTAAAGTTGTAAACTAGCCTAGCAACATTTACAACAATATAAAATTGTAAACTAAATAAGATAAATATATCGTATGAGAAAAACAAAATTAAGTTTAATTAGTTTTTTTTATTACAGAGTAATAGATAATTATATTTGTGTATGTTTAAGATTCAAAGAGTCAAATGTTTGTTTGAATTTCAAATAAACATAATTTGTAAGTAGTATATTCTTATATTGTGTTTTATGTAGCTAGATTAATGTTACCGAGTTCATCTTTTTTTTTTGTCCAACTAATTTGGGTAGATTGGGCTAATGCTTTAGACTAGAAAATGATTTGGACAAACTGGGTTAGTTTGTATGCACTAAACTAAGCTCTTTTAATATTGGTATGTTATAAGCATGTCATCTTGGCTCACTCTGTGTGTGTATTTTATTTATATTTTTTCAAATGTTTTGGATAAACGGGGTTAAGTTGCGCACTTCTGACTAAACCCTTCACTATTTTGGGTCAAGATAGAATCAACATTGGGTCTAGAGGATTTGCAAGACATTTCTTGTAGACTAACTCTCAAAAATTATGTTTCATGAGACTTGAACTCATAACTAATGTTTCATGAGACTTTTATTATAGTTAAAATTTGCCACTTA
This sequence comes from Lonicera japonica, assembly GCA_021464415.1. Taxonomy (NCBI): domain Eukaryota; kingdom Viridiplantae; phylum Streptophyta; class Magnoliopsida; order Dipsacales; family Caprifoliaceae; genus Lonicera; species Lonicera japonica. The sequence goes on from CM038466.1 coordinate 6,472,886, forward strand.
ACCAACTCTTGAGAGTTAATATTGTTACTTGTATGCTATTATATGGACAGAAAACCTATATCCGCTGTTCAAGTTTAAATTTAATCTTAGCCAAAAATTCATAATGTTTCTTTTTATCGTATATCTTACGTCATTGTTGGAGTTTTTAGAGCTTTGGAAAATTAGTAATTTTTAAGAAAAAACAGAAGGAAAATGATAATTCATATATGCATGTGATATTACTTGAACTGAAAAATGACGTACAGGTATCATGTTCTATACTTTTTCAAGTTTACATTTTTGTTTTTGGACATTTCAAGTTTAATTAAATTTCAAAGCACGAGTTTTTTGGTTTTCAAATTAAAAGTAATACCTAGTCGAATTGTCCCGGGTTCGAGTTGTTGTCTGATGCAGAGGGGATTGAGGATGACCTGCAGACACTCGTGCGAACTTATTATTATTGTAGTAAAAAATAGACTTAAAATATTTTCTTTCATTTTTTTAAGAAAAAAGAAAACTATATTATTTAGTTTAGGAATATTTTCTCTTTCTTTGTCCTAAAGGATATAAGGTTTCATTAGAAATCTTTGATTTTATGTTGCAATGGTATATAACTTATGTTATGCTAATTACACCCGTACTAGGTCCTTTTTCAGACTATCAAAAACAGGCCGAGCAGAGCCCACTAGTCCATGTACATAGTAACAATATCATGCACAACATAAACACCTTTAGTCACAAGTGCGGGGTTTTATCCAAAAATTCAAAAGGTCTCGTTACTATACCTTGGACCTAGGTTATGTAGTGACTCTAGTCCATATGTATACAGTAATAATATTATCCTCAACTTAAATACATTTTGGCGCCTGGTATGGGATTTTCTTTAAACAATCTCGTTATTAATGTGATGACAACAATCTACTCATTAACCATTGTTAATTAATTTATATAATATTTTCATGTAAAATTAATGATTTGAACCAATCATTCTTAATAATAAGTACTGTAAATAGGTAACTGAAAAGGGAGGATGTCGGTTTTCTGTTTCGTCAATTGAATTTTTTTTAAAATAAATAAATTATTGAAACATATAAATAGTCTGATATTCATTAGGTAGTTTGAGTCTAGATTTACCAAATCATCTCTAACTATGGTAGATAATTTATGTGGGTTTGCCTATTGTCATCTTGAGGATAAGAATCTTTAATTCATGACTTTGCTATTTTGTTGTGTGATTTTTTGAATAATTAATTTTCTTAATGTATATTTTGGACTGTAGTTAAGGCAGTGACTTTTTTTTTTATCTTAATATTTTTTTTTAAATTATTAATATTTTTTATGATACTGTGTCATTTGGCACAGATAATACCTAGTAAATAGATAAACAAAAATAATGAACTACTTTTGATAGAACTATTCAATCATGATTTTTTGTTCAAACCTTAATTTTAGATCAAAACCTCTCACATTGTAATACAATTAGTCAGAATGTTATTTTTTTTCTTGCTGGAAATTCATCAAGGGGTAAGATTTGGACTTTACTCCAAATGGTTAAGAATATGACTAGTAACACCAAGTATCACGACCTTTTTCTCGCTTCAAAATTTTCTTAAAAATACTTGTATCTATCATTGCTTATATATATATATATATAAAGTAAAAGAAATTCACAAAGGGGTCGGTCCTTCGCCAAACATGTTGGTTGGGGGAAAAGTACTGACACGTTGCATCAAAGATCATCACACACAAAAAATGAAAAAAAAATAGAATCACCGTAAATATATTTTAGACAAAAAAACAAAAAAAAAATGTCGTCTTCAAATCACTTTAGCTAAATGACTTTTTACATTTCCATATATACCTTATGTTTCGTTTTGCCGTGGAAGCCTTTTTAGCTTGGGAATTGATGGGAAAGGGATAGATGATGGATGGAATTGCTAGCTACAAAATGGAGCTTCTTTTCAAATAAATGCCTCCAGAGGTTAAAAACTTAAATATGTTGGTTGGCATCATTGTTTTTGATTGAGATGAAATATTAATTCCCAACTAGATTTAGCAAAGCATCTTTACATATATTTGGGTTGTGACTTTATGTAAACCTCTTTCTTTCTCTCACTTTCTTTTTCTTTTTTCCCGAGAAAGGATAGTGATTAAAATGATGACCACATGGTGAGAAAATTGTCAAGTCCTATAAGGGAAAAGCGGGTGCAAATGTGGAGGAAAAAGTGAGATTTCTTAAGAGGGAGGTGTAAGTAAATGGATGACAGTAGTCTAAAACCAAATAAGATACCATGTAGTTCAAAAATTATTTTAAGAGTTATAGTTCATATAAATTCACATCACACATTTGTATTGAAAATGATAAAGAAAAATAGTAAATGGTTGCAATGCATTTAAACTTATTTAAAATTATGTTTCAAAGATTTTTTTATTTTTTTTAATTATGTAATTGGTGATTTTTTTTTATTTTTTTGATTTGTATGGTAAAAGTGTTGCAGCCAGCTTGTGTACGCTTTACCTGATCCCATTTCAATTCGATCAAAGACTAATCATCCATGTGAGAAGTAAGAAATTCGCAACTTTTTATTTTTACATCTCGTATAATTTAAATTTATTATGAGTTTTATGAAAAAATAATAACACAAAATTATCACTTTACCAACTTGAGAATTTTTATTTGATGAGTTGAATTGACGGCACTACGAGATCCTCCACCCCCCAATACAAACTTTTCTCCCCCTAATTTTTATTCTATTCTATTCTATTTGCTTTGCTTTTGTTTTTGCCTTTCTTCTATTCTTCTCGAGTTTTTTTTTTAACCCCTTTGTGTAGTTCGCACAAACTCAAAGAGTTAAAATCTCGACTCTTTCTTAAAGTCCAAGCGTCTCTTTCACTTTCTCTCTCACTTTTTCTTTTTCCTTTCCTCCCACTACCAAATTCCATTAATTCCAAAGTTTTGCCTTTTCCCCTCTGTGGCGCGTGAACAACATCCTCCAATCACATACGGACTAGTGGCCATATGTTGCACATACAATTTCCTACTACTTGCGTGCATCCAAACGTGAAAACTGAAAAGCAATGAGCTAGCTAGCCAGCATATACTTTCTTTTTTCCCGCCAAAAACTTTTGCGTTTTAGTGGTGGATATGCCGATTTACTATATTCAAATCGCATGTATCCATTTCTTTGCCATGAAACATTTTATCGTAGTTCAGATAATAGCTTTTGTCTTTGTCATATCGTGTATTTGTTAACTATAATCACTCTTATTCAAACGAGTTTAAGATTTGTAGCTTGTGAACGTCCCCCCCCCCCCCATTTCTTTGCCATGAAACATTTTATCGTAATTCAGATAATAGCTTTTGTCTTTGTCATGTCGTGTATTTGTTAATTATAATCACTCTTATTCAAATGAGTTTAAGATTTGTAGCTTGTGAACGCGCCACCCCCCCCCCCCCCCCCTTCCTTTTTTTTTCCTTTCTTTTCTGTGAACATATAAAGTTATGATTGTTATTAAAAAGGCCTATAAAATTAGAATAATCTGAAAATTGAATAAATCAAAGTAAAAAATTGTGCAACGAGTATTGTGTTAATTAGAGCCACCTCGCCAGGGTACTTTGAAATTGTTAATGATTTAATGGCGTATGTTTTCTAGAATAAATTGGTATTAGAGTATTTACCTTTGCATTAAGGTGTTACTAATAAATTGAATTATGCTCGAACATTATTATCACCAGAAGAACTTCCGAACCTAGACCTAGGGAGCTAATTGAAGGAGAAATTTTAGAGTTTTACGTGATGTGTGTGTTTCTGTATATCTGTGGAATGAATTGAAGATCACCACATGTACTATATGTACTTCATGAAGAACGTGGGCTTAATTGCCTTCATTGAATCCAAAAATACACCACGTTTGGTTAATTAAGAGGCAATCAAAGTGGTTGTTATCAAACGTTTCACCTTCAACTAGCTGAATGTTTGTATGGTTGGGGTGCAAGTTGTGCCTACGCAAAACACTTAGTGCTTACGCAAAACACTTAGTGCTCGTTTGATTGAATCAATTATCTCATTTATAATTGTTTTATTGTAAATTAACAAATTGTAATTTTTTTTTCGTTTTAACAAAAGATTGTGTAGTGTGATTTTTTCTTCATAAACTTGTATGATCGTTATAAGTTAAGTAATTGTAATTACGTCTTTATGTTTTCTTATTTAATGTCTTAAGTATTAATTTAAGTTTGTCACTTTATATATTAGTTCATTTTTACTACACTGGAATTAGCGATTTGTGACAAAAAACAGTTATAAAGACCATTTGTGATTGTTTTTGACTGTCATAATTAATACAATAACATGCTTTTTTATGACAGTCAAAAATTGTCATAATAGGGCTATGTTACTGTCGTTAAGAAAGGCCTAGAATAATCATAAGTGAAAAACTTGTGACAACTTTGTCGCTGTTTTTTAGTGTCACAATATTAAGAATTAGGATAGAAAATAACAATCATAATTTACAAAATATTGAATATTAATAGTAGTCACAATTTTATAAATTATAACTCCTTTTGGTAATCACAAGTTACAAACATGTGATTATTATAAACAATCATAAATTCATGATTGAGTCGTAGTAATTTTATAAATTTATGACTGTTAATAACAGTCATAAGTTGGTGAAAATTATTGAGGTGGTAGCTTTGTCACAATTTTTTACTATAACAAATAATATTTTTTTTATTAAAATACTTAAAAGCCAAAAAAAAATTACTTGTTAAAAACATAATTTAGATTGTAATTGCAATCCATATATACCATCAATCGATTATATATACTATAGCTCAACAATCAATCATATATTAAGGTACTTATGATTTCACAAATCCTTAACATTCAAGTTGTAATACCCCGTTCATTCATTTCACTGCATTTACCCCCATTCGTCCGCTAATTTCACCCCGAGTGGTGAAATCTTGAATTGTGGAGATTCTTATTATTTTAGCACTTCGTTCTAGTTATATTAGTATGCTTACACTCATGTGAGTGATCGTTTCACAATTTGGATGGTTCGAATTGAGATCGGTTTGTAAATCGTGCATTTTGGTTTTTCGCGATTCATCGATTTTGGCCAACTTTGAGGTTTCGTAACTTCTCCATCTTTTATCCAATTTAGTCTCTTTTTGCGCCTATGTTTATATTTTGATGCATTCTATAATTTTTATGTTTTGACCAAAAGCTAATTCATACTCCTCATTAGTTAAAACAGCGAGCGAAATAGGTCGGTGAGCAAAAATTTATTCATTCGGTAGCATTGTGGCATAGCGCTGTCTTTGAAGAATTTTTGGAAATTATTCATCCATAATTTATGGAGACTTTCTCCTAGAAAGTTGTAGATCTTCAAATTAGCTTTCCGTAGATATAAAGATGACCCCAATCGGAGTTTGGAGCAAGGAGTTATGACCAAAATACTAACAGTGGTTAGTGCTATGGGAAGCAAACTTTGGCTGAGAGCTCTCAAGATCGATCTTGTGGCCTTGTGTGTCGAATTTTAACCCCTTTCAACCCCATTTTCTCATTATTTATCACCACTAAACACCCAATTTGACCCATACATTTCCACACACACTTAGAGGGTTATATAGAAAGAAATATGTAAGATTCTTGACGGATTGGGTGGGTATTTCATCTTGATACAAGATTAGAGCTCCAAATCTCCATGTTTTCCACTATTCATCATCTTCTATCTTCATTTTCCTCCATGGTTGCTTGAGCTTGAGCTTGAGCTACCGTTCCACGATACCTCTCTAAGGTGGGAACACTAGTACTAAAGCTCTATTTCAACTTACTACATATTACATTATAAATTTATACTAAAAAAATTAGGGTTTTCCTTGAATACCTTAGGTTGTTTGCATTTTACATAGGTTGGGCTATATTGAGTTGCAATCAGTGGTCGATATGGATGAGTTATCATTTTAGTTGGATGATTTAATAAGTACATTCATGTTTTTGTTTATAAATAGAGAGATTAATGAATAACCCATATTGTAAAACATATATCGATTATAAATTTGGGATTTTGCGAACAGTGCTCATAGAGTGAGTAATTATGAGTTACGAATAGTGAATTTAGGCTATGGATGATCATTACGCATTAATATGTTATTATTTACGGGTATTGGGCATTACCCTTGAGATTTGTACCAAAAACCCACCATGACGGAGTGATACACAATAAATCTTAAGTTTAGTGCCTTATGTGGACTGTTGTTAGGGCTGTGGTTGAGAACATAACCTCGACTCATTCTAAAAATGTCAAAAATGTAGAAATCGGAAAGGTAGAGGACCCTATAGCCAAAATCATTAGAGGCTAGAGTGTCGTAAGCTTATTGGTTAGGTGAGAAACATAAAAACTGATATTTGGCCTATCTAATAACATGAGGACTTCGATAAGACTCACACGGCTTTAGTTTTATACACATGAAACATAATGAGACATAGAGTACTGATAATAAACTAATTAGCCATATAAACATATAATGATAAGGCTGTGTATGTAATGCATGATAACGACGCATATGATGATAATAAATGAAAGATAATGTATAATTGTATGATTGTGTATATATGTCGATAGCCATTGTGTGATGGATCGTGTGGATATTGATTATAATGTTATAGCCTTACCATGGAGGGCTAGCCTTGCCATATGATTGGGTCGTAGCCCATTGGATGCAGTTGTAGCCGCTATGTTTAAGTACCGGTACTAGTTGTGGGTTAGAACCTCAATTGATTTAGGGTTGGAGCCATATACACTGCGGTTGTAGCCGCTTATTATGTTATCGCATCGATGTATATTGCATTCTCATGGATGAGTGTTCATAATCCTGCGTTTAGTAGCTTCCATGCCTAACGGATTAGTTCATGTGGCTCAATCAACGGGACTGTGTGTTCCGAAAAGTAGTAGCCCTACACTTAGGTGAAAGACCCTAAGGTAGTTTCATTCTTAGAGGAACTTACTTGTACGAGTGTTTTTCTTGTTAACTATTTGAAGTGTAGTCCCCGAAAAAATGTCTTACGTGGGTTTAGCTCCAAATGAATTATAAGTTAAGACCAACTCCCTGGACAATTCGCTCACTTGGAGGAAACACGGTTAGTTTAGAGTTTTAGATCTTTCGGGAACTAATGCTCTAAGCCTAGTCGATCGCGGGGTGTAAGCTTGAGGCTTTATACTAGAGATATGAGGATGTTGATTCTTACTTGATTATTATCATTGTTATTATTGCCATCATATATCTAGTTGCTAATATAAACTTCATGTATGATATTGTTGTTGATCTATATGATTGTTAATGGATTAGTTAGGCCTTTTGAGGTACATGGCTGGATTGCTTAAAATACATAAAGAACTAAAGATCAAAGTGGCACGCCTGGTTAATGGAATAGCTAAATGAGAGAACACTGTAACGTAATGCCTTAGATGAATGATCTAGGAAAAATGCATATTAGTTGGCCAAGCATATAGTTCATAATGAACTAATTATAAAGAGAAAACGATAAATGCTTGGTTATTAGTTACTGACCCTTGGTATTTGTATTGGATAGAATAGTATATTGTTGAATTATATTTGAGAGCGAATCCACCGTAGCATGACGAACCTTATGAAGCTAGTGTTTGTGATAAGATTATTTTATACCAACGACTCTCTAGTGATATGGGAATTGAAAGAGAGCATTCCATGGAACGTCTAGGGACGAGGTCAGTTAGTCAAGTAGATAGTTTCCATTGACTAGGACGAGAATCCTAGTGGAGTTCGACATGCACTTGTGTGTGGTTTGCATTGTATTGCATTGTTTTCAAACTATTTTAGTTAAATAAATCATTTACTTTCTATGAAAACATGCACGTGTATATGTATGCAATGTGTACTTTCTATACAAAATTATATAGTTCCCACTGAGCCCTGATTTGACTCATTCCCCTTTTTAACAGTCTTGCAGGTTGGGCTTCAGGGCTTGGAGCATAGTGTGTCCGTTTAGAAGTCTTTGATATTTGCAAACTGTTTATAGTCCTTTACGAAGAGGACTATATTGTATAATCATTTTTGGTGTTATTTTATTTCATTTAAACTCTGTATAAGAATTAGACTTTGGTTTTAATATGTATAAAGTGTTTCAAGCAAACTTGTATAAATGGTTTCATATGTGGAGTGGATTTTAAATGTGATTGGATGTGGTTACATTTTTGTGAAATGATTTTAAACCTTATAAGTTGGTTTATTACGTAAACGAATTCCACATGTCAAAATTTTCTAAAATGAGATTTTGTTTGATCACACTTTATCTAAGAACAGTTTTTATAAGTTGAGATTTTATATTTTAAACCCGTTGTCGCACACGGCATCAGTCATTAACCGGATCCTAGGGATAAAAATCTCATAACGGGATTCGGGGCATCACACAAGTTGGCATCAACACTAATTTACGTGCTATCTTGCTTGATAATCAGTCGATAACTAAAAGAGTGCAGGCTGATAGTATCATTCTGTAGAAGCCGTATTGTTGCTACTTGACTTCGCCCAAAGAGAGCGAGTTATTATACCCAAGTGCAGGTGGTTAAGTTATAGTATACTCAGGAAAGTCTAAGGTCGAATCATAGGAAATGCAAGGAATCTATTTCTTCTAGGTATCTATCTCAGAGAGAACAAGGGAAAAGAAAAGAAAATATAAGAGAATTGTGGAATAAGGAAGGAAATGAAACTAAATTAAAACTATTAATTAACTAAACTAAAAGTAAAGGTAAATCTAATCATAGGGTGCAAAAGTAAAGAGAATCTACAAGTGCAAGTTATCTTCCTAAAAGTCTTCCTAAATACACTAAGGGAACATGCAATTAAATTAAACTAAAATAAAATTAATAAAATAGCGCATTAACTAAATAAATTAGAATATTAAATAAAATTAAATCAATGAGAAACAAACGTTAGGGGTATCCGTAGTTAGGGAAGTACGAAAAGTCTAAACGGGTAATCCAAATCTAAGTTTAAACAAGATTTTTCTCTAAGATTTAACTCCTAGACTTTTCAACTATCCAATTATATTTCTACTACAAGTATATGATAGTCTATGCATAGCAAAGACTATATAGACTAGCTTTGAGCAATATAATTCGATAGTGAAACTTATAATTTTGAAAAAGTGTAATTTAGAACCTAGTATTACTAATGAATGAAAAAAACAATCCAAATTGAGGAACCTTCTCAAAAATCATTAGCTTAATACTCCTATAAGATTTGAATAGGTTTGAACGTGATTCAAAACAAATCTGTTTTAAAAAGAATGCCGAAAGTCAAAACTAGCATGTTTTTGGCACTCACGTGAATAAATATCAAAACAGTACTAAATCAGCCAACTCACTTAAGAAACTAACCCCACTAATTAGAGGATAAAGACCGTCCTCAAATCAACTACGTTAGGATTTTGATGCAAAAATCCGTGAATCGACGTTTTTATGGTTCTTAATCAAATGGAACTTTTGAGCTAACTTATGGAAACATATTTTTAACGCATGAAAAGATAAAAAAAATACTCATTTATTCAGTAGGTGATCTATAACCAATGGAAAAATCATATTTAAACCTATATTGGACGACATTTAAAGATTAATTACGCATTTTTTACTACGGACCCCTAACAATAGATTTAGCTAGCCATAATCAAATCAAACATGAAGATAAGATTAGAAATCATGAAAAATGTTAGACACATACCTAATAATGTAAAAAATAATATTTGAAAACTTTTGACTTTAGAATTTCTCAATTTCGATTTAAAACGAAGATTTTACGGCTAAAATGGTAAACAAACTCAAAACCGACAAAAAACTGAAGAAAATCGACTTAAATCATAAAAATGATGGAAAATAAGATTACTAATAATTAACAATGAAACATACATGTATAGTATGAAAAAATTATAAACTATTTGAAGATAAAACAAAAATCAAGTATTAATCGACGAAAAACCGAAAAACCGAAAAACCAACAAACAAGACCTATAAACCCTAAAACCAGCCCCTAAAATGATGGTTTAAGGTTGATTCTAGAATATATATATATATATATGATCTAAACTAACCAATCTATGATTAGTAATGCAAACGAACAATCAATATCAATTAAATTGAAAGAAAACTAAAAACTAAGGTTTACCTAGTACACAATTGAGACTTGAATTGAATGATGAATTATTTTTGAATACACTGATGTTCTATCCTCAAAATATCATAAATAAACTAACTTAACAATATTTTTTAAGGTTTAAAGAAGAAAATTCTCAAATTCGATCTTCAGATGTAGCGCAAAAGCTCCCAAAAAAGTCACGGTGCTCTTTGCCTCTCTGTTAATCGATTCTAAATTGTTTTGTCCCTTAAAATATGAAATATTAGCCCTTTTATATGGTACACAAGTGTCTCAAGTCATGATTTTAATAACCCTAGAAGAAACAGGCCGAAACATGGCTTAAAATTAAAATTTGGCCCAAAATTTGGCCTATTTCTTTATGATGCCTTCTTTTTTTATTCATAACTTTCTGCTCTAAACTTCGATTGATGCACCATTTTTTCCTGCGCGTAGATAATTTAAATATCTACAACTTTTATTTATGGATATTTCTTCAAATTCTCAATGGATAAAAACTTTGATCAATTATAATTTCGAGCTTTTTACTACAATTCTTGGTTTTGCTCGAAAACTTCAAGAATTGATCAATTGAGCTTCTTTCCTCTTGGAATCACTCTTGGACCCTTTCATTCACTTCATTCATGCTTGGGAACTTGTTATTCTCTTTTTGGTAACACTTTGGGGGCAGTTTGCGGAGTTTTCCTCACCTCGCGCCTTGAAATGGATACTGACTTCTTCTTCGAGCCTTCTTCTTGCACTTTTTCGCATTCAACCTTCTTTATTGCATCCAACCTCAATTGCTTAACCACTTTAGGCATGTAAAATGGCTTAGTAGCACAGAAATACAATGCAATGCCCTATTTTCATGCTTAAATTGAATTTACATGCATTTTTTTATTTTAGGCATTAATTAGCTAATTGAGCCTTGTTTAAGAGACTAGAAATGCAATTTTTGGGCTCAATCAGTTGCCCTCTCGAGTGTGGCTCACGGTTGGATTTATGTTAAATGATTTACTTCGGATCATAATCGGTTTAAACTTAATACTAATGGGTGTTGTAAGGGTAATCCCGGAGCTGCTGGTGGTGGGTGCATCATTCATAATAGCGAAGGTCAGGTAGTTTGTGCTCAAGGCAATTTTTATGATTTTATTATTAATAATGTGGCCGAAGCTAATGGTTTGGTTTAGAGCTTTATTTTTTCCCCAACGTCATTTCTACTATTGATATATAATTTTACTCTCAACTCATTGTTGATATTTCAAGCAGGCTAAAGACTCGCCTTGGAACGTGGTGTATCAGAGTAGACAAGTGAAATGTTTGTTACAATGTATGGATTTTTCTATTCGTCATATATATATAAAGGCCAATCAAGCTGTGGATTATTTAGCAAGCTTGGGTGTGAAGAAGAGAAGATTGGTTTCTTTTACGGCTGTGAATTTATCTAGAAAATTGTTAGCCATTGTTAAAGTGGATAAAACTGGTATAGTTAATGTAAGAAAGGTCAATTTATAAAACAAAATCAATTTTAACCTTCTAGAAAAAAAAAAGTTAGCATCAATACACTTGTTAAGTTAGACATTAAAATAAATACAAAGAGTTCGAGGAGAAGAAATAAACCACTTATAGAACCTAAATTAACATTTCTGATCAACTTGAAACAAGCAAAAACTCATATATTTACGTTAGACGAAAAGAGGTTCATATGCGCTGGTATTTGCACCATTTTTAGAAAATACCATAATAACGTTAGCATCACTCTAAAAAGATTCATATGCACACTTTGAAAATATATGAATATGAATCAACATGAAAAAAAAATGCTAACCAGCAAGAAGGAAACAAAAACAATGAAGTTGAGCACCTACTTTTTGCATCAATCTAAGAGTTTAAAATATATAATAAAAAGAAGGAACATCATTAAATACAAAGTTATTAACTTGCAAAAGTATAGTGATGCTCAACTCATTAAACAACAAAGATAAATATGTGAGCGCATGTACCATAATATAATTTCATTTGCACAAGGCAAATGGAAAACATAGTTTGCCCCATGCAACACTCTTTTAATGTCCTTTTTGCAAGTGACATTTCATGCCATGATTAAAAGTATGGCCTAGTGAGTTGGTATGATAGTTAACTATATACTCAAAACGTTGACACATTAAGAAATTTATTATAGAACACTTGATACAATAAAGCCCTCGTGTAGCATACATAGTAACATGTGCCTTAGCCTTAAATAAAATGGTTTTCCAGTATCTTTCTTAGGCAAAAGAAAATTAAGAAATTTGTCATCTTTTCATGTTAAATGACTTGTTCTTAACAATCATGCACAAGTTACATGCAAAAGTTGAACACAATAATGAAAAAAGATAGTCGACTTCGGTATATGGACCCTGAAAATCCATGAAACATGGCTTCGTTTATGTTTTAGTTGTAGTATACTAATATGATGTGATCTCGGATCGTTTTTCCTAAACAAATTAATGAATCCTTAACCTTTAAACTACGAAAATGCAAGAACCTTGAAATTTTATCAAAGAGATGGATCGCGGAACCTAAACCCAACCCTTGAATGCAAGAATTGAACATTGGTATAAGTTGAAGACACTACAATCAATTGATGAAGAATTAATTGACAAGTCAAGAATAGCTTGAATGATTAATTCAAACAATTCAACAAGTTCTAACAAGAACTCAGTGTAAAACACTCAGTTTGATTAATGATAACTTGATAATAATGTTTGACAATCTCCTTTAACTACGAGAAAAACAAAGTCTAAAACAATAAGAAAACTAATTGGAAAAAAATACAATAAGGAAACGTACTATTAAATCTAATTCCTAATTGAATAATGAAAAAACATTCCTAATTGAATAAGGAAATTCAAACAAATCCAATAATTTAAAACAACTTAAAATTGGATCTTCTGGATTATTCCAAGACTTGAATTATGGAATTTCACACATTAGCCTTGCCTCTATCAAAATGAGCATGTAAACCTTCATTAGGAAATCTCTAAAGAACCTTCATATATGTTTAGAACCTCATTAAGGAGCTCATAGGTAGCAAGCCATAGATGAAGATTAGAGTTAGGTTGGATCTCATCATAATAGTTGAGTTACGAATTTCAAATTTATAATTTATTCTAAAGAATGAAGTAAAAAAACAAAGAAAAAGATATACAACTCTTAGGCAAAAATCAACCTGCAAAAACAACGAATCAATGGTCCACACAATCAGCACCCAACCAGTAAAAATTGAGACCAAAACAGTACATAAACTTGGTCTAAATTGCAGCAACTAATCAGCCCAGAAAACTATATGTTGATAAATTTAAAACTCATCCCAAATCAGAGTATCAATGGTCCAAAGGCATGGTACCAACACCAGCAACAATCAGACAATTAAAACAGCAACACAAATTATATATATATATATATATATATTAATATTTGCATTTTAGCTCTTACTCTAATATATCTCTCTGTGTTTGGATCTAACTCCGGCATGTTTTAAATAAGGAAACCTTATTTTCTAGTCCATATATATATAAATATATATTTCAAATGATATATTAATCTTGTAGGTCAACTATACAAACTTATATCAAGCGTAATGAAGTCTTTAAAAACATAATTTACCATTATATTGAACCCTTAAATCAATAATAATTAATAAAGAAGCGGCTAAGATAGAAAAAAACATATATGTATATATAAGAAATGCTTTCACAAATTCAAGCAAGTAAAAGTGGCATGACTTTGTTCATTATTCTCTGACATTTTTTGATGAAGCACACAAAATTGCACAACATATTAACTAATTAAAACATACTTCAAATGAGAGATATACAAATTTCATGTAGTGTCTTACAAAAATTATCAAGGGAAATATCTTTGGCAGCTTCAGGAATTGGACTCAATATGTACTTAATCCACTAAGCAGAAAGCTAGAAAAAGCACCAAAAGACAGAAAAAAACTAATATGAATCATGCGCTTGCTTCCACTTCTGCTATTAATTGACAAGGAAAAAATAAAGAATATTGCAATTTACAGAGGGGTGAATTATTATCATGACACCATTGGTAGATAACACTTAGTAATGTAGAATTTTAGTTATTATTTACCAAGCCGAATTGTTTTACAATTTAGCAGTTGAACTTTTGTTCCGTAATGCTCATTGAAGCCTGCTTTATAGAACAAAATACAATAAGGCTCCGTTTGATTGCAAGGTGGAAAAGGAAAAAATATAGGTTAATTTTAGTGAAAAGATGGAAAATAAGTTGAGTGATAGATGTGTTATCCTTTTGATTTTTAAGTTTTTCCATGAAGAAATTTTCTTTGCTTGGTAGTGAGTAAAAATTTTCCACCAAAAACATTGAAGGATGGAAGATATATACTCATAAAATGAGTAACATCTTTCACATTATTTTCTATCTTTTCACACAAACTAGTTAAATTTATTTTCTTTTTCCATCTTTGCAATCAAACGGAGCCTTAGAGTCTTTATTTTCCTTTTCTTTCTCCATTTCCTTTTAGTTGATACATGTACTCTTTTATTATACATCATACACAAATTTACAGCACACCCAAGTGGTAATTTTATCAAAGAGGTTGAAAGAACGAGAATTTGACTATACTAAATTCGATGACGGAATCACCAAAATACTCGTAACTGGCCATGAACCTACATATAATTCATCACAATATATACAGAAATCAAGATTTAGGCCAAGAAAAATAACAACTTTACAATTCCGAACTTCCATCCCATTTCCGTTCCTCGATTCCTGCCTGAATACAAAGCTTTAGATTTTGTTCAACAAACAATCTTGAGCTATTTTCAAAAGAACCTAAATCTAAGGTATCCACATGTATGCCAAATCATAGAAGTAAAATCGTAAAAATTAACACGGTATTGATTTTAATTTTTTATTTAAATATAACTTAAATTTAGGCAGAAAAATTCTTTGTTGTATTAAGAACCTCTAGTTTAGTCATAGGTTCTTCCATCTGCATATACTCAATCCAGATGTGTACATATTTACAAATAGAGATCGAAAGAAATTAAGCACTTGACATCTCCATAAGGAAGGCTTATCGAAAGTACACACCACCTCCAAACTAAAAACATTCAGATCTAAAACCTAAATAGTAGGTTCTTAAAATCCAAATAATTAGTAAAATCCTGTGGGGACACCTACTCATGATAAATCACATGCCTCAACTTATTTTTCTATTTCTTATACAAATCAAATATTTTTCTTATTATTTTATATCTTATTATCAAACGGAGTGTAAAAATCTCAATGTACACATGCACTTTAAAACAAACTGATATGGCTAAGATTGATCATGTGACTCAGTAGTTCAAAAAAACTTGCTAAGTTGATAAATTATAACATAGAGTTTGAGCTAAAAGAGAGCAAATGATATAGATAAAATATTTATAACTAAATAAAAAAAAGAAAAGAAAAGAAGTTGTATCCAGAAAACATTTTGCTGTATGCATTAATTAATTAAGTCAATGATAACAGAACTTGAGAAAATACAACTCAATTGCTCGGGGAACAACTCCACCGTACCGTGTGCAATAATGAAAATGATGTGAGCCACGTATAGAAAAACAGATAACTATAACTATATATATATCAGTCCCATTCCTATGCGCATTACTATTCACGCACTGTCCGTACGCAATGGGCCATTTGGCACGCTTTACGATGAAATTTTTTGATGAAATTTGGTGGGGATGTTCTTCATTGTGTGTAGAACATCTCCACCAAATTTCATCAAAAAATTCAACCGGGAAGTGGTTTAACTACATGATTGAAAAATATTGGATTTTATATATCTATTTCTGGACCAATATTTTTCAATCATGTAGTTAACCCACTTCCCGGTTGAATTTTTTGATGAAATTTGGTGGAGATGTTCTACACACGATGAAGAACATCCCCACCAAATTTCATCAAAAAATTCCATCGGGAAGCGTGCCAAATGGCCCAATGCGTACGGACAGTGCGTGAATAGTAATGCGCATAGGAAGGGGACTGTATATATATATATATATTATTAAGCCATATAAAACATCTTTCTTTTTTGTAAATTTTAATAGTTTGATTGAAACCAAACAAAACACACAACCTACGAGGTGCATAGTTTACATAGATACAATTGAACTAACCAGTTAACATAGCATATCTTTAGGTTCCAGTGCTAAACTCTTCTTAACACATACATGCACTTTTCAAACCTAAGCAAGCAATAACAGTACAAATTAACATATATATATATACACAGAGGCGGAGCCAGGAATTTCATTCAGGTGGAGCCAAATTAATAAGACTCAAACAAACATTTCGCGAAGTGAAACTTACTCCTATTTTACTATAATACTTCTCTATTTTGTTTCTGAAAAGTTAAAAATGGTATACTAAAATTAATTATATATTTATATATGTAAAAATATATTTATTAACTCAATATTCAACATACTATATAAAATTCATTTTTTTTTCAAACCAATATTAAATCAACCTCAATAACCAACAAACAAATATATTAATCTCAATATCAACTTATCAAATAACAATCTAATATGTAAATCAACCTCAATAACAAAATTTAATATCAATATATAACAATCTAATAAGCAAATCAACAATAATAAATAATAACCAACAAAAAATATATTAATAAACAAATAAACCCCAATAACCAACAAACAACTATATTAATCAATAATATCGAAAAAGAAAATATGTCAAAATTCAAGAAAACACTTAAATTTTAATATTCAAAATAATAATAAAAAAAAATTAATATATGAAAGAAATTTGATCTAGAAGTAAAGCTACAGAACAAAAGAAGGAAAATAAGCTATGGTAGGAGGAGAGAAAAAGGAGCTATTGCAGAAGAAGGAGAGCAAAGGCTGTTATGCCTGACCCCAATACAAAACTTTTTTAATAATTACATACGCCCACCCTAAACTCCTACATCTTATCACACAAATGCCCCACCACAGGCCAATATTCCAAATTACATGCAACCCCCCTGAAGTTTCATTCACCTCAACGAAGACCCAAAAACTCAAACAAAATTCTTCAAAAGTCCGGGTAGGGCCATGGCCCCACCTGGTCCTTAGCTCGCTCCGCCCTCTGTGTGTGTGTGTGTGTGTGTGTGTGTGTTCACAACTACCTCGCTATAAAAATCCTGCCGATATTCCTCGATCTCTTGCTACTAATTAAGCTGCAACGTTTGAACCTCACCGTATATAGCTTCACTAGCTTCCTCCCGCCAAGTTATAACTATAGTGTTGATTACACCTATGAGCGCAAAACGTACCTCTTCCCAAATCTGTGTCTGTCTGATTGAGCAAGATTAACATAAACTTATTATATTGGATAATATAATAAATGGCATTTGCTTTTAACATGAATATCACACATACATGCAGGACACAAATCTCATACACAATAACCCCCCATCCCTACGTAGAGCCCATCTTTAGTTCTCATTTTATCTCTACTTCTCATGAATATCACATATGCGCGCAGGACACATGCAAATCTCATATGCAATAAAACTTCTATCCTATAAAAAAAACAGCACCTTATTTGACAATGTATCTTAGTCGTAGGGATGCGATTAAAAATCTACTCCATAGAATTACCTTGTAACACATGTTTAATAATAAGATGAAAAATGATACTAAAAACACATGTTTTCTTTTAAAAGTTGAAAAATGAGTTAAATGATGCTATAAGATGTTTTTCATCCCATTTTTTTTTTCATGAAAATGTGAAAAAGTAACAGAACATCTTATTATATTACTCAACTCATTTTTTAACTTCTTACAAAAATTAATTTATTTTATTATTATTTTTTGTTTTGTTACGAAAGTCCTAAATATTGAAAATTTTAATTCAATTGAGTCCGTCAGACTACCTCTATATGTTAGTTGGGCCATTTTGTACAGCCCAGCAATTGCAGTTAGGCCACAGCTGCGTGTTTCCACTTTCAAACTTGCCCACGTACCCCTATTTGGCTGTTTGCGGTTATTGAAATCCAATAATTTAATTTGGGAGTTCTTAAATAAACTTACATAATCCGTCTTCTCACCTTAATAAGAGAATATTTTCTTCACACCTCACTTATTTTTTAAAAAAAACTTTCAATTCATCCCAATGGTGGGGTGAGTTTACTAAATGCACTATTGAAACGTTAATTTAATCGTTACTAAAATTAAAACATGAAATTTTTTATCAAAAATATTCAACCTACCCCATCTTTTTTATATACGCTAACAACATATCACATCTTTTTTATAAGTCAAATAATAAATTTATTTTTTTATTGCACAACTACAAAATTCTTTATTGACCTCACAAAATTTCTAATTAGAGATAGGGTCAAGCCCCATAAGTAACAATTTCAAAGACAATAAAGTGTAAATTTGAAAAATAAAAATAGCAACAACAATAGTTTTAGATTTTAGGCGACCAACTGTCTAAAATGAAACACCTGATCAAATTAAAAATTAATTAGTTAACATAAGATAATTACCCCGACCGTTTCCACTAGCTAATAATAAAATTTTAATCTTTGTAATATTATTGTCTCCTATACGGCTGTATCTAATGAATTGAAAAAATAAAATATAAGAACACCCTTTAATTTCTTCGGCGGAAGGAAACTACTCGTCTCCCTGCTCCCGGCCCATCCATCCATATTCTCCAATCGTGCTGTTTTGGTGAGTAACTAAAATCGTTGCAATTCTGTTTTATTTATTCTTGTGATGTGATTAGACCTAATCTAACTAACCTATATAGTTGCTTTTGTAAAATATATTTTCACTAATCAATATAATATATAGGTGATTGATTACAATCCTTCTTAGAGAGAGAACTGTCTTGCTC
Organism: Lonicera japonica; assembly: GCA_021464415.1. Lineage (NCBI taxonomy): Eukaryota > Viridiplantae > Streptophyta > Magnoliopsida > Dipsacales > Caprifoliaceae > Lonicera > Lonicera japonica. The sequence continues at coordinate 6,491,967 of CM038466.1, forward strand.
CAATGGCGAAGCTAGGATTATTAGCGAGTGGGGGCGAAAATCAGTAGTGTAGCCAAAATTTATTCATAGGGCGGGTTAGGCTAAAAAAAATATGCAGGGCTGCCCTCAAAAAAAAATTTTGGAGGTCATTTTAAAGTATTTACTAAATATTGACTTGAAAACAATAAAAAATAAATACTTATTTGAATGAAACAAATGCAAATATTAAACACTGATATAATAGTATATCATAATTAGAGATTTAAAGTAGACAAAAGGTGTTTTTTGTTATATCTAGTCACATGTGATATAAAAAAATACATTATATAATTTAATGAAGTTGAACCCTACGATTCTTTCCTGAATCAAAATCATTTATGAGCAAATCCAAATCAATGTTTTATTTTTTAAGTTTCGAATTCTGACCCCAATAGTTTTACAAATACAATTTAACTCCCCAAAACTAATTATTTTTTTTCCAGTGGGGTCGGCCGCCCCCGCCTGCCCCACTGTAGCTCTGCCCCTGCCTGCCCCGATTGTTTTTGCAAGTGAATGCACCTTGAATTTGGTTATGTTTTTTGCCCAGAATTTGTAAACTAGCGAAATACTCCTACATATATATATATATATAATTATATATATATTCTAATTCATTGAAAGACCCAATTTATTAATCCAAAAGTCTTGGATCGTCTTAAGGAAACTAAATTTATTGGGGGAAACAACAGATAAGCAGATAGCAAGTTGGCCTTCAATAGGTGCAAACCTTTTAAGGTCTAGTTTACGCTCCAGAGCTGAGAATTTGTGAAGCAAAGCAAATTAAAAAGGTTTTGGAGCCTCATAATACATATATATATATATATATTTGTACATTCCATTGCAGTAATTTGGTCAATAGTTGCAGTATGAACAGAAATTTGTTGTTGAATTGCTTGTGGCCGGGTAAACTTAGACAAAAGTGATTCCTTTTTGGATTCCTAATGCATGAAATTAACCACAAAAATGAAACATTGAAAACAGGATTTACAGATGTAAATGGAATGCGAGTTTAGTAATCTTTGTGCCTCTGCAATTCTGAAATAACATTGGTCAGTGTGTGTGTGTGTGGGGGGGGCGTTTCTTTTACATTGGTCTTTGATTTTGTTTCCTTTATGGATGGGCCCATGGGATTTGTTTGCATGTTTGTACGTACGGGTTGTGCCTTCTTGGCGCGGTTACTTCAACATCACCATAAATGTTACTTCATCATTACCATATTGTTCCACAGCTGTGTTGTGTGGGTGCAATTAAATATAATACGCCTGTTTGTAAATGCATTCCTGTTCAACTGGTATTTTCTTAAAGGAAGATAATTTTACGGACTACTCATGGGCAAAAAGTGCTTGAAAATCTTTCTTCACCTTAGGAACTCTTAACAGTAACTAGCTAGCATGGTCCTCATCTTAGTGTACGTTGTTGTTATGTGTCCACTCTCTCTCTCTCTCTCTCTCTCTCTCTCTCTCTCTCTCTCTCTCTCTCTATTAAGAATAGTTGGCTCAAATCATTGATCTCACATGGAGAAATTGTAGAACTCAACATGGGTATATAAGTGGGGAGAATCTCCACATAGTAACAAGACCTTTTAAGATAAAACCCCACACCTGTGGCCCAAAGGTGTTTAAGCTGGGGACAGTATTGTTACTATGTCAACAATTGGTATCAAAGCCGATGGTGGATCTACGGACTTGTGAAGTAGTACCGGTAGCTAGACTCGGCACCAACTGGGCCCGACCCGAGTGCCGGTGAGCACAACAATTAGTATTAGAGCCGATGGTGGATCCACGGACTTGTGAAGTAATACCGGTAGCTAGACTCGATGGAGTCGGAAGAACTCGGTTGAGCCTAAGGTGATAAGTCGCTACAAAAAGTGTCCCGGTAACTGGACTTGGTGGAGCTTATGGTGGAGTTAGACTTGGAGAAGCCGGGGCTGGACTTGGTGGAGGCTCAAATCATTGGTCCCACCCAAAGGTGTTTAAGTTGGGAAGAGTATCATACAACATCTCTCTCTCTCTCTCTCTCTCTCTCTCTCTTCCATTGAATTGATCGAAGTTGATGATGCTTCAAAGATATTTGTTAATAGATGTGGTGTTCTCCATACCTTTATTAAGTACTCGTACGTGGTATCCAAGTGGTCCTGTGTGTGCAGATAGCTGATGCTGCCCTTATAAAACAATATGATGTGTTGCTCTCACAGCATATGCCCCATCATTGTAAGTGCTTCATTGCTTTAGTGTATATACATATTGCCCGTATATGTCTCTCTCCCTCTCTCTCTATATATATTCTAATACTCTTTCCTCTCAAGTTAAGTCACAATTCTTTTTTGGGACACAAACAATGTACCGAATCTCAAGATTGCGACAAAAGTTTTATTTTTTTACCATTGTTTATATTGGAATTAGAGTTTTCTTAATATAAGTGACCCTTAATTAATTTGGAATTGATGAAGTATATAACAAAGCCCTTTTAAAGTCATGGCTGCGGTGATGTTGCTCATGCCTGCAAGATGGAGACTACTCTGATTGTAAACATGCCACAGTTTTTAAGAATTCAGGGATTTTCAGTTGTAAATGCCTTTTACGTTGATTTATTTGTTTAACTGATTTAAACAAATTTTATTTTTTTTGAACAAGATTTTAAAAACAATTTTTTGCAAAGCTAATTTGTTTAGCATGCGGATCAAATGAAATGGAAATGGTGTACGTGTTGTGTCTTAAATACCACACGCAGCCACGCTGGAAGTATAAGTCTTGTTTTATGTATTACTTACTCCCTCTCTTAATCACGGACAGAGATCGAGACAGTATTAGTTAAAAAAATTGAACTTATAATTACAAAACATTTGATTTGATTTTATATTTAATTTTACTTTTACTTTTCAAAATTTTGTGCCATACCTGTGTCTATTCCGGTCAAATAGATTTCTTTATAAAAATACCTATTTGTAAGTATAGATATCAAAGTGCCGACCAATATGTTTATTAAAGGAGCACCTGAATGCGAATATATGCTTCTGTGCTTGAGTTCCATGGAAAAAAATATTGCAGAATGCGAATCAAATCTTTATTTTATTACTCAACAAATATGTATGCATGTAAAAGCGTACATGAAGACAAGATACCTCAAAGACTTCTTATCTTACTTTGGATTTTATTTTATTTTAATAAATCCAAGTGCTAGATAGATTGGTGGTTCGAGGAGGCCAGGGTTGAGTGTGGGACTCAATTAAACTGGGGCCTTCCCTGTGAATGCTCACAACCTGAACCACTTAGACTCAATAAAAAAAGGCGTAATTAACTTAGCTATTATAGACACAATTAAATTTTCTCGGAAATATTTTATTTGCCTGACCATAACATTTTAATTTGCTTTCCTATCCCTTGCTGTGAAGGATAGTGTTACGTTTTCTGTCAAATTAACTTTGATTTTTATTTGACTGAATTAATATTATTTTGTTTAACATAATAATGTACTTGAAGAATTGTACTCCTTTCTCAAACTAACAATCTCAATTTTCTATTTAGAACAAAATATCAAGAGTTTAATTTTCTTTTAGAGACCATGAATCCACGTAGCTAAGCTAGTTTTACTTTTGAAAATTGTATGCTTGAGGTTTTAGCAAAATTTAACTATTTGAGTAGTTTGTACCTATTATTTACAACTTTCAACCTCGAGCAAAACTCGAAATTTGATTTATGTACGTTGTAACACAAAATTTCAGGGAGGAAAAAAAACAATTACAATCATTCTCAGGAGACACATAGATGTTAGCATTGCATGCGTTAGTTCAAGTGATGAGAGTAAATTGTGTTCACTTGGCAATGCAATATATATATATATATAGTGTCACATCAAACATGCAAGTTAATCTAGGTAGTCTCTTGCATGTGCTATGCTATACGTCTCAGATCGATATAAGCAAAACTGTTAAAAATTCTTCTTTCAAGCTCTCCAAGCTATATATAGTTCAAACGTATAGGCAAGAATTTGCGCTACAATCTTCGTTTGTCTTTTTTCTAAAGAAACCACAATTAAGTGTTAGGCACTGAATGATTAGAATCGGTTAAGCCAATTTTTAGAGCATCTCCAATGCAAAAATGAATTGGATACCTCTTAATCATGAACATGTAAATATAAAAAAGTCTCTGATGGCCAAATCTTACAAAAATTATCTCCAATGGAATTGCCCAAGAGAATGTCTATTCATAAATTCATAAATTAATAATTTTATATGTAAAATGGGTCTTGTTTGATAGGTCTTGATTTATACTTTTTTAATATGTAATTTTTATTAATAAATAAATTAATAATTTTATATGTAAAATGGTTATTATGGATGGTTGCATTGGAGTGCATTTTTTTAATTCATTGTCCATCAATTATATGTGGTGTTTTATTTTCATATAATTTATAGTTGCATCGGAGATGCTCTTAAATGGGATAGAAAGAAATACATAAACCAATTCTGATTAACAGTTAGGCAACTGCACTTTTGTGTCATTAATTAAACAAACCATAGAAAAGAACCGTCCAATTTAAAATTAAAATTAAAAATAGAGCACCTAAAGTCATGTTCTGTAATTGGTCCCAGCAGTAATGCAGTGCATAGTCCAGTCCACATGCATATAAACAAATGTGCCACAATCGTTAATTATTATTTCAACACAAAATGATAGGTACAACGGCATTTGAATTAGGCCGGAGATAGAAGTTACGTGGCCGGAAATCGAACCTTTATTAGATCTCTCTCATAACTATCAACTTTTAATTTATTAACTACTACATAATCTTCTTTCCTCACTTTGAGTTTTGCATATACCCATAATGAACAGCTTATATTAAAAAAAAATTGTTCTCTTTTTAGATGAAGAGTCTTATATATATGTCTTTTTGGAGAATATATATATCAGATTAAAAATGTTATTTAGATTATTTTTATGATATAATCAATATACCAATACATAGAATGATCAATATATATATTTAATTTTAACTATTATTAGGTTGAAATTAATATATTTTTTAAAAAAAATAGTACAAAACATAAATATCAACTCTTAATTTCAATGAACAGCATGTGAAATGTGGTGGCATAGCTATAATTGGGGGGAGGACCTTAGGGTTTCGGGGGAGGGGCTAGCTGGCTCTGGGATTGGGCAGTGTGGTAGGTGTGGGGCTGTAAAAGGAGACGGTGGTGAGGTTGCTGAGGTAGAGGGGCAATGGTGGAAATAGGGTGGGGTGTGAGGCTAATGGGTGGTAGTACTGGTTGCCATACTTTTTTTATTTAATCTCTTCAAATGTAGCAGTTGTTACTGGTTAGGTTAGGGTTAACATTATAATTTTCTTCAATGCATGGAGGGTTGTTTCCATTTTATGTGGTTATATTTTCGGAAAAGCCTCAAATTTCACTTGATATTTGAGTAAATTAAAAATTGCTCATATTCCACTGAAAATAATTACTTTTCATCGTTTTAAATTTAGCGTCGTACTAATTTTTTTTTAAATATCTCAATTAATAATTTTTGACACATGCAATATAAATCTGGAAGGAATGACTGAAGAGGGGGAGGGAAGGATCAAATCCCTGATGGTTAGTACACATGGAAACATCACTACTTAATCGATGTGTTTTACCTTGAGTCTAACTGTATCTTTTACTACTAATTATGTTATTAAAATCAGTCTTTTCTTTGAAAATGTAACTTCTTTAAAAAAATATTAAAACGACATTATCAATTTGAACATGAGTAATCTTATGTGAATGTAAAATATGACATCTTAATGTGTCAATCACTTGTTAGTTAAAATAAAATGTGATTTTACTTTTTTAAAATAATACAAGACAACTATATTTAATATATTAGATATTTATATCTACTTAAAATTATTAATTTGAACATTGTAATCAAAGTTTAATTTTTGTACGTGACAATTAAGTCGGCACTCTTACGATGTTTTTCTTATAACCTCAAAAAATTCAACCACATTGGTCAATGATCAATCGGGGAAAAGCTTGCCATTAGGGGTCAAGTTTTCGAAAAAACACGATAACATACTAACTTGGTAACTTTACTATAAATTATGACATTATCATTCTTTGTATTGTATTGCATGTTCTAAAAATATCCCTACAAATGAGTTACTGAAAACATCGTCTGCATATTACAAATTTTGGTTCTTTTACTGAATACTAAGGCTCCGTTTGATAGCAACATGGAAAATGAAAAGAAAAATAACTAACTTAGGTGAGAAGATGGAAAATAAATTGAGAGATGTGGTGAGATTAACTCTTGCCTTTGGCTTTTTTCCATGACAAAATTTTCTTTGGAAGATGGTGGAGAAAATTTTTCCTCAAAATATTAAAAGAGAATAGAAGACATATACTCACAAAATAAGTATGAGATGGAGAGGATCTCACTATATGCCTCAACTTATTTTCCATTTTATCACCCAAATTAGTTGCTTTTATTTTCATTTTCCATGTTGCTATCAAACGGAGCCTAAGTGATGGAATGTTGAATTTAAATTTTTTAAAAATACTATTTGTTTTTTAATTTGAATGAGTTTTTAAATATTAAGTGTTTATTTAAAATAATAATTTAAATTTAGTATTAAGCATTCAGTAAAGTTGATATTTAGAAAAGATAATTATTAACTTCTTAATGATTTAAAAAAAAATCTTCTAACACTTTTAAATAATTAAAATTTTCTTATTAAACATTCAGATGCAAAATAAAAAAACCCCTAACAAAGAACTTTTAAATAGAATTAAACAAATAAATTGATTTATCTATAGTTCTATTACTGTACTATATATTAAAGAGAAAAACACTTTTGATACTTATTTAAAATTATAAAAAACTCTAATGGTTTTAAAAATAAAAAAATGTAAAGTTTATGTTAAAATTCTAACGCATAAATTTAAACATACAAAAAACATATGTAATTATTAATGAACAATCTTATATATACAAAAAAATATTAGATATAATATTATAGATATATCATGTGTGGCACACATTTAATCCATTAAATTATCATTTTCTGCATTAATTACTTCGATATAAATTAGAATTACTCCTCACACATTCCGTACTCATCTCTATTATTTATCCCAATATCTGCTAGCGAGTACCACCAGGGTAATTAGCAGCGCTGTTAAAATGTATCTAAATTAAAAGAAAAAAAAAAAAAAGTGGGCGCCCCACTCCTCGTCAACATCGTGCAGCACCCACTAGACCTCTATTTTTCCAAAGCTTTCCCACCCTCCCATGACGGTGACAACGTTTCCCTCCACCAGTCTCATCCATTCCATTCAGGACCACTTTACTCTCTCTCTCTCTCTCTCTCTCTCTTCCCTATGTGTGTGATATGGGTGGTGTCCACCGTGACGCCACGAGTAGTGAGCGGTTCGATCGATACCAAACTTTCCTTCCCTTATCTTCTTCTTATCTTACTACTACTATTAGCTTATTTGCTTACACCCCCAACCCCACCCGGTCGCAGCTCATCCATTCCAAATTCAATCAAACAGCAACACAATAAAACTAATTAAATACCAGAGAAAAAATTAATTAAACAAACAATCACAATATTAAGACTTCCATGACGAAAGCTAATTTTCCCTTTAAACCTGAAATCGTTATACATCTATGCAAACTGAAGATATCCATATATATATAATAATCCCTTCGGATTATTAATTAATCTCATCATTGATATATAAAAACCCTCGTGTTTCTTTCTGCTATCATTGATTTTTTGTTTTTCAGTTATCATCGGAGGTTTCAGGGCTTGGAAACTCGTTCAAGTCGGGCTTTTCGATAATTCGCGTTGAATCCGATTCCGGTGATCGATGATGAACAGAACTTTGAATAGCATCAACTCTGGCACCCACCTCAGTAGCTTTCTTTCGAATAGAAGCGGCAGACAAATCGTGAAGATCAACGTCTTTTTCGGAAATAGAATCGGGGAAATTAAGGCGGGCGGAAGGACCTCTGAGGTAAAAGACGGCGGTGTCGTAGGCACGAGCTGCGGCGACGGGGGAAGAGTAAGAGCCAAGCCATATACGAGACCTCTTGTTTGGTTCCCTGATTTCGGCAACCCACTTTCCCCACTTCCTCATCCTAATCCCTCTGTAGGGTTTGTCTTGCTGCCTGTTATGCTGCTTCCTAATTTTCTGAGTTTCCATCGTAGTTGAACAACACTCACCTCCTCCTTCCATATGTTATTACTTTAGAGAGAGAGAGAGAGAGACTTGGGCGGTATTATTGGAAAAGAAAGAGGGTTATATATTTTAGGAAAAACAGAGAAACAAAAAAGAAAAAAAGAAAAACATAAACAAATTAAGAGGTAGAGTCCCGTCCCAGAAAGACGATTGCCCTCCTCAAAGACCAGCTTTTCTACTACTTATACAACACAACAATATATGTATGGCGTAACACGTAGGTGTTGGTATAATGGGTCTATATTATTATTATTATCATTTTTATGATATATATATATATATGTGTGTGTGTGTAAATGTAAATAAATAATAATATATGTAGGGGGTGTATTTATATCTCTCCTCTATATAAATAAATAAATAGATTTAGAGAGAGAGAGAGGAGTGCAAAGACTGCACGCATTGGGTGGGTTCATACTTGGCTGCTAGTCTGCCGTCTCGGCACGGCAGCCACGTTGATCTTCCCTTTAAGATAAAGTCCAAATATGGCCGACATACCCCATCGCCCTCTCTCTCTCTCTATATATATATATAATTACTAATATCTTCTATCTATCTCTCTATATATATATTTATGTTGTATATTTGAGTCCTCTCCCAGCCTATCATGAAATATACAAACAAAATATTTGGATTTTTAGACCGACTCACTGCTGATGTGTCATCAATCAATACAATATATATACATCGTAACGTACTGTTGATTATCATTCACTATATTTTTATTCTTAATTCTAGAGTACGTACTTTTAAAATTAATAAATTTAGAAAAATGATATTAGCACTCCACTTTCATCCTTAGACACTTCACTTTTATTTTTAGTGACATAAAAAGTGTCCCAAATGATATATATAAGTGTCACTAAAAATAAAAGTGGAGTGCCTAAGGATGAAAGTGGAGTGCTAATATCATTTCCCTAAATTTAACAACCTCGTAATTCTGTAAATCACAAACATAATCGTTAAATTTGGAGGCCCTTAACTTATAAGACAATCCGCAGATCTTGTTAAAAACAAAAAATTGTAAGTCTGGCAAAACATTGTAATTAATTGGCTTACTATTTATTTTTGTAATAATTTAATTATTATATATAATGTTATCTTCCCTCCCCCGTATATAAAAATGTAAACTAGTTTCATAACTTTGTAAAAAGTTTCCAACACAGATGTAGTAATGAATACACCCTAAGGTCTCGTTTGGTTTATGTATTTTAGCATTTGGGAAATGATTTGTTTGGTGATCACAAATTTCGGAAAAAATTTCTCAAGAAATAGAAAAATAGAGGGTAAAGCTATTCCACTCAAAATGCATTGGATTCATTTTCCCTTCTAATTTTCCAACATATATTACAAAAAATTTGGACATTAATATCCCTACCCAAATATACTATTACCAAATTTACCCATTAATCTCTTTGGTGTACTTTTGAATTTTTATAATGTTATTTTTTACTTTAAAATACGAGAGTATTATTGACATATTGATATATTTTTACTTTCTTTTCCTGTACCAACCAAACATTGGAAGGGAAATGAAATGGTATTTCCTAAATACTTTCCACGCTTTACTAAACACAGGAAAGAAAACTTAACAGAAACTTTAGTTTCCCACTTCCATAGGAAAGACAGCGGAATCGATATCTCTTCCGTGAACCAAACGATGCCTAACTACTTTATAATAGATGGATTTACTCAAGCTTTTGCCTGTGGCCCAACTTTTTCTAACACGTTTAGCATGAAACCGTATATGACTTTGCCTTAATTGGTAGTGATGCTGTAACTTGAGTACTTTCTAAATAAAAATAATAATTAAAAATACATTTTATTTCTTACTGTGTAATTTATTATATTAATTATATTCTAAAATTTAAATAAAATTATCGAATATTTGAGGCGTACACAAATAAAAAGCGGAAGGAGTGTACATTTTCTTCATTAATTTGCAGCTAAAAGTTAATAAATAGTTTGTATTTTTGTTGGAAATGATATCTTAAAAATAAATAAATTAATTGAACAAAAATAAAAGGGGGAACCGCCGTAGCTCACTACGGACAGGTGTCACCTCCCCGTCCCAATCCACTCAGAGGTAGTGCAGACACACGGCGGCGAAGGCTTTGCCACTAAACGACGTGGATGCTTCCACTTCTCTTACTCCATCTCCAATTACGGAAGTTACCCTTCTCCGTTCTCTTCCTTTTTCATATCTTCATCCTCGTGATACTAAGAGTGTATTTGATAGGCCATATTTTTCATGGAAAATATAACTTTTTCATCAAAATTCTAACTTTTGTAGTGTTTGATTGCATTTATTTTTTATGGAGCCAAACTCTCACTTTTTTTACTACTTATGTACTTTTCCTCGTAAAGGTGGAAAATATTTTCGTGGGGGGTGATTTTTATTTTTCAAGTAATTCGCACAAAGACAGAGGCAATTAGCACAAGTGTAGTCTAAAAAAAAACAGTTTTTTGATCAAGTAAAATTGTTAGAAAAATTAAAAAAAAAAAACTGTTTTTTTGATGAAGTAAATTTGTTAAATACAAAAAAAAAAAAACTGTTTTAAAAAAAACAATTTTTTGATGAAGCAAAATTGTTCAAAAACCAAAAATTGTTTTAAAAAAATATGTTTTTCACTGAAGTAAAATTGTTCAGAAATAAAAAAACTGTTTTTTTGATGAAGTAAGATTGTTAGAAAAATAAAAAAAAACTGTTTCTTGATGAAGTAAACTTGTTAAAAATAAAAAAAAAAACTGTTTTAAAAAAAACAGTTTTTTGATGAAGTAAACTTGTTAAAAAAAACAAAAACTGTTTTAAAAAACAGTTTTTTTATGAAGCAAAATTGTTCAAAAACCAAAAATTGTTTTCAAAAAATCTGTTTTTCACTGAAGTAAAATTGTTCAAAAATAAAAAAAAACTGTTTTTTGATGAAGTAAGATTGTTAGAAAAAAAAAAAACTATTTTAAAAAAAAAAACTGTTTCTTGATGAAGTAAACTTGTTAAAAATAAAAAAACTGTTTTAAAAAAAAACTGTTTTTTGATGAAGTAAACTAGTTAAAAATAAAAAAACTGTTTTGAAAATAAAACAGTTTTTTGATGAAGTAAGCTTCTTAAAAATAAAAAAACTGTTTTAAAAAAAAACAGTTTTTTGATGAAGTAAACTTGTTAAAAAAAAACTGTTTTAAAAAAAAAACTGTTTTTTGATGAAGTAAAATTGTTAAAAACAACTGCTTTTTAAAAAAACTGTTTTTCAATGAAGTGTGGTCTAAAAAAAAACTGTTTTTTGATGAAGTAAAATTGTTAAAAAAAAACTGTTTTAAAAAAAACTGATTTTTGATGAAGTAAAATTGTTCAAAAATCAAAATACTATTTTTTGATTAATTAAAATTGAAAAAAAAAAGAAACTGTTTTTAAAAAATCTGATTTTTTAGGTAAGTTCCATATAAAAAATATACAAGTTCCATAGAAAAAAGTTCAAGTTCCATGGAAAATAATAGCTATCAAACAACAAAAGTTGGAAAAAGTTACAATTACCATAGAAAATAATGTCTATCAAATACCAAAAGATGGAAAAGTACACTATTTTTCTGGTAGAAAATTAAGGCAATCAAACACGTTTAATTGACATTTTCCATGCAACTCAATTCTCAGCAATTCAATTGCCTGGAACTTATTTTCTTTCCATGCAAATTCCATGCTCACAATCAAACGCACCCTAATAGTAACTAAAACCTGTGTCATTTTTTTTATTTTTTTCAAATTGATAATTGTATTAAACTACAATGTATAATATTTATACTTGTATGCTCTGTTTCATTGCAAAGTGAAAAAAAATTGAATTAATTTTGATAAAAAGATACAAAATAAGTTAAGTGATATATAAGGGGTGATCATCTTGATTTTTAAGTTTTTTCATGAATATTTAAATTTGTGTTATCTTTGAAAAATATTAATTTATGTATATAAAAAAGGAAAGACATTACTGTTAAAAACTTTATATGATGCGAATTTAATTCTGTATTCCGAATTGATAATGATCAAAATTAAATCGACACTAAAACCGAGTCCTGTGATATCCACAGTCTCCTTAAAACAGTTACGCCGCCCCTCGGTAGTGCTTGGAGGCTGCCGGACGACGTCTGTTTCCCAGGATGAAACGGTACTTCAGTGTTACCTAAGCACCTCGGTACACTGAACGAACTGAAGACGTTAGAATCTTACCACCGGAGAAGGAAACCTACAAGCTAGAACAAAAGCGAAGGAGGTTCAATGGAGAGGAAATTTTTGAATTGTCGAATTTTGGTTGTGTTTTTTGGAATGAGACAGAATCTCCTTTTTAATTCAATCGGGAATAATGGCCATTAAACAAAATAAAACTGACCATTAATTTTTTTTTATCAGTTTCTCAAAACTGACCATTAAGTGGTTAATTAATCAACATAAATACAATGAATTCGAAATTCAAATTGGAAAAAATTAATATCTCGAGTGCAAAACTTAGCCCGCACAAGGCTCGCTTTTTGGTCCGGCATTCGTGTCCGCAGGTGCGGGCACACATGAGCCACCATGGTTCTAGGCTTATTTCGGTCCATGATTTGCACCCCCCCTGCGCCTGTGTGCGCGAGAGAGAGCCTCTTATCTTGCCTCATTCAATAAGGCATTCTCATGAGCTTAGTTATAAACCCATAGAATTTTTTCCACTTTTCCTATGTGGGACTTCCCACTTTCATTGCATTTTTCTATTTCAACTTGCTCACTTTGAGTGACAATTACTCATTCACCACTTAACCATTTTGAGCATGTAAATACACGATTTCAATGTACTCACGTAGGAGAACACGAATATATTAAGAACTTTCACATCCGAGTGCAAAGTCTTATTACAATTTTGCCCTCAAAATGGTAGAAAATGTGTTTTTCTAATACCCATTTTCTAACAATTCCCCACATGAATGATAATTGGAGACCAAGTGCTCGAAAGAGATGGTGGTAAGACTCAACGGTCGAAACCTGCATAGGATAGGTAGGTTTTACCCTTTGAACCCTCCATTGTGATACTATGTTTACTTTACTAATTAAACAGTGGACGCGATGTCCTTGAACTGCTCAGTTGATTATGTAAATGATGACATGGTTCACACAGGAATCTTCCTCAAACATTTCAGTTCTCACTATTATGTTCGTTAATGGCCATGAACATACGCCTGGTTCTGTAAGAGTTTACAAGAATTGTGCCCTAAACAATTCCCTTGGAAGCGGCCCTTCTTCCCTCTTACATAGGTGATGTCTTAATTAAAGGTAACCCGCCTTACCCCGCTCGACTTCTCGACGCATAAGAATCATTAAAAGCTTAGCTTAACCTTCATCCATACGGGCATCACTGTTTGATCATAGGAATGGGTTTGGGAAAAATCCCCACAGTGATCCAACATCGTCTTTATAATTTAGTTGTCCCTTTTGAATCTACATCTTGGGATCTCCAGTCACGTAGGTTGTGTATCCACTATAAAGACTTATTAATTCATGGGCTTTAGCCCCATTCCCCTCGATGATTTCTCAACTAGCTCTCGATTTAACCCTTTAGTTAACGGATCTGCGATATTATCCTTAGACTTTATATAGTCTATAGAGATAACGCCAGTTGAGAGTAATTGCCTAATGGTATTATGTCGTCGACGAATATGTCTCGACTTACCATTATACATATTATTCTGGGCTCTACCAATTGCAGATTGACTATCTGAGTGAATGCAAATTGGAGGCACAGGCTTCGTCCACATTGGAATATCCTCTAGGAAGTTGCGTAGCCATTCAGCCTCTTCCCCACATTTATCTAGTGCGATAAACTCAGATTCCATAGTGGATCTGGCAATCACAGTTTGTTTTGAGGATTTCCAAGAAACGGCTCCTCCTCCTAATGTAAATACGTATCCACTAGTGGATTTGGAATCTTTTTCACTAGATATCCAATTTGCATCACTGTATCCTTCAATTACAGCAGGGTATTTAGAATAGTGCAGTCCATAATTACGAGTAAGTCGCAAGTATTTTAATACTCTCACAATTGCTCGCCAATGCTCAGCTGCGGGGTTACTCGTATACCTGCTTAGTTTGCTCACTGCATAAGCTATGTCAGGTCTCGTACAACTCATTAAGTACATTAGACTGCCTATCACCCTAGAGTATTCTACTTGAGAAACACTCTCTCCTTTATTCTTAGATAAATGTAGAGATAAATCTATTGGTGTTCTTGCAACTCCAGAATTATCTTTATCAAATTTTCCAAGAATATTTTCGATATAATGAGTCTGACTCAATATTAATTCACTTGGAGTTCTTGTGATTTTAATCCCTAGGATTACATCAGCTAAACCCATGTCTTTCATTTCGAATCTTGAATTCAACATGTTTTTCGTAGATTGAATCATCTTATCATTACTACCAATAATAAGCATATCATCTACGTACAAGCACACCATAACATATCCACCTTCAGTGTTTTTGACATATACGCATTTGTCACACTCATTTATTTTGAAACCATTCGCAATCATAGCGTGATCAAATTTCTCATGCCATTGTTTAGGTGCTTGCTTCAACCCATATAGGGATTTTACCAATTTACACACTTTCTTTCCTTGTCCAGGAGCAGAAAACCCTTCGGGTTGATCCATGTAAATTTCTTCCTCTAAATCTCCATTTAAGAAAGCAGTTTTTACATCCATTTGATGTATTTGGAGATTACGTAAGGCTGCAATTGCAAGTACCATTCTAATGGAGTTTATTCTCGTCACTGGAGAATAAGTATCAAAATAGTCTAGGCCTTCTTTTTGCCTATAACCTTTGATTACAAGTCTCGCCTTGTATTTATCAATTGAACCATCCGCTTTCCTTTTCCTTTTAAAAATCCACTTAGATCCTAGTGTTTTACAACCTGGTGGAAGATCCACTAGTTCCCAAGTATGATTTTGTAGAATGGAATTAATTTCACTATCGATGGCCTCTTTCCAAAAAGGACCTTCCGTAGAGCTTATGGCTTCTTTATAAGTTTGAGGCTCACCTTCCAATACAAAGGTTAAAAAATCTGGACCAAACGATTTTTCCGTTCTAGCTCTTTTGCTACGTCTAGGTTCTTCCTCAATTTGCTCATCTTTCTCATAAGAATCTTCTTTTTCAAGAGGATCCTCATTAATGATCTCGTGGGATCGCTTTGAAGAACTTGTATCTTCTTTTGGCTTACATGGGAATACATGTTCAAAGAACGATGCATTTCTTGATTCCATAACCATGTTCTTGTGTATATCAGGTATATTAGATTCATGCACAAGAAACCTATATGCACTGCTATTTTCTGCATATCCAATAAAGATGCAATCAACGGTTTTTGGTCCTATTTTCACCTTTTTAGGTGGAGGCACTGCCACCTTAGCCAAACATCCCCACACTCGCAAGTAATTATATGATGGCTTCCTTCCTTTCCATAACTCATATGGAGTTTTATCTTTTTTCTTTTTAGGTACCTTATTTAAAAGGTAGTTAGCCGAAAGAATGGCTTCTCCCCACATGTTTGGTGGTAAACCTGAACTTATTAACATAGCATTCATCATTTCTTTTAAAGTTCGATTTTTCCGTTCAGCAATGCCGTTAGATTGAGGTGAATAAGGTGCCGTCAGTTCATGTATAATCCCATTTTTTGAACAAAATTCAACAAATGGTGATTCATATTCGCCTCCACGGTCACTTCTTATTGCTTTGATTTTCTTATTAAGTTGATTTTCAACTTCATTTTTATAGAGAACAAATTTCTCTATTGCCTCATCTTTACTTTTGAGTAGATACACATAACAATATTTTGTGCTATCATCAACAAAAGTAATAAAATATTTATTTCCACCTCTGGTTTGTGTCATTTTTAAATCACATATATCACTATGAATTAACTCAAGAGGTTGAGTGTCTCTTTCCACACTTTGAAAAGATGATCTTGTTAGTTTTGCCTCAATACAAGTTTCACACTTATGTTTAGAATCGATTTGGAATGTCGGTATATGATTCATGTTAATTAATTTGCGCAAAGTATCGTAATTAACATGTCCTAGTCTACCATGCCACAAATTGGAAGACCCAAGCATATAAATAGAAGTGCTAGCTTTATTCTTATTATTTTCAACCATGGTCATTACATTCAATTTGAACATTCCATCACTCATATACCCCTTACCAACAAACATTCCACTCTTAGACAAAACAAATTTATCACTCTCAAAGACAAGACGAAAACCGTGCTTACTAAGCAACGAACCGGACACCAAGTTCTTGCGAATTTCGGGCACATAAAGCACGTTGTTGAGAGTTAATTCTTTGCCCGACGTCATCTTTAAGATCACCTTCCCTTGCCCCTTGACTTCCGAGGTAGCAGAATTTCCCATGTACATCTTCTCTCCATTTTCCACCGGCTCAAATGAAGAGAACATCTTCTTATCAAAGCTCACATGACGGGTTGCACCCGTATCGATCCACCATTCTTTAGGATTTGATCCTACCAAGTTCACTTCAGAAATAACCGCCGACAAATTAATGTCACCCACATCACGAGCTATGTTCTCCACCACATTAGCTTGATAATTCTTCTTCGGGAACCTGCAATCCGAAGACTTATGACCTGTTTTACCACAATTAAAACATTTGCCTTGAAATTTTGGCTGAAATTTAGGCTTAGAGATTCCTCCCTTATGACCCATATGGATCCCTTTTCCCTTTTCCTTTTTCTTTGAGCTTTGGCCATGTTCAACAACATTAGCCTTAGCTCCCAAACCATTACCATTGCCATTACCATTGCCTTTTCCTCCACCATTCCCAACCTTTTTCTGTTTTATTTTATTTTCTTCTTCAATTCGAAGTTTAAGAATTATATCTTCAACTGACATTTCCTTTCGTTTATGTTTTAAATAATTTTTAAACTCATTCCATGATGGTGGCAATTTTTCGATAATAGACGCTGTTTGAAAGCTTTCACTTAGATTCATTCCTTCAGAATGTATCTCATGCAAAATTAGTTGTAGCTCTTCAACTTGGCTCACAACAGTTTTAGAATCGACCATCTTAAAATCAAGAAACCGGCCAACAATAAATTTCTTGGCACCCGCGTCCTCAACTTTATACTTGTGGTCCAAAGCTTCCCACAGTTCTTTGGCTGTTTTCTTGTCACGATACACATCATAGAGTGAATCTGACAAGCCATTCATAATTGTGTTTTTCGCCAAATAATCAGAATGGTTCCAAGCATCAGCTGCACTGACTGCTTGAATATCTTGGGAACCTTCTTCAACTACAGGTTTTTTCTCGGTCAAAAACCGAGCCAGATTCAACGTGGTCAGATAGAACATCATCTTCTGCTGCCAACGCTTGAAATTTTGCCCAATAAATTTCTCAGGTTTTTCCCCCTTTACTGGAGCAGTCGGTGGTTTAGCGGCCACAGCGGGTACAGCAACAACATTGGTTGGATCAGTCATATTCTCTACAAAAAGCAGTACACAATCAGTTTCAACACGAACACAGAATTACAAAAATAATTTACCGATAACTGTTTTAAGATTGTTAAAAACTTTATATGATGCGAATTTAATTCTGTATTCCGAATTGATAATGATCAAAATTAAATCGACACTAAAACCGAGTCCTGTGATATCCACAGTCTCCTTAAAACAGTTACGCCGCCCCTCGGTAGTGCTTGGAGGCTGCCGGACGACGTCTGTTTTCCAGGATGAAACGGTACTTCAGTGTTACCTAAGCACCTCGGTACACTGAACGAACTGAAGACGTTAGAATCTTACCACCGGAGAAGGAAACCTACAAGCTAGAACAAAAGCGAAGGAGGTTCAATGGAGAGGAAATTTTTGAATTGTCGAATTTTGGTTGTGTTTTTTGGAATGAGACAGAATCTCCTTTTTAATTCAATCGGGAATAATGGCCATTAAACAAAATAAAACTGACCATTAATTTTTTTTTATCAGTTTCTCAAAACTGACCATTAAGTGGTTAATTAATCAACATAAATACAATGAATTCGAAATTCAAATTGGAAAAAATTAATATCTCGAGTGCAAAACTTAGCCCGCACAAGGCTCGCTTTTTGGTCCGGCATTCGTGTCCGCAGGTGCGGGCACACATGAGCCACCATGGTTCTAGGCTTATTTCGGTCCATGATTTGCACCCCCCCTGCGCCTGTGTGCGCGAGAGAGAGCCTCTTATCTTGCCTCATTCAATAAGGCATTCTCATGAGCTTAGTTATAAACCCATAGAATTTTTTCCACTTTTCCTATGTGGGACTTCCCACTTTCATTGCATTTTTCTATTTCAACTTGCTCACTTTGAGTGACAATTACTCATTCACCACTTAACCATTTTGAGCATGTAAATACACGATTTCAATGTACTCACGTAGGAGAACACGAATATATTAAGAACTTTCACATCCGAGTGCAAAGTCTTATTACAATTTTGCCCTCAAAATGGTAGAAAATGTGTTTTCTAATACCCATTTTCTAACAATTACTGTATCAAACAAAAAAAAAAGAAGAGGCAAAGATATTACATTCGATCATGATATTAAATTATGTGATATTTTTGCTATGCCCATATTATTATTTATTTATTTTTCTGAAAATATTACACATGTAGTTGGGGCTTGAACTATAGATCTCTACGTTACTAATAAAAATATCTACGATTGCGTAAACAACATTTTCAAATTTAAAATTGCATGAGCACATAAATAATATTTACACGCATTGTGTGTACTGCATGTCTAATATATTTTGAAATCAAAGTCAATCTTTCTATTTTACCACGAATATTTGTAGTATAAGACTTTGTTTGATAAATATATACATAAAAAATGATAATTAAAAAAAATATTTAATTTGTGTAAGAAATTAGAAAATAAGTTGAGATATATGATAAAATCTTCTCTATCCCATACACATTTGTATAAATAGTTATCTTCCATCTTCTATTATTTTTAAAAAAATTCCCCCAACTCTCAAAGAAATTTTTTCATAAAAAAAAATAATAAAGTAAAAAAATATTTTCCCCAACTCTCAAATGAGGTGGAGTGCGGCTTGTGGACTTCATGTGGGATAGAGATTGAGAGAGACAGATATGTCGGCGGTGGATCAATTGATGGAGAGCGACTTTCATCGCACGCAATAATTATCAATTGATTGAACTTTAAGCAAAGGAGAGCAAATAAGGTTTGTTTGGTTTTAATTCTTAATATGTTTTAGTTCTTATATATATATATATATAATTTTAAGACACATTTTCTTTGACAATTTACATTTCACATGAAACAAGATAATACATAGGGACATTTGAGTTTTGGGTACCATTAGATCTCGTTTGTTTCACGGATTTAAATATTTAGAAAATGAAAAAAAAAAATATTTGTTTGGTAAGCATAAATTCCGGAAACACTTTTCTAATAGAGGGGAAAGTAGGGAGTAAAGTCATTTCTCTCAAAACACATGTAATTGATTTTCTCTTGTAATTTTCTAGCATTTATTACAATAATTTTGAACAACAATACTCATACCTAAATACTTTCCATGCTTTACCAAACACAAGAAATGAAACTTAACGGAAACTTTAGTTTCCCTCCATGGAAAAGATAGGGAAAATTGATTTCTCTTCCGTGAATCAAATGAGTTCTTAATTTATTGAAATTGGATTTTGGGTACCAAAGCACCTGTTTGGTAGAAAACAGGAAAATTATTTTTTTTAGTTTTTTACCAAAAAGTCAATTTTATTTTCACACTTTTCAAAATTTATTTTGTTTTACTTTTTTTTAATAAATTTTTTAAAATACCATAACTTTAAATCAAAAGGTTGGAATTAGATAAAGAAATATATATATTTGAAACATACTTATCGAAATCTATCAAATAAGATCCATTGTTCTTATTTTATTAATTTTTTTCATGAGTTTTTTTGAATTGGTCGAAAAAAACTCAAACAAAAACTAAATTAAACTTTTCAACCTACTTTCACATTTTCCAACAAAAAAACTCAAAAACTCAACTAAAAAACTCCACCAAACAGTTTCTTGTTTTTTGTAATTATGTTTTGGGTACCATTTTGCACCATTCCATCAGTTAGCCAACGTTGACTATTAAATAAGTCTGATTACTCACTTGATATAGCGTAAATGCCTTACCTTTTGTCAACATACTTAACACACATTCACATACGATCAAAAACAAAAATAAGGAAAGAGAAAGGAAGGAAAATGGAACTAGACACACAAATGCTAATTGATTGGAATTGTTGTTGGTAATTCATTCAATATACGCCTAATGAAGCGAAGGAAGGTGAAGATCAAACCCCATACGCCATTTGTGAAACTGAGGTGAGAATAAATAAATAAATAAATATATATATACTGCTGCTATATATATATGGACCTCATTATGGGTTTTTCCTTCTCTCTTTGTTTTTTTATTCTTTCAACCTCGATCGTAGGCTAAATTAAACATACCTCATTTTGGGTTTTGTTGAGTTGCTCATAATTGAATGAGTTTTGGATTGAAACAAAGAAATGCATCGTATATACATACATACACATCTCCGCCCACCATCTCCGACCAAACCCTTGCAACCACTACCATCTCAACTTCTTTCTATTTCTAAACCCTCTTACTTTATCTCTCAACAGAGAATTGGATTTATGCTCTATACCCATACATGATATTAGAGGAAAGCAGGTTTAGGAGGTTGTAATTTATGGGTTGTTCTTTAATTAAAATCAATTGCTCTATAATTGAAGAATAATCGGGTACATACTCGTGTATTATTAGGCGTTCTAGAGAGAGAGGAATCATGGGAGAAAAGATAGATAAAAACCAAAGCTAAAATTGTAATTAAATGAAGGAAAATGATAACATGTGCCCTAAGGGGACATGTTAAAGTTACTATAAATGAAAATAATAAAATCTTATATGAGAATATGTGCTATATTTTATGCATGTTGGGAGTTAATTATTTTCAAAAATGGGTACTTAACAGATGCTCTTAAGGGACACGTTAACATGACCCTTAAATGAAAATTGAAACCAAAAATTTGAAAAACTAAAGGATGTACCCAAAAAAAGAAGATGAAATGTAGAATTTCTCTCTCTCTCTAAAATGTGTTTTGTCGAATTGCGGTGTTCTGGGTATACCGTCCACAGGATTAGATTTGTTGTGTTAATAATAATAAGAGAGAGGGCCATAAATTTAAAGTTTATAGGCCAAGCTTCTTGTTCTTCACCATCACCATTAGCTGCATTCAATTCCCCCATATTTGTTATATTATTTCTTATGCCCTTTGTCGGTTTCTTTTAAAGTGGGTTTTCATTAATTTAATTTATGCCAAAAAGGTGAATTTGATAGTCAATATTACAAAATAAGATGGATAATCATTTTTCCCACAAAATTCTTTTTGTTGGAATGTATTCTAATGTTAAACAAGTATAGTTCGGTCACAAAAGTGTTAAGTTAACAGTCAACGTTAGTTGACTAGCGAAATGGCACTCAAAACACAATTACCAGAAACTTTGGTATTTAAAGCCCAATTTTTATAAATTAGTGGTAACCAAAACCTAAATGACCCTAATACAAATTGAATCAGCCAACCATACTAACGTAAAGCAATTTTAATAGTTTTTTAAATCTTTGTTTTGTACAAAATATACACAATGTAATAGTCTTTTAAAATTGAAGTTTGTGTAAAATAGTTGTATAAAATACACTCTCATTTTACAATGCCACATCAATTTTCACTCTCTTAATTTATCTATTTTAAATTTGAAAAGAAATAACTTCAAATGTAAAATATATATTATAATAAAAACTATATATTTGAAATTGATTCATCAATATCTATAAATCAAGATCCATTGTGACTATAATATTATTTGTAAAAAATTCAAGAAAAAATTAATAAAAATTTACTTAAATTGATATTTAGCATGTGTTGAAATCTTATTTGTTATTTCAAAATGTATGCAAGAATTTACAAAAGTACCATTTGAGCAAAAAAAATTTAGTATTCAAGTTTTTTGTAAAAATGGGTTGATATATAATTCACAAGTTAAATTTTACAATACCATTGGAGATACTCTTAGTAGCTAAATATTAAAGAAGTCGTGAGTTTGAATCTATCTTTTTCATTGATATATTCAAAATAAAGATAATACAAATCGTACCATATTAAAATTTAATGCAATTTTTTTTAACAAGAAAAAGGTGCATTAGCTCTCTTTTATCAGATACTTTGTTTGCTTCTCGGTAGCTGAATCCTATCCATACATGCTCAAATTCAAGGGTCCAAGTCTTGATATCCTCCAGAAGAGCTTATTGTATCTAATGCTGCGCTTTGTTCCCACGAATTAGATTAAAAGCAGTTCTTGAATTAGTTTTAATTTGTTTGTAGTTAGAGCTTTCTTAAATTCGCCATATTCATTTCTAATTATAACACCAATGCAAGCAATTCTATCATTACTAGAAACAGTTCCGTCAGGTAGGTGCCTGATCTTCCATGCTAGCTGCATAAAATGAAGTCTCTTCTTCTATTTTCCTCTGCATAAAAGGTGCATTAGCTCTCTTGTTGAATGATACTAAAGACAAAACATATCATGAAAGTAATTCTTTAATTAAATGATACAAGGACAAAACATATCAAGAAAATAGGTGCATTTAAACATTCCCTAGTAATATGCATGAGTAAAACAGTTTCTATAGTGATTACAACATTTTTTTGTTATATTTTAAAATCAGTTCCCTTAAAAAAAATTCCAAAATAGAGAAGCTTTAAAGAGACAAAATAAATAAAGTTTCCAATAAAAAGTAAGAATAAGAGTAACTAAATTACTATTTTTTTTTTTGAATCTTGTCATTTCTTTTTTGAATCAAGTCCAAGCTTTACGAACAAATAGAATTTCGTATTCCTAAATTATCCCAAAACCGAAAAAAGTGTAGCCAAGTATCATTCCGGGGTAGTTTGTTAGTTGGGGGTTGGGGACAAGTGTAGCCATATTCATAAGAAATTAAGAACAAACCAAACACAACTTTGTGTCCACTTGCATTTAGTGGGCAGTAAAAGGAAATGATGGCCATTTTGGGATGCAGGGTTTTGCCGACTAGCCAATTTTTATTTTTTTTAGATATGAGACATTGGATAAATATACCAGAGCATGTAACAACTTGTATAATTAAATTAACAATTTAAATACGTGTAGAAAAATGTACAGTTAATTGTGTAGAATTTATTAAAAACACTAACGAGTGCACTCTCTAATATATTAATTAAACTATGAATTGAATCACTAAAGTTAGTACATGCATAAATATGATATAGCCCTCCATCCCCGGGGCTTGTTTGTCTGCCACCAAATACATTTCATTTGCATGAAAAGGAAAATTATGATTTTGTTTCTATCTAGAACTTTTATCAGTTTATTCACCCTTAAACTGTAAAACTTTTTAACCAATCTTCACAAAACTGCCTCTATGAAAATTGGTAAATATATCCACCCAACTTATATTTAGATACAAATATATATTTCTTTTAAAAATTAAATTCCTAAATGATGCTTCCGTGTTTATTTAAACATCGTAGTATTTTCTTCTTCCATCTCTGTATTGGAATTCAAAATGGCGATCATAATAGCTACCTAATTAGAGGAAGAAACAAAGAGCAGAAAGTCTATATGCATTCTTGTGAGGAGCAACTAAGGCACCAGCTTTTGCTGTTACAATTGAAGAGACAACTTATTACCATTGTGAACATGAAAAGCTTCATACAATCATATCAATGACCATAAAATCATATATAGTAAATGTGGTATATGAGCACAATTTATTACCAGCTTTTAATTTAAGAATCTCAAGTCATGGTTGGCTACAACTATACAATACATGCATAATGTTGATGAACAGTTTCTAGGCAATCACATTCTATTTGTGACTCAAAGTGCATAGACACTGTAACATATGTAAAATAGGATTGCCAATTTCTTTCTTGGGTCGTATGATAAGACGCAATATTAGATTAATTATTTATAATTAACATGAACATGACCCACTTAAACATGACATAAGATACAACATACACGATATGATTAAACCAAAAATTTTTGTCTCATAATTAATGACGTGATGAACAAAAAATAACTCTAATTTCGTATCAATTTTGTGCCAACATTTAATTTGGTCAAGCACATGATACGACATGGAATTTAGCAAAACTGTAGACGTACACAAAAATGATGTGAACACTTCTCATGTCAATTTTATTTTGTTTAGAGATGTGTTAGTTGTTCCCAAAATTGCAACCACCGCCGGATATAAACAAATATTTAGGTTGTCTGGCTTTTCAAAAGTTGTACATCATGGCGCCATGGCCATGGAGAAGCTAAGAAAATTTCTTTTGTGATGATTTGTTCCGACTAAAGTAAAACTTTTGTAAGCAAGGCATCATATGAGAATTTTATAGTGGACTTTAACCTTCCTTAGAGCTTTAGAAGCTGAAGTGAAGATCCAAGTAAAAGATGAAGAAGCTCTATACCCTTTGTTATATTATATTTTACCGTGTGAAATAATAGTAGCGGATAAATTTAATAATTTAAGTGGATATATCACATAAAAGGTAATAAATATAATATTATTTAAAAATCAAAATTATTATTTTTTTTTGTAAGTTGATCCGATAAAGTGGGTAAACTTAATGGCCAATATGGATGAACTCAAAAAACATTTTTACCAAAATTCAAAAAAAGTGATTTTTATTACTGAAAAAATATATTTTTGGGTCCGGGATGATATATTTTTCTAAGTCAGTTTTAATACCAAGTAGAAAAAAATATGCCTCTACTAAATTACTTAGTTCGATTCCTTATCGATGCAATGATTGAACACATTCATTGTAGTGATAGCAATCTAAGAAATTTATAGATGCAGTATTAATGTTGTTTATGCCAAGTTCTAGGGAGAGAAAATGGATTGAAGTTATTAAATCTGTTGCATATAGCATATATGCATAGGCTTCTTGCATTGTGTAGCCCACATACACAAAGGGGATGTTTTGTAATGAGCCCCAGTTTTACATGCCAAAAGTATGAAAGCCTAAAAGCTCATATCCCGAAGAGTAAGAAAATATAGAAGAAATGAATTTTATCTTTGTTCCCCCCTTCTCTACTAATTTTGAATTCAACAAGTTTCGTTCCACTAAATTCGAGTGAGATCACGTCCTCATCGTTCATTTTCTACTCTTAGTTCTTTTGTTTTGACTATATATATATATATATATATCATAATTTACCAAACTTAAACCAAATAATTTAATAGATTGTATAAATAAAATCCTAAACGAGTTAAGCATAATTTACTGAACTGCTACCAGATGGTAGTGTACCAATAAAGCATTAAAGCGCCAAAAGAAAATGAATCCTAAGAAACAGCCAAACAAGAAGGTTTGGTTACATACAATTTGGTTATAAATTAATAACCCAATTGACTTGGACTAAAACAGCGACGGACCAAAAGGCAGTCAAGTCTCGCGCTATCTATAAATCCGAAAACCAAGTATTATATTAGTACAGAGAGTGGAACAGAAATGCATCATCATGCTTTAAAAGGGTTGGCAAGCACATATCACAGTGATAGTGGCTGCAGGCTGGCTGCTTAATAATCACCATACAATACCCATTCATCTAATTAAACAAATCTTTTTTTCACCTGTCCTTTGTGCTTGTTTCCCCTCTTTTGAAAAGATGCTCTGCTTTATTGAGTCCCAATCCCTAAGCATTCACATTAAATATAGTAATACTCCCCATGTTCAGTTATGAAGGGTGTTGGACCACCTGCACAGATTGGGTGAAGACAAAGCGCTTTTAATTCAAATCATACACAAGCTATAATTTTAGTCAAGGCTCTGATCTAATAGCAATCGGGTATAGTACACAACTAAATATGTACTTGTAGTACATTTTAAGTAATAGAAATAGGAGTATTGAAGCATCCACCATCTAAAATAACGACCAAATGACTACTCTCACCTCTTTTGCGCTAAGAATACGCAAATGAATATAGTTTGCCCACTAGTAAAACAGAAAGAATCAGTCATTGACCTAGAAGGTAAATTATCTGCCAAAAATGATCGACAAGGCTCGAAAACAAGGCAAACTTAGCCAAAAGGTGGTATCAGGTTCGAACGATGTAAGGTGACCTTGTGTTTTCGGGGTAAGAAGGTGTAGAGAAAATTCCTTGAACCAAAGTTCAAGTACCAAGAGCTACTGCGCTGATGTAACCCATGCCATACTCTGAGGACAGAATCAAACAATCTTCAACAAAAGGGTACATATACTCAACAATGGTATAGGTTGGTAAGAGGGTATTATGAACCCCTGGCTAGAACTAGCGCCCGAAAACCAGCTTGCAAGGTAGGGGTGCCCAACTGCCCATGGTTCAAATATCACTCCAAAATCATCTACTTTTTCCACGCGAGACTTGGGTTCCTAACAAAGTATTCCTTCCTCATAAAGGGGGTCCTAGTGACCAATCCTGGGCGACTCTGTTTACAGAAACACAGAATATAGTATTACTTGGTAACAATACGTGAATACATTTTTATCCGCCATATTTAGGGCTTTTGAAATCCCTCAGTTCTCAAATATATCCCATGAAACTGGAACTCCATTATTTACCACATGAGATCAGGATACAAAGTGTAACAAGATGAAAGGAAAGCTTCATCTGAGTAGCCATCTATTCACTTATCAATATTCCTCCAAGACTAGCGCTAAAACTTCAGATGATTGTCTCCTCAAATATCTAAAATTAGTGCACCAAGTCTGCACGTATCCCTTCAACAACCATGTCGATAAGAATATTTATTCAAGAGTTAAGACACTTCCTCAAACTGCAGTTTTTGTTCTCAATAACATGAATTCATGCCAAATGCAATTCACAGCTTCAGAAATCAAGTGCATTGATGTAGATGAACAACAACAGTTTTGGTAAGGGAAGCCAAAAGTTTTAAGAATAGTACTAGGGTGCACAATGTTTGACACTAATTGAAGTTAAGATGTAAACTTTTATGTTCTATTACGTTTTAAATAAAAAATCTACTTGACCACACAGATTAGCATTCAGATTAATTACTAAACTGCAAATGAAGCATCACAGCTTGTATCTGTTTTTTTCTTTTTTCACCATAGAAAGCCAAAAATTGCTTGACTTATGCAAACCCAAGGACCATACATAAGCCAACTGAACAGAAAAACCAAAACAGATGCTTCAATTTGTTAATCGACTGCTCACTTTAAAAGATCAGTCCATCCAGATGATACAAGAAATCATCTTCCTCTGTCTACAACCACCATACATCAGAATTATCCATCGACTGCGCCAATACTTCAATAAACACAACAAACAATACCCAACCGAAACAATAATAGAAACATGACACTCCACTCTCTACAATATTCTTAGGGATCGTTTTGCGCTTTTCCCTCATCGTTTTCCTACACACACTTACAGTGGCAGCTTTTAAACCATATTGGTTTCTTTCTATTGAAATTTTATTTATCAGTAAGAAGAAAAACTGTTCCGCTCACTGTTAAGCCAAAATCCCTGCATTACTTTGTGAAACAATACCATACTAACAAGCTGAGCCTTCAAGAATCAACAGCCTCCTCCTCCGCCCCACATACGTGTATTTGTGTGTGCGACTGTGCGTGTATATATCCAACTAATATATTGTAAACTCTTAACCACAACACCAGTAAAGATGGAAAGAAATATGTCAAAAACATAATTATAATGTATTTCTACAACCTACAGTAAGTACTACATATTCCAGTGTCAATCTTCGCAAGCAAATCTGAATTGATTCGCTAAAGTGGAAGAGCTCACATGCAATATCCAAATAAGAATCGAGAAAGATCCATTCTACAACCTAAAATAAAGGCGAGAACATCAATCTCATCAACCAGAATCAATTGCCATTACCCAAATTTGTGTTTATGCCCTAATACTGTGTATGAAGTATGAACATTAAAGCCAACATTGGAAAATAAGTAAAACAGCCTCAACAGCTTACTATTTGGCCCATGGAAACCAATGGTGTCTCCTGAGTTCTGACTTCTGAGTACGTATAACGATGAAGGTTTCTTTTAGTTTGATGTTCATATAAAAATAATATTAGAAGTTGTTTGATTTCTAAATGCAAGGCTGTAATCTGTTCAACATATCCTTACACAAATTATTTCATGTTGAATATAATCATAAACGTAATTTTATCCGTTCAACGCCATCTAGGGTCAGATTTTTCTCTTCTAACTTCAGATTTAACTTCAGGCTTATGAATGGAGATCACTGCCTTCTTTTGGAATATGACTATTTGCTTCTTTCATTCTTTTCCTCGTAGCAAAGTCACTGAATTTTCATCCATTCAGTCATTTCAGCAAACCTCAACAACACAGTTCAAATAAATTTATTCAGAATTTATTGAAATGAAACCTCAGACATATAATAACGTGTCACAAAACTGACAAGTAGGATGGCATCCTAAAGCAGAGAATACAACAATACTCCCTCCCTCAGTCCCAAATTATGAGTGGACCGATCCTTTTTAGTATGTCCCAAATTAAAAGTCCACTTTCCTTTCCAAATCATAATCAATGTAACAAAAGTCACAGCAAACCTTTGATTGCGATGACTTTAGTGCATTCATAAAAAATGTGAAAGTCGACCATGTACTCTTAATTAGAGACGGAGGTGGTATGATTTAACGAAGCAACAAACTAACTCAGAAGCGAAGAAGATATTCATGAAAGTGGTTTTAACTCCATGAGATCACCAAGGAACACGCCATAAGGGAAACTGTGAGAGCTAAACAAATTGGAAACAAATGTGTGAAATAAACAAAAGAGACAACTTAATCAAGATGCATGTGAGCGTGACAGTCAACACAAGGCAGATAGTGAATAAAGAATCGAGACAGGAATGTCTCGACAGGAAACAAAAGCTACTATATCTCCAGAGCCATTTTATATGCCAACTTATACTATGAAATGTAGTCAAAAGTATTAGAACTAATTACATAAAGGGCAAATGCAAACTGCAATGAATTGAGGCGTGTGTGTACCATTTCCAGAGCCAAGTGTCAAACTTCGCCCTAAGAAGTTATGTGACGAATGCAATTGGGTGGGTAACATTTTTGATGATATAATAAATTATGAACATTCAAATGCAAACAGCAGCTGGATGAAATTGCTCATTAGCAATCCCAAAACTTCCTGAACCGCCAAAAACTGTACATTTACAGTTTGGTGAAC
Organism: Lonicera japonica; assembly: GCA_021464415.1. Lineage (NCBI taxonomy): Eukaryota > Viridiplantae > Streptophyta > Magnoliopsida > Dipsacales > Caprifoliaceae > Lonicera > Lonicera japonica. Next base: position 6,521,581 of record CM038466.1, read on the forward strand.
CCAGAAAAACACATATTCAAGTCCTCGAGACCATGATCGACAATCTCTACTACATCAAAACTCATCATCACTATCCGAAAAGAAATCATCATCATCAACTGACTGATGAGCTCGAAGCTGAACATTACCCTCCCGACTCATTTTCATCCCTACCCAATCATCCCTTTCTTCTTCCTCTTCGCCTTCAGAAAATGCCGAAACCCTCAATTCATTAAATTCAGTCCTCACCCCTACTAATTCGTCCACTACACTATCTAAATCGCCATTTCCACCAACTCCCCCATCAAAATTGGAAACGGAAAACAAATCATCATCATTCCCATCCACAGAATCACAATTCCTCCTACTCCTCAGCAACAAATCCTCCTCCGAAATCTGTCCATTCTCAACCCCAATCCAGGGGACCCACAAATCGGCATGCCGACCCAATGCCTTGTGCCAATCACCCACAACCACCGTCCCCAAATTGGACTGCCTAGCCCTTTTCAACATGGCCGAAAAATCAGAATCATCCGAAATCAAGAACAACCAATCCACTCCCCTACTCATTGAGTGCTGCATTTGTCTCTTCACCGCCCAATCCGCAGCCTGTGGCTTATCTTCAACCGTCTTAACAAAAACCCCCGCTCGCCGGAGCTCCGCGGCCAGCCCGTACCCGACTTTCGGCCGGATCAGAGTCTTGGCAGCCTCTTTATACTTAAAATTGCTATCAATAAACCTCTCCTTGAAGCGCTGCCGTTTTTTCCCCTTTAAAGACTTCATTCTGTTGAGTTTCTTCTGTCGCTCTCTTTCGTGTAACTGTTTGAAGTGTTTTTTAAGGTCGAGATTGGTCTTGTACTTTCGGCCGCAAACGGCGCACACATAGGGCTCGGGCGGCTCCGCCACACCCTTGCGTTCGAGGATGTCGAGGTGGCGGCGTTGGCGGCGCTCCTGGAGGACCCACTGGGGAAGGTGGATGAAGGCGTGGCGGTTGGCGTAGGCGGAGATGTCGACAACGTCGCCGAAGCACTGGGCCAGACGTTTGAGGGCCATGGCGGCCTCGTAAGGGGGGCCACGTGGGGGCTTGTTATCCAAATCCCACAAGACAACGACTTTCTTGGGCTTGGCGGTGAAAACGCCTTCTTTGGTCTTCACCATGTCGATATCGGAGGCAGAGCAGGCAAGCGTTGGGTATCGGAGGTGAGATGGTGCTGGTGGTTGTTTGTACAGAGGGTATGTTTTGGATTTGAAATTGAGAAGAGGATGATGGGGAGGAGTGAGGAGGTCGATTGGATTGCAGAGAGAGAGGGAGTTCATGATTTCTATTCTTTCTATACATACACTCCCTGCTCTGCTCTGCTGTGCTGTGCCTGTGCCTGTGCCTGTGGATACGATTTTCCGATACCGTTCGGGCTTTTTTTTTCCAGATAAATACTGAGTAAATAAATTTAGATCCGGGACGTACATGTAATTTTCTTTTAGTAAGTGATTCATTTGCTCTCTGAATTTTACTTATGTTTTAAGTTGTATTTTGCTCCTGTTTATTTTTTTTTTTCAAAAAACAAATGTTTAGTAATTATATCAAGTTAGGCTTATTTTTTAATCTTAACCTTACAATTTTATTTTCTATAAATTAAACCATAAATTAGTTATTTCGTACCAATTTAAACCTTAAAATATTTAAACTGTTGGAATTTAAACCTTAAAGTAGTGATTTTCTAACACTTTTCTTTTGTAAACCAATGGATCTATATGTTTACAATTAAATTTTTTAAAATATATATTGTTACAATAATAGTAGAGTATTTTTAATTTTTCTAAAATTGTTTATTTTTATTTATTTTGGCATTTTATCGACCATAATGACAAATAACTCTTTTTTTAAAATCGCGTGTAAATTTTTGTAAATGATGGCAAAATAGTTCAACTCGACCTTAACGAGGCAGCAAGATGGGTTTTGGATATAAGAGTAAAATAAAGAAGGGTATATTCAGGGTTTTCAATGTAAAATGCCTCGATCGGTTCAATTCTAACATATCTTTTTACAACTGTTAATAATTTTTATGTCGTCAGGCCATTCGACAAGAGCAATACCTAGTATGGGTATTAAATATACTGAATAAATTGACTCGAAAAATATTAATAATTGTATATCACTTCAAGTAACAAGAAATTAAAATTGCAACGAATAAATACTTCAAGGCTTGAATTGATACAAAATTACTACTTTAAAGTTTAATTTGCAGAAAATAAAATTGTGAGATTAAGGTTGAAAAATAAGCATAACTTTGAGGTTATTTATGTAATTAACAAAACATATTCTGTTAAAATTTGGATGGAATGTAAATGGTATGTGCATTTAAAAACACTTATTTAAATTTAGGTGCAAATTGGAACAAAATAAAATTTAGGGTGCAACTTGAAACTATGGACAAAGTTTTGGGTACAAATGGGTCATTTTTTTAACTATCATCAAACATGTTAGATACTTAGATATTTGATGGGCAGCAACAATAACTATGTGTATAAAAATTTGTGGCTTATACAATGCATATTTAAGTTTTAAGGCGGTGTATTCAATTCATATTTTAAAATATTTTTATTGACTTTTTAAAATTCGTGAATTTTTCTAAATCCATAAATTATTTTAAATATATATATATAGAGTCTAATATATTTCTAAATCCGTAGATTATTTTAAATCCATATAGAGTCTAAAACTTCAAAGGATAAATAGTAAAATAATTTTGATTACAACTTTAAAATAATAAACAAATTATAAATCAACCGCAAATGGTTTGGATCGAGTCTAAAAACCCAAAGGATTAGGTTTTTTTACCCTTAATATTCGATTTTCATCTTCGTTCTAAAAAAAATTCATAAAATGGAGAAAAAAAATCAAGAGAGCGACACTCTATATAGTTTCGGAAGGAATAATTGAATAATTAAAACTTAGAAAATAATCGTATCTAAAAAGAAAAAGAAACTTTAGATAGAGTAAATGAAGTAGAGGGATTTAAATAAATTATTATAGAGACAAACAAGAAATAATACATTGGGTTTGGGAAAAGAAGATGATTTAGATAGAGATAATTGAGTGAAAAAGTTTAATAGATTATAAATATAAGAAGAAATAATACTTGGGGTTTAAGAGAAGGATGAAAAAGAAATCCATATAAAATCGCCCACTTAAAGAGAAGATTTGTTGGTTGATTTGTTATTCATAAAAATACTCTCAAATTCATCAAAATCTATCAATTTATAAAATCTTTCAAAGTTTATTGAGTTTTGAATACCATAAAATTTTAAAAAGATATTTTTTTGAATAATTTTTAAAATCTTTTAAAATCTAATTGAATACCATAATACCATAAGATTTTAAAAGACTTTTTAAAATTCCAATTAAATATCCATGAACTTTAAAAATTCAAAAAAATCTTATAAAATCTAAATTGAATAAAACCCCTTTAGTTTTTTCAAAAATAAGTTGTTAGCATGTATATGCTCTTGGGATATACATTAATATAATACCTTTTCTTTTCAAAGGTTTTTGTGTCAACGAAGTATTTTTTCCTATTAAATTAAAAATACGAAGTATACACGATGCATGTGTTTGTTTAATTTCAATGCACACATACATCTAAATTATTATTATAATAATTTATAATAATAATAATAATAATAATCAAAAAATGTAGCTCCATGGGATCATTTGTCGTATCAAAGAGGTTATGTTTTCAAATTTTAGGATAAACATAGTTTTTTTCAATATAAATAACAATCGTGGCAAAATATGTAAATCACAAAACAATTGGTGTCATAACCAATCCAATAATTTATAGTTTATATATACATAGATGAATAATTTTAAAAACTAGACACAATTTCTTCACAATCTGATTTTATTAAAAGTTTAACTTAGTTTTAGAGAAATTATATTTTTTATCGTTGACTTGGCTTTTGAATTTTTTTTTTTTAAGACCGGGCTCCTCTAAAATGTCAAAAAAGTATTTTAGAAGTAAAATTATGAAATCTAATCATTAATTTTACTTTGAATGGTTGAGATTCTGAAATTTTAACAGAGTAAATGATTTTGGGTGATTAGTGGTATGAAGACAAAGGAGGTGGGCCTTGGGCGACTAGATCAGTGATGATGGATCAAAAAATTGGTGGGCCGAAGCCCTAAATTTTGTTATTGGCGCTGACACAAAATTGACGTGCGAAGATAAATATCATGCTTTATTTTCAAAAAGTCCCGGCCTGCAGTTTTTGTAATCAAAACCCTGCAAACCGGCCAATTATCATTTCATTTCGTACATATTAAGAAACAAACAAAACAAAGTACTTCAGGTCCTCCTCCTATTAGTTTTGCCCGTTCTTTACTAGATCCACTAACACTAAATATTTGCATTGTATTTTGTGGTTAATTAATTTATATATATATATATATATTACTTCTTTTTTTTTTTTTTGTAGAGTGAGGGTGTTAAGAAAGAAAAACTCAATCAAAGATATGATGCTAAATCCCAATAACGTAGCAATTGATTGATCTCATTGATGATGCAGAATCATGGGGATTATTCACTCAATCCCATTGATAGCGAAACTAGTTTACAGGGATTTGATTTCCTCTTTATTTTCATTTAATATTTTCCTTGTATAGTCTATGTAGATTTCATAACTTTGTGTTTAAATAGTCCATTACTTTGTAAAGTATAATCATTCAAAAATATATCTTCAATCAATAGCATTGCTACCAATATTGTCCCCATTTGTCTTCTATTTCTTTCATGGTACCAGAGCTTTTTGGGTCATAGCTAGGGCTGGCATTTTACAACCGAAAATCGACCGAAAACCAACCGATCCAACCTATTTCGGTCGGTAAATCGACCGACCATTGCTTCATCAGTTACCGCACGGTCGGTTACCGACCATGTGCGGTTGCGGTATAACGTTTCCCATTAGTCGGTAAAAACCGACCGACCGAAAAAAATTATTTAAATATTAAACTTTTGCTTTTATTAGTTTTAAGTTAAAACTTTTACATCTTTAAGGCTTTAAGTTCTTTAACATTTAACTAATTAACTCACAGCCCTTAGTCCCTCACTCCCTCGGTCCCTCCGTCTCACACTCTCACAGTCTTAACTCTCACGCACTCAAGCACAGACGCACAGTCCGTCACTCACGCACAGTTCGTTCTTCACCACCACGGAAGGACTCCATAGCTAGTACTCTGGTCGCCGGTAAGTCCTAATATGTGCCCTAATTTAGCAATATATGCTCCACGGTTCCATTCTCAATGATAAGTTTTTTTTTGGGATTTTTTTCCACGAAAATTCCTGCTAGGAATCGAATCTCCATTGGCTACATCGTTTATTGATGGAAAATGATATTTTATCAGATAAAATGTTTTTAGCGAGGAAAATAAAAATACTAATTAAGTTGAACCAAATTATTCAATTAAACTTAATTAATATCTGAAGCATAGCAAGTACTTGCGTAAATGAAAAATACGACCATATATATTTTTGTGAAATTAAAGCAAAGTGCAAAATGTTTGTTTCCTACTCAAATAGAAGAAATGGAATCTCAAACCAACCCTACGTACGTTTGATAAACTTTGGCATCTTTATTACTTATATATTTAGACATGCCAACCACTTTTTTTATTTAATTTTATTTTCTTAATATATGCAATAAGTTCTATAAATTAGTCGTCCACACCTGCAGGCTACAGTGACCCACGTTAATGTATTTCCAATTTCATTATTGCTTAGAGGGAATGTTGGATGATCGATTAGGATCCTTGACCTTCTGGCTAGTTATATATATACAGTGGCGAAGCCAGGAATTGAAGTAACCGGGGGCGAAATTTGGTTGAAATTCAAAACACGCTAAATCATATTTAAAGCCTTAAAATCTTAACGCAAACATAATAGTACTAACAATAATAGTTCGTAAAACTGAAATAGATCATTGCGCGGCGTCGTAGGCTGTGAGCTGGTGGACGGTCGTGGTTTGTTGTAGCCGTGCAATGGTGCGGTGTAATGGAGAGGTGAGAGACTTAGAGGTGTAGCCATGTAGTATAATGGAGAAGAAGAAGAATGAGACAGTGAGCTTAGGAAGAAAGCAGCTGTGGGGCTTTAATTTGTTATGTTTATGCTTTTTAAATTGTTCTCTAAATTTTTGTCCCTTACAATTAAGCACCCTTAAGTTTATTTTTATGCACAAAAGTCCCTATATATATATTTTTTCCAAAAAAGATCCCATCTCTAATGAAAAGAAATGAAATCCAACAGGGGGCAGGTGCCCCCCCTGCCCCTGTGTAGCTTCGCCCCTGTATATATATATATATATATATAAGCTTTAATTATATTGTTCTTGGTTGTTCATTCTATCTTCGATTTATCTGTTGGGTGTGGTGTCGATATTTGGTCTTCCTGAACTACCATTTAATTAATTTTCATAAGAAGTGGGACTAGAGAAGAGAAACTTTATTTAATTTAATCATCAGCAGTGGTTAGTGGATGATTGATTATAGACAGCTTAGACAATTCATCTGTGTTTTTAAAAATATTATCGGGTTTTAAATTTATATATATATATATATATATATGAGTTGAGCAGCTGAATTTTGTTCTTAATTAAATTGAATTTTACATGATTGCCTTATTTAAATCTTGATGTATAGCCCGAGCACTACTGACTTTCGGTTGGTGTAAGTGACGTAAGCTCGTAAGTCGTAAGGGCGTGAAACATGAGAATGCAAGTTCATGCATCATTTGATATGCTAAACTATATATATTGTAAAAATTAGGTATCGTGCATGTGTATTTCTTCAAGTAGAATTAAAGGTTCATGTAATTAATTATATTATACGCGAGGTCGATAACGATTAAAATAACTAATTTTTATAAAAATGTTAGAAAGCAATGCGTGATTTGATGATAAATCTATGGGGCAATTAAAAAAAAGGGCTTATTAGAGAAAGATTTCCACACTAAAGCCAAGGAATAATTTTTTTTTTTAAATAAAGGGCCTATTTTTTTATTTTATTGATAATATGACATGTGTCTTTTTTTTCATTATAAAATGACATCCCAACCCTTAAAATAAACTAAAAAATACCAATATGCATTAAAATATGGACTGTAATATGAACTTTGCAGTCCATATTTCACTGCAATGTGAACTTTGCAGTCAATATTTTTAGTGCAAAGTTTAAATTGCAGTCCATATTTTACTGCAATGTGAATTTTGCAGTCCATATTTTTAGTGCAAAGTTCATATTGCAGTCTATATTTCACTGCAATATGAACTTTGCAGTCCAAATTTTTTGTGTAAATTTCATAAAAAGGGATAATTTAGGTAATACATAACACGTTTTTATTAATTAAATGATATTTAAATTTATTCAAATACATTCATTTAAAATATAAAACAAAATAGGCCTTTTACACTAATTACCAATTAAAAATAGGCCCTTCATTCAAAAAAATATTATTCATTGAATTTTTAGTAAAAATCAATGTATAATAAGCCCTTCTACTTAATTTCTAGTAAATATATAGGATGTATTTTGAGTAAGGATCTTAATTTAAAAATTTTATTTACGGATTGAGATATTTGATACGCTTTCCAATGGTAATATATATATATTTGAATGATTTGATAAAATGTTTCATATTTTTCTACTTTTTTATAGAAAAATTAATAATTTTAATCCAGGAAAAATTGAAAAAATGATCGATTCTCGCCAAATCACATGACTCGTATTTTTTTACTTTCCAATCATTCACACGCTAAAAGAGTTTTGTTTTTCTTGTTATTCCAAAAAGATTTTTAGTTTTGACCATCAATCACGTCAAATAATTATTTTACATTTCTACAATTACAGCGGTATGTGGCTTGATCTAGTAAAAGAGAGTCACGCTAGTAAATTTTGTTAGATTTCCTTGTTTATTTATTTTATTTTAACCATTTTAGTTATTCCATTTATAATATTATTATTTTTCTTTGTTGTATTATATAGGTAGGCTAGATTAGTTGTTACCTTTTTTTTTTTTTTTTATCTTGAATACTCTTTAAATAGTGTTCGCCCTTTATATAATATCTAATTTAATACAATCAATTCACACAATTAGTCCAATAGTATTTATCTCTTTTCTATATATCCTCCCTCTCTTTTATACCGAGACTCATTGCTTCATTTCAATGTCAATGTCAAATTCACATTCACATTTTAAAGACTAATATCAGTTTCATCAACTATTAAAATAATTTAAGCAAATCGTGGCATGATATTCATCTTTTACCTGAAAAAAGAAAAACTCAAATGTGTCGTACGAGTTACTAATCTTATAATAACGATTGTTAGTATTGTGCAACACTCACCTTGTTCTTAAATAAACGAGTGTTTGTTTTACCCCAAATGAAGTAGATTTTGACATAGCAATTTAGTTATTTATCAATTGACAACACAAGGATCAAGTTTGGTAGTGCTAAAATTAAGCACAGCCTGCATAATTTTGATCCAAAGTAATTATTTTTTCAGTGAGTTGAGTTTAAGAGCAACTCACTTAATAAATTCAGTGTTATATCCTCATCGTCTCCTTAAAATATCAAACAACAAAATATATATATATATATAGGAGTACCTGAAAGCTAGCTCTAGTCCCCATCATTTTTAAGTTGTGTTTCTCTCTGCTGTCATGAAATGTTTTGGCAATACAAACAACACAAAGAAATCATTAATCTACCCTCTTTTTCTCTCTCCTTTGAAAAAAAACACAAACGCGTTCCTTCCTAATCGCAAAAGAATGGGCGTCCGTTTTAATTAAATTAACGAGAGAGAAAATAAAGAAAGATGTCATATGTTTAATGTCGTCTCTCAACACCACCACCTTTTCATTTCGTTTCATTGCTCGATCTCCTCCTATTTACACCCCACCCCCCAATATTCTCTCTCTTATATATCTGTTGCTGCCCTTTCTTGAACAAGTCAGTCCGTCCGTCCTTCGGTCCACCCGGCCGCCCTTATTCATACTCAGTCTTGTAAATCTCCTCTTCTTTCTTCAAAAAGTAAACCCCCCCAAACTCCTTTCTTTTTATTAGTCTTCACAATTTCAGGCCCCCTCATTCAGTTCCTCTTTTCAAAATCATCATATATCAGTCAACCCACGATTATTAATCGGTGATCAAGCCGTACCTATACTGATCGATGGTAATTGGATGGTTACCAATTACTCTGGTGGTCTCATCCACCGGAATCCTCCTCGCCGTCATAATTTATTACATCCATCGATGTTGCCACCAACCTAAACATCATCATCATCGTACTGAATTCATCGAAAGAGCCGACAGTTTGCAAACCGGAATCATAAGACTTCAACACATGACTACTCTCCATCATCACCTCAACCAAGATCAAAACAAAAAAAGACCAAATTACCAAATCTTCCGACGTGGGGTATCTTCTAAACCTCTCTTCAATTGGTCCGACAATCCATCTCTAGTCACCGATGCCGTCGAAAACGGATGGTCCAGATTCGCTTTCACCACCTACACCTCCTCTCCATCAATCCGATCCGCTCGATCACTTTTAGGCGTTTGTGGCACCGGCGATCAAACGATAGACACACAAGTGGATATAAGCTGGGAAGTATGTCAAGGATCGGCCGATTTTATGCAAAAGATTAGGCTTAATTCTGGATTAAAGAAGATCAATTCCACTAATTACGATTCTTCAGTGGCGGCTATTTCTGTGATTAAAACAGCTCTGCCTTTACCCGGTCCGCTTTTGGGTAATTCATCTTCTTTCCCGCAAGAAGCTTATTTTGAAATTACGGTTTTGTCCTGTGGCGGTGAAGATGATTATGAATTTGTCAAGGAGGGTAAGGTTGAAGGGGAGAAGATTAAGTTAATACCGGATGGTCTTAATGCGAAAGCCAATTCAGAGTCTTTAATTCACGTTAGCAGTAGTAGTAGTAGTAGTACTAATGGTTTTGGTCAGGGGAATAATAGCAAAGTGGAAGAATTGAAGATCATTAAAGAGGATGAGAAAGGAGGTAATGAAGAAGGGGTTGTTATGTTGTCGGTCGGGCTCACCGGAGGTGGCTCTCTTCCTCTCAAGATTCCCGGCGGCTATCCGGGATCCGTTGGTTTCAACTCCAATGGCTCTGTTTTTCTTGATGGTATGTTCTATTTTCCCTTAATGTTTCAAATTGAATTTTTTTTGATAAAATCATAAAATTGGGAAGCAGGTGGAGAAATGGACTTTGGCTCCTCCCCCATTATACCTTCTATTCAATTTCATTTAATAAGATTAGTTGGAAGCTTAAAAAAATAAAAAAATTCAGGATCTTTAAATTATTTTTATAAAATTTTATTAAGAAATTTCAATTGTATGTGTAATAAAATTTTAATATATATGTCCATTTTCAACAATTAAAAATTTAAAAAGATAATCTAATTTTGTAAATAAGATTTATTCATTATAAATATAATTTCCAACAAATTTCGTGAAAGAGTTTAACCGTTTATGGCTCGTTTGGTTCAAGATTTAAATTATTTTAGGAATGCTAAATTTTATTCTGAAACGATTTTCGCGTTTGGTTCAAATTTTAAGTCCAAAAAAATGATTTCAGGAACAAACCTTCTCCCGAGTTCTCCCATTCAAATAATAAGAAATAAACCATTACCAATGGGCATCTTTTTTTATTTTTCATGTTAGGACTAAAATAACACTCTTCCTTATGAATAAATAATTCTTTTTCCATTCGTATATGAAAATTTTGTTTGAAACTTTTTTTTTTAGTTACACTGCTGCACAAAAATGAAAAAAAAAATATTTGGAACTTTTTTCTTTTCCTTTTTCCTATTGTAATTTTTTTTTAATTGCAATTAATTGTAATTTTTGTAGGATAGTTATTAGCTAGGCATGTATAACTTTTGTAATTTATTATAATAATTGTCTCTTTAAAAAATTAGCAGGTGATATCTTCTCATCTTATAAAAAGAATGGTATTTTTGCAATTGATACTTTATTCCATTCTTATTTTTGGTTGAACCAAACATCGGCATAGCATCCTAGATGCTAAGAATTTTTTTTTTCAAGAATCAAATATATCTATTTTATACCCATTCAATTCTCAAAACTCGAACCAAACGAGCCCTTAAGTTTCAGATAAAATTTTATTAAATAAAGAGTTAGATTGAAGAGTAATAATGGAAGGGAATCAAGTGAATACAAAATCTAATTAGTTGCGGTAAGTTAGTTGCGTGTTTATTTAGAGCTGGTTTTCTTTGTCACAAAACTTAAAAGTCAAACCAAGGGCGTGTGCATGAGACAAATATGTTGTGTCCATATGGAAAAAGATTTATTGTGGGATTCTTCAAATTTTGATGTCAGTCATACAAGACTACCGACTTTGAACATTTAGCAGCTTCAATTTTGTGGAATTTGGCTGTCTCCATTTAAAATTTGATGATTTTTGCTTGAAATTTAATCATTTAACATTGATCGGAAGGAGGAAACCATCTCAATGTGGGCCTTACTTACCTCAATTAAGACAAAAGTAACCATATCGAAGCAAGATGGCCCAAATATATATATATATATATATAAATAAAAGTCGCGCATGACAATATAAAACGAAGAAAAATCAGAAATACTTTAATTTGTAACATCATTATTTGGCACCATTGATCAAGTTATTAAACATTTATTTATATCCTACGGTGGTGATAAAACATTTATTTATATCCTACGGTGGTGATAAAACATTTAGACTCCATTTGATTGCAAAGATGAAAAAGAAAAATAAATTTAGTTAGTTTGTGTGAAAAGATAGGAAATGAGG